>JAPVLO010000252.1:1800000-2342500 GCA_027257055.1 Cephalopachus bancanus | reverse complement strand
TTATTTTTGAGTCAGGGTCTCATGTAATGCCCAGGCTGGAGCGCAGTGACCGCCTGGCTCCACAGCCTCCACCTCCTGGGCTCGGGCAAGTCTCTGGCCTCAGCCTCCCAAGTAACTGGCCTGCAAGCACACAGCACTATGCCTGAAAGCCTCACTCTGTTGCCTGGACTGGTCTTGAACTCCTGGGCTCAAGCCATCCTCCCACCTCAGCCTCCTAGAGAGCTGGGATGACAGGCATAAGCCACCACACCCAGCCAAGATAATGTGACTTTCAAAAACACAAGGAGGCCCTTTTTACCACTTCTCTGGGATGCAGTAAAAGGCAGGGATTTCCGGTGAGAGTCAGGTGCACACCGTCTAAGAGAGGTGCAGGGGCCATTGTTAGGCCACTACCATTGCCAAACCATTGCCACCATTGCCTTGCTAAGCTGTGATGCAGTCACATGCTCTTTGAGCTATGGCACGGCCATGTTTTCTTAAGCTTGACCCCATCACCTCTCTTTGGGAGGAGAATCCCCTCTTTCTATCTCACTCCATCTAATTTAATTTCTTTTTTTTTTTTTTTCTGAGTTGGAGACTCACTCTGTCGCCCAGACTGGAGCACATTTTCATTAACAACAACAACAAAAAAAAGCCAGACTCAGTGGTTCAGCCTGTAATCCCAGCACTTTGGGAGGCTGAGAAGACTGAATTGCCTTAGGCCATGGGTTTGAAACCAGCCCAGGCAACTTGGCAAGATCTCATCTCTACAATAAATTAAATAAATAAATAAATGTAATATCACTAGACTTTCAGATTTCCAGAACTCTAGCTAAGAAGTTGATGGGTCATGAAACTGCTAACACAACAGCAAGCAAGACCAGAATTTATTCTTGCACAAAATGTATAAGAGCCAAGTTAGTGACTGATTTTTCTTTTTTTTTTTTTTTTTTGAGTTGTGGAATCTCTCTGTCACCCAGGCTAAATGCAGTGGCACAATCATGGCTCACCAACAGCCACCACTTCCTGGGCTCAGACATCATTTCTTCTTCCACCTCAGTCTCTTGAGTACCTGAGACTAGTCATGCACAACTACGCCTGGATAATTTTTTTTTAGAGACAAAGTCTTGCTATGTTACCTAAACTCGTCTCAAATTCCTGGGATTAAGCAATTTTCTTGTCTTGGTCTCCCAAAGTGTTGGGATTACAGATGTGAGCTCCACACCTGGCCATGATGATTTAAGTCTTTAAGAAATTTAGGTTCATGCAATATCAATACTTGAAATTTTAAAATGAACATTCTGTTCCTATGTTCTAAAACTCACAAATTTTGCTTAGAACAGTCTCATCTAAATTTGGGAGAGGTGTGTGTGTGTGTGTGTGTGTGTGTGTGTGTGTGTGTGTGAATATATAGTATTTTCAACAATACCACTGACAGTTGCATCTTGCTAAAGACATACTATTAAGCAGAAAATAATTAAAACTCATTTATGGTTGATGAGCTAAAAAGCATGGTTTTAAAATATTGTTGATGAAAAAATAGCAGAAGTATGTAGGATGAAGAATTTTGTAAAAACTAGAAAGAAAGGAGAAATTAAATGTCAAACAAGAGAAACCTACAGCAGTAAGCTGGAGACCTAGAAGAAATACCTAATTTACTTTTAATAAGGCACACTAACAAAACAAACTCTAAAATGAAAAAAATATAAATAGACCAATTAGCCTAGAAAAGCTTGGGAAAATGCTTATTGCTGTCATATTGGAAATGGCCACAGGACCATACAGCTATGTGTTAACTGACCTTTAACAAATTCTGATTTTATCTAAAATGATCAAGGTCATATACACACACACAAGGAGAGCTGACTTTTTTCAATTCATTTTATGCTGCAATATAAAAACTTGATAGAGTTAATACTTTTCACCTAATGTAAGATGTCAGTGTCCATAATGCAGATATTTTATGTGCCATTACAGATATACTGCCAATTGAACTGTGACTTTTTTGGCAAAACAAAAAGTGCTGTTGATGAGTTTACTTCCTTTAAATTCACAAATTAAATTTAAAATAAATTCTGGTTTTGCTATAAATATATTTAAAGTTAAATAATGCTGCAAGTGTTATATCTTTTTTCATTTTCAATGTTGTTTAAACAACTTTAACACTGTAAAAAAAAATAGCCTTTAAACATTAATAGAAGCCAGTGCTAGGTACACACTGACCTCTTCCTTCAGGCTGTGAGTGACTCTGGGTGACTCTGCATTGCCCATCTACAACTTTCTTTTTTTTAAATTCAGAGTCTCACTCTGTTGCCCAGACTAGAGTGCAGTGGCATACTCAGGCCATGGCAATCTCAACCTGTTGGGCTCAAGAGATCCTTCTGCTGTAGCCATCCAAGTAGCTGGAACTACAGGCATGCACCATCATGCCCAGCTACTTTTTTTTTTTTTTTAGTGTAGAGATGAAGGCTTGCCATGTTGCTCAGGCTGGCCTCAAACTCAGGGGCTCAAGCAGTTCTTGCCTCTGGCTCACAAAGTCCTGGAATTACAGGCGTGAGACATCATGTTTAGCCCATCTCCACCTTCCATGGAGAATGTCTCAATGTCTCTCTTCTTTCCCCCAGAAACAAGACCAAATGTGCAAAAATATATTTAGGAACACTCTGAGGAACAGGTGGGCAAGGCCTCAATGAGGGAATGTCTGTAAAATAAGTCTTGCTAAAAACTAACATGAGAAAGTAAAGGGCACAGTTCTCTCCATCTTTGGCAAGTGCCGGTTCTTCCTCCCCTTTTCCTCATGCGCCAGGAGTCATGAAGAACCACTGAGTTTCTGGATCTGTCCCCAGGAGAATTCCCTGCCCTCGTGTGGGCATCACCCTCATGAGACCAGGGGGTCCTAAGAATTTTTGGTCCTCCCCAGGGACACTACACTCACCTGCCTGTCAGTCCTGAGATTTTGGGTCCCTTCCCATGGGCTCCTCCCTCATGTGTACCAGTCAGTCTTGAGGGAAAGTTCAGGGCCTCCCAGTGGGCCTGTGCCACCCTCATGTGTCTGGGTCCTCAAAGGGAGGTTCTAGTCATCCCAGCAGGTGCACATCACCGTCTTGTGTTCAGGTAGGTCCCAAGGGGAAGTCGGCACGCGCCATCCTCATGTGTCTGGGTCTGACCCCAGGGGATGTTCTGGGCCTCCCGGTGGGTGTGCACCACCCTGTCTCCGAATGGGTCCCCAGGGGACGTTTTGGGCCTCCCGGTGGGCAAACACCACCCTCATGTCTCCCGGTCAGTCACAAGGGGAAGTTCCGGGCCTCCTGGAGGATGCATGCCACCCTCACATGTCCAGATAGGCTTCAAGGGGAAGCCTCGAGCCTCCTGGCAGGTGCGCACCACTCACATCTGCCCAGAAGGGTCCCAAGGGGAAGTGACGGGCCTCCAGGTGGATGCACGCCACCCTCGTGTGGCCTACTGGGTCCGAAGTGGAAGTTTTGGGCCTCCCAGAGGGTGCACACCACCCTCGTGTGGCCCCGTTGGTCCCAAGAGGAAGTTCCAGGCCTCCCAGTGGGTACATGCCACCCTCGTGAGCCCTGATCAGTTCCCAGGTGAGGTTCCAGGCCTCCCAGCAGGCATACACTACCCTCAAGTGTGTGGATGGGTCCCAGCAGGAAGTCTGGGCCTCCCCGTGGGCATGCGTCACCCTCATGTGTCTGGATCCATCCTAAGCGGCACCACCCTCATGTGTCTGGATGGGACCCAAGGGGAGGTTCTGGGCCTTCTGCAGGGTGCACTCCATGCTCATGTGTCTGGGTCGGCCCCAAGGAAAAATTTCAGTCCTCCCTCTGGGCACTACCCTCCTGTGTCCAGGTCAGTCCCAAGGAGAACTTCCGGTCCTTCCTGTGGATGCTACCTTCATATGTCCACTTCAGTCCTAAGGAGAAGTTCTGGTCCTTCCTGTGGGCACCACTCTTGCATGTCCACATTAGTCCTAATAATTTTTTTCTCCCCATCGGCACCACCATCATGTGTCCAGGTCAGACCTAAGGAGAATTTCTTGTCCTCCCTTTGGGCCCCATCCTCATGTGTCCAGGACAGTCTTGAGGAGAGTTTCTGGTCCCTCCTGTGGGAACCACCCTCATGTGTCTGGGTCAGTCCTTAAGAGAACTACCAGTCATCTCCATGGACACTGCCCTCACATGTCCAGGTCAGTACTAAAGAAAATTTCTAGTCCTCCTCATGGGCACCATTCACATGTGTTCAGGTCAGTCCTAAGGAGAATTGGAGAATTTCCAGTCCTTTCCCTGGACATGGCCCTCACCTGTCTGGGTCAGTCCTGAGGAGAATTTTCAGTCCCTCTCTGGGCCACTGCCTTCATGTGCCAGGATCTCTCTTGAGAAATTGCTCCACCCTATGGATGAGACCATCATGTGGCTGGATCAGTCCTGAGAAATTCTGATTCTCCCCCTGGACGCCTCCCTCGTGTGTCTGGGTCTGTCCTGAGGAGAATTTCCAGTCCTCCCTGTGCACAGCCCTCACATGTGGAACTAGTCCTGAGAATAATTTCCAGTCTTCCCCATGCACAGTTTTCATGTGACTGGGTCAGTCCTGGAAAATTCTCTGGTCCATTAAAGACACCAAGGACCAGAGAAGGTGGGTTTGCACTCTCTCTGCCAGCTGTGGTGGCAGTACAGACTACTGAGCACTTCCTGTTCGGCATTGGCCACGTGTCCCTTCAGCAGCCAGGTTTCTAATTATTCCGTGCCACAATTTTGGAAACTGAAACTAAAACAGAGCCCACTATCCTGTGCCTTAATCAGAATGGCTGGAGGTAACCAGAACCTAAATGGATGGCCAGGAGACAAATGTCCATTGATTTCCTATATACCAGCCAAAATGTACAGGAAGAATTGGATTTGAAATAAGGAGAAAAAATTTTTACAATAGCACTCCAAAAATATAACTTCTTAAGAACAAATGTAACAAAATATATAAAATATGCATTCAGAAAACTGAAACACAGTCAACAGATAGCAAAAGACATATAAAGGCAGTGATAGTGCTTGTTCAGTAACAGTATACAGTACCCATGATTGGAAAAATGATAATTCTTTCTAACTTGATCTCTAGATTCAGCAGAATCCCAATAATTTCAAGAAAAAATGTTGATAAACAGTTTCTAAAACTAAAATAGATGACATAAGACTAAGAAGAACAAAGTTAACACACACATCCAGATCCAAACACTTATCAAGAGGCTACGTTAATGAAGAGTCCAAAATAATTGAATACAAAAACAGACCCATGTATATGTAGTCAACTGATTTTCTCAAAGAGATAATGGCAATTCAATGGAAAAAGAAAGGTCTGCTCCACAAATGGCAATGGACCATTCAGAAACAATACTAGAAACAATGAACATAGTCACAAACTTCCTGGATTATCCAAAAATTCACTCGGAATAGTCCACAGACTGAAATTTGCAAGTACAAAGTTTTAAGAGTTATAGGAAAAAACACAGAAGAATATCTACATGGCCCTTGGTTTAGTGATAATTTTTTAGATACAATACCAAAAGCCTGTCCATGAAAGAACATAAAATGACAATGTGGACTTTAGTAAAATTTAAACTGTCTACTCTGTGAAAGATTCTGTCAAAAGAACAACAAAAAAGTCAGAGAAGATGTTTAGGAAACAACATCTGAAAAAGGATTTGTCTACAAAGTGTTTTTAAAATACCTTAAAAATGCCACAGAATTACCTTATTGAAAATGTCTAAAGCTCTCAATAGACACCTCACCAAAGATGATATACACATGCCAAATTAGCGTTCAAAATAATACTCAACAGCACTTGTCATGCAAGAAAAGCCAATTAACAACGAGATAGCAGTGCCCATCTAGTAAAATAGAAAAAAATTCTGAAAACAAAAAAAGGCAACTGAGACAGGAACTCATATATTTCTGGTGGAAGGCATAAGGGTGCAGACACTTTGGAAGAAAGTTTGGCAATTTTTTCCAAAACTAAAAAGTCTCAGCATTTGGTCCAACAATCATTCTCTCAGTATTTACACAAATATCCTAAGAAATTAATTCCAAATAAAAACTAGGACACAGCAGGGCTCGGTGGCTCAGCCAGTAATCCCGCGCCTTTGGGAGGCTGAGGTGAGTGGACTGCCTGAGCCCGCGGGTTCGAGACCCACCTGGGCAGCGAGACCTCATCTCTACAATAAATCAAAAAATCAGCCGGGCATGGTAGTGCATGCCTGTAATTCCGGCTACTTGGAAGGCTGAGGCGGAAGGATCGCCGGAGCCCAGCAGGTCGAGGCTGCAGTGACTGGAAGCAGCCACTGTACTCCAGTCTGGGCAACAGAGTGAGACTCCAACTCAAAAAAAAAAACAAAAACTAGGACACAATTATGTATGGGAGAATGTTCATCATTGCCAAAACGTAAGGAAATCAGGATGTCCTCCAATATCTGGAGGCATAACAAAACAGAGCTGCAGTATATAATGGACAACACCATTCTTCAGTAGAAAGAAATGAACTATTGACTCATATACATGGATGGAGCTCACATGCACACAGTTGAGTGAGAGCACAGTGTGAAGAGATGGTATGATCCCACATATAGGACATTCTGGAAAGACAAAACCACAGAGATAGTAAACAGGTCACTAGTTACATAAGATTCGTGGGAGTAGGGGCTTGAAGTATTTCAGGTTTCTTTCTCTTTCTGGACCCTCATCCTCGTGCAGTTATCAGACATTTAGATATATATGTATACATATATGTATTATAAATTCTAGTTAGGATCTTCAGAAAAGTATAAAATATTGCATCCACAGAAAGTAAAATAATATATTAAGAAAGAAAAAATCAGGGAAATAAGGAGAGACAGCTTGAAGTGCTCTTAAAATATATAACTGTCAAAATAAAAATTTGGAAGATAAACTTTAGGAAGTATCTTCTAAAGTACAAATTTTTTTTTACAATCAATATTTTTTATTATGATATTGTGGGGTACAGTTAAGGGTTAGGTATAAAAATATGCTTTGTTCAGGCACCTTGTTGGTAAGAGGTGTCTCCCCATCCCCAGTCAGATGTTTACTACCATTAATCCCATCTTCCTTCCCCTCCCCCCCATAGTTTCCCACCACTATCAGTCATTTTCTTATGGTAATCCATTGGATGTTCAAGGTCCACTATATGAGTGAGAACATGTGATACTCAGATCTTTGTTTCTGTGAGAGGTCACTCAGTATTATAGACTCAGGTTCCATCCAGGCTGCTGCGAAATTCATGATTTTGTTCTTTTTAATGGCTGCATAGTATTCCATCATGTATATGTACCACATTTTTCAATCCAGTCCACTTTTGATGGACAGAATAGTGGTTCCAGGTTCTTGCTATTGTGAGCAATGCTGCAATAAACATTCGTGTGCAGGTATCTTTTTGACAGAGCGATTTGAGTTCTTCAGGATATAATCACAGTAGGGGAATTACAGGGTCATATGGGAGGTTGATATTTAGAGCTTTTAGGAATCGCTACACTGCTTTTCACAGAGGTTGCACTAGTTTACACTCCCATCAACAGTGTAGAGGTGTTCCTTTTTCACCACACCCTCTCCAGCAACTGTTATTTTTTGCGTTATTGATAATTGCCATTCTGACTGGAGTTAGGTGGTATCTCAGTGTGGTTTTGACTTGCATCTCCCTGACGATTAGTGATGCTGAACATTTCTTCATGTGTCTGTTGGCTGCTCGAATGTCTTCCTTTGAGATGTGTCTGTTCATATCTTTTGCCCATTTTATAATGGGGTTGTTTGTTTTTTTCTTTTCGGCACATTTGAGTTCCTTGCAGATCCAAGATGTTAAGCCTTTGTCGGACCTGGAGTTGGCAAATACTTTTTCCCAGTCTGTAGGCTGTCTCCCTGCTCTCTTGATGGTTTCTCTGGCTTTGCAGAAGCTTGTCAGTTTAATGAGGTCTCACTTGTCTATCTTATCTCTTATGGCCTGTGGGTTTCGGGTTTTGTTCAGGAATTGGATGCCAGTTCCAATTTCCATGAGGGTATGTCCTTCATTTTCTAAGGTTCTTATGGTTTGAGGTTTTACATTTAGGTCTCTGGTCCATTTCGAGTTAATTTTTGTGTATGGGGATAGATAGGGGTCCTGTTTCAATCTTCTGCATGTGGTCAGTCAGTTTTCCCAGCATCATTTACTGAATAGGTTCTCCCCTCCCCAGTGGTAGGTGGTGGAGGTTTTGTTGAAGGTGAGTTGGTTGAGAAATTGAGGTTTCACTTCTGGAATCTCAATTCTATTCCATTGATGTATATGCCTGTTCCTATACCAGTACCAAGCTGCTTTGATGATAGTAGCTTTATAGTAAAGTTTGAAGTCTGGTAATGCGATACCGCCTGCTTTGGGTTTTTTTGCTAAGGATTGTTCTGGTTATTCTTGGTCGTTTGTGTTTCCATATAAATTCCTGTGTTGTTTTTTCTAGGTCTGAGGAGAATGTTGCTGGTAATTTGATGGGTATTGCATTGAATCTGTAGATTGCCTTGGGTAAGATGGACATCTCCAAATGTTGATTCTTCCAACCCATGAGCATGGGATATTTTTCCATTTGTTTGTGTCATCTTTGATATCTTTGAGCAGAGTTTTGTAGTTTTCATTGTAAAGGTCTTTCACGTCTCTGGTTAGGAAGATGCCAAGGTATTTCATTTTTTTTGTGAACATTGTGAATGGAATTGTGCTTTTTATTTGGGTTTCTGTTTGTTTATTATTGGTGTAAAGAAATGTGATTGTCTTTTGCACATTTATTTTATATCCAAAGGTCTTTATCAGTGTAAGGAGGTTTTCAACAGATTCTCTTGGGTTTTCAAGGTACACAATCATGTCATCTGCAAAGAGATAACTTGACTTCCTCTTTTCCTATTTGGATACCCCTGACTGCCTTCTCTTCTCTGATTGTTCTAGCCAGGACTTCCAATGCTATATTGAACAGGAGGGGTGAGAGTGGGCATCCTTGTCTTGTTCCAGTTTTCAGGGGAAATGGTTCCATTTTTTGTCCATTTAGGAGTATGCTGGCTGTGGGTTTCTCGTAGATGGCTTTTACTATTTTGAGGTATGTTCCCTGTATACCTAGATGTTCAAGGGTTTTTATCAAGAAGCGGTGCTGGATTTTATCAAAAGCTTTTTCTGCAGCTAATGATATAATCATGTGGTTTTTGTTTTGACATCTGTTGATGTATTTAATTACATTTATGGTTTTATGAATGTTGAACCAGCCTTGCATCCCAGGGATGAAGCCTATTTGGACATTATGGGTGATTTTTGAGATGTGTTGTTGAATCCGGTTCACTAGGATCTTTTTGAGAATTTTAGCATCTATGTTCATCAAAGATATTGGCCTGTAGTTCTCTTTCTTTGTTGGGTCTTTACCTGGCTTGGGTATCAATGTGATGTTAGCACCATAAAATGATTTAGGGAGAGTTCTATCTTTCTCAATTGCCTGAAATATCTTCAGTAGTATTGGAATCAGCTCCACCTTAAATGGTTGTAGAATTCTGCTGGAAATCCATCTGGTCCAGAGCTTTTTTTTTGTAGGTAGTTTTCTTATTACATAGTCAATTTCCTTTATTGTTATTGGTCTATTTAGGGTCTCAATTTCTTCTTGCTTCAAACTAGATAGGTTGTGTGATGACAGAAAGTCCTCAATTTCCTTAAGGTTTTCAAGTTTATTTCCATACAAGGGTACATAGTAGTCTCTAATGATCTTTTGTATTTCTTCAGGGTCAGATGTGACTTCATCTTTGTGTTTCTGATTGTGCTTATTTGGGTTTTTTCTCTCTTTTTCTTGATCAGTCTAGCTAAGGGACCAGCAATCTTGTTTATCCTTTCAAAGAACCAGCTTTTTGTTTCATTGATTTTTTGTATTATCTTTTTGTCTTCTATGTCCTGGATTTGGGCTTTTATTTTAGTGATCTGGATTCTTCTTCTGAAATTAGGGTTTACGTGGTCTTGCTTTTCCAGCTTCCTTAGGTGGCTTGTTAGGCTGTTAATTTATGATCTTTCTATTTTCTTCATGTGTGTTTGTAGGGATATAAATTGCCCTCTTACTACAGCTTTCACGGCATCCAGAGATTTTGGCAAGATGTTTCTTCATTTTCATTTGTTTCCAGATATCTTTTGATCTCTATTTTGATTTCATCAGTGACCCAGGAGTTGTTTAGCATCATGCTGTTTAGTGTCCATGTCTTTGTGGGTTTTGGGGGGACCTTGTTGGTGTTAATGTTTATTTTTATCCCACTGTGATCTGAGAAGGTGCATGGTACAATTTCAGTCCTTTAAATTTGCTTATGCTTGATTTATGGCCAATTATGTGGTTGATCTTAGAATACATTCTATGCGGTGATGAGTAGAATGTGTATTCTGTGGTCTTTGGATGGAGTGTTCTGTAGGTATCGATTAAGTCCATTTGGTCAAGAGTCACATTGAGTTTCCAGATCTCATTGCTGATTTTTTGTTCTGATGATCTGTATAGGGTTGTGAGTAGGGTATTAAAGTCCCCAGTTATGATGGTGTTAGAGTCAATATCTTTCCTTAGTTTTCCTAGAAGTTGCTTTATGAAAGTCGGCGCACCTATGTTGGATGCATATATGTTTAGGATAGATATTTCTTGTTGATGGAGTGAACGTTTTATCATTATGTAGTAGCCCTCTGTATCTTTTTTAATTTTTGATAACTTAAATAGTATTTTGTCTGAAATTAGGATCACGACTCCTGCTGATGAAGCTTAACTTGGCTGGGTAGGTTATTCTTGGTTGAAATTGTTTATCTTTTAGGACTTTGAAGATAGGGCTCCAAGCTCTCCTAGCCTGCAGGGTTTCTGTAGATAAATCTGCTGCTATTCTCATTGGTCTTCCATGGTAGGTGATCTGGCCTTTTTCTCTTGCTGCCTTTAGGATTTTTCTTTTATGCCTACTTTGTTTAGGCAAATTATTATGTGTCTAGGAGTTGGTCTTCTCATTTGTTGTCTTGCAGGGGTTCTCTGAATCTCTTGTGTTTGAATTTTTGCATCACTGACTAGATAAGGGCAGTTTTCTTGAATGATCTCATGGAAAGTTTTTTCCAGTGTGGTCTCTGTCTTTCTGCCTCAGGAAGGCCAATAGCTCTTAGGTTCAGTCTCTTGAAGTAATCGTTCATCTCTTGAAGGTTTTGTTCTGTCTTTTTGAGCTTGTTTTCTGTGTTTTTAAGAGTTTGGGTTACTTCTATATTTTGGTCCTCAAGCTCTGAGATTCTTTCTTCTGCTTGGGTAATTCTGCTTTCCATGCTTATCAGCTTGTTATTTATTTCATTCACAGTATTCTTTATTACTGTTATCTCATATATCATCTCCTTCCTAGTTTCTTCTTGTCTCTTCTCAATTCTTTTAATCTCTCCATTAATTTCTTGATATCTAGCTTTGTAGTTTGTTTGCATTCCAAAGTCAGTTTTCTCAGTGTCTGCCCTCCCAGGGGTCTGGGAGAGACCCATATTCTTCTTTTGGTTTTTCTTCATTTGTGCAGATTTTTCTCTCTCCTCCCCTTTCTCTCCCCTTCTTTAATTCTGTTTTTCAGGGAAGGTGGGGTTGCTTTTGTTTCACTTGTGCAATCTTCTGTTCTTCCTTATGAGGGTCCTCTGGCTTTGTTCACTTTTGAGGTTGGAGTGTGGGCTGTGGTCTGTACTTATTGCAGTTTTGAGGTTTAACTGAGGGGGAAGCTGTGATTCAGAATCTATATGCTGATTCCAGCATCCACCAACAGGTGTATGAGCACACCAGAACCTATTTCCCACTGCCTTACAATCTGTCTGTGCAGAGGTATGTAGGTTTGGTCCCTGGATCAAAAGAAGGTACAAAAGAGGAAAATAATGGAGGAAGGGGGGGTCAATAGGAAGTTAGAAAGAGAGGAGAGTGAGAGGAAAAACAGGCATACATATCAACTAACAGGTGAAAAAGAGACACAAGGCTAGAGAGAAGTGAAAAAAACACATGAGCCAAATTCCCTAAAGGATACTGGTAGCTACACAGAGACAGACCAATAAAATCATGAAACAGATAGTGTAAGTCAGAAAGCAAACAAAAGTGAGCAAAACAGTCAAAATGATAAAATCAACAGTCAAAATAAGAGATCAGACTAGCTCTGGAATCTTTCCTGAGTGTCTAAAGTCACTTCAGCTCTGATCTCCAGCCTCTCCCCTTTGTTTTCCTTGCAGGCAGCTAGATTTACTGGCAGCTTGAGTTTGTTTTTTTTAGCCTGTTGCCTGGAAGGTCTGCGACATTGCCTTTGTCTGATTCAGCAGGGGACGGGCTTTGTCTCCTGTTTAGCGATGTTACCTTAGGAACCGAGCTGGAGGCTGTTGATAGGTGGGCGGAGCAATGCAATTCTCTGCCTGGAGAATGGCCGAGGTGTCAGCTTCACTTTCACAGATCTTTTCTCTCTGCTTGTCTGGGTCCCTGTGTGTTTCACTGTGATGGACTGTGCTGGAGTGGGAGGCACCAGGGATCAGCTGCACAGCTGGGTGCTGAATCCGGGGTGCCACCAGCAGGCTGGGGTGGAGGAGGGCATTGGGAGTTCCCTCCCCTGGAACTAAGAGTTTCCAATCAGCACCTCCTTAAGATATGCTGTTCCCTTACACAAGTATGAGATCGTGACTGAGTGCCTCAGCCAGGGTAGGCCCAGAATTCCAGAGTTCCAAAGCTCCAAAGGGCAGGTGATGGGTGGCATAATTGGCCCTGGGTTCCTCACAGGGTACTTCAGCCAGAAATGTGACCGGTATCTCTGAGGGCCAGGCGCCCAGAGCTCCCCTGGGTGACAGGCAAGTTGGTGCTGGGTGCTGGGTGAGACGATGTAGCCAGGGAGGGAGCTGAGACCCAGGACTCCCACATGGGCAGGAGTCACATATAGTGGAGGAGCAGCAGCCAGGGGCTGCAATATCCAGCCCTGCATGGGACCAAAGGTCCCCGGGCCTTGGACCAGTACAGCTGGTGGTGGGCGGGTGGGGGTGGGGAAAGAAAAGTAAGAATCTTTTTGGGAACTCACATTCAGAGAATCTCACAAATTCACCTATGCTGTCGTCATCTTACCAGAACTCCCAAAATTTTAAAAAAATAAAATATAGGATAAAAGGTAAGTTCTATTGGAAGATTGGTCCCAGAGTTTCAATATCCAAATAATATTTGTGCTCTGAAAAGAGAGCTTAAAACATGGAAGAAGAACTTTATCAAAGAATATTACAAAATGTCAAGAGCTTAAAAGGTATTTTGTTCTTTGAACTGGAAGGCTTAACAGCAAGATGAATCTTAAAAACCCATACCTAGGACCATCATTGTGAAATTTCAGAACACCAAGAAAAAAAGGGGCTCACATCTTTAACCTCAGTGCTTTGGGAGACCAAGACCTAAGGATCACTTGAGCCCAAGAGATTGAGGTTGCAGTGAGTTATGATTGCAGCACTTTGGGAGGCCAAGATGAGAGAATTGCTTGATCACAGAAGTTTTAGACTAACCTAGACAACATAGCAAGACCTAGTCTCTACCAAAATTTAAAAAATCAAAAAATTACCCAGGCATTATGGTACATGCTTGTAGTCCATAGCTACTCAGAAGAATTAGGCAGGTGAATTGCCCGAACCCAAGAGGTGGAGGCTATGGTGAACTGTGATAATGCCACTGCACTTCTGCACTCCAGCCTGGGCAACAGAATAAGACTCTGACTCAAAAAAAGAACATCAGAATGACATCTGAATTAACAACACTGAAAGTTACAAAACAATATTAGAACATTTTCAAATTTCTGAGAGAAACAGTATTTTCTTTTTTTAACATATTTTTTATTATAAAATTGTGGGGTACAGTTAAGGGTTAGGTACACAAATGTGCATCATTCAGGCACCCTTGTTAATAAGGGGTGTCTCCCCATCCCCAGACAGATATTGACTACTGTTAGTCCCACCTCCCTTCCCCTCCCTGTCCCCCCCAAAGTTCCCCATCACTGTCAGTGCTTTTCTTATAGTATTATGATAGATGTTCAAGGTTCACTATATGAGTGAGAACATGTGATACTCAGATCTTTGTTTCTGTGAGAGATCACTCAGTATTATAGACTCTAGTTCCATCAAGGTTGCTGCAAAATTCATGATTTGTTCTTTTTTATGGCAGCATAGTATTCCATTGTGTATATGTACCACTTTTTTTAATCCAGTCCTCTTTTGATGGACAGCATGGCTGGTTCCAGGTTCTTGCTATTGTGAACAATGCTGCGATAAACATTCGTGTGCAGGTATCTTTTTGATACAGTGATTTGAGTTTTTCAGGGTATATTCCCAGTGGGGGGGTTGCAGGATCATATGGGAGGTCGATATTTAGAGCTTTTAGGAATCACCACACTGCTTTCCACTGAGGTTGCACTAGTTTACACTCCCACCAACTGTGTAGTAGTGTTCCCTTTTCACCACATCCTCTCCAGCATCTATTATTTTTTGAGTTATTGATAATTGCCATTCTGACTGGAGTTAGGTAGTATCTCAGTGTAGTTTTGATTTGCATCTCCTTGATGATTAGTGAGGTTGAACATTTCTTCATGTCTGTTGACTGCTCAGATGTCTTCCTTTGAGAAGTGTCTGTTCATATCTTTTGTCCACTTTATAATGGGGTTGTTTGTTTGTTTTCTTTTCGGCACATTTGAGTTCCTTGTAGATCCAAGATGTTAGGCCTTTGTCAGACCTGGAGTTGGCAAATACTTTTTCCCAGTCTGTGGGCTGTCTCTCTGCTTGCTTGATGGTGTCTTTGGCTTTGTAAAGCTTGTCAGTTTAATGAGGTCTCACTTGTCTATCTTATCTCTTATGGCCCGTGCATTTTGGGTATTGCTCAGGAATTGGATGCCAGTTCCAATTTCCATAAGGGTGTGTCCTGCATTTTCTAAGGTTCTTATGGTTTGAGGTTTTACATTTAGGTCTCTAATCCATTTAGAGTTAATTTTTGTGTATGGGGATAGATAGGGGTCTTGTTTGAATCTTCTGCATGTGGTCAGCCAGTTTTCCCAGCACCATATACTGAATAGGTTCTCCTCTCCCCAGTGGTAGGTGGTGGAGGCTTTGTCAATATGAGTTGGTTGAGAAATTGAGGTTTTGCTTCTGGAATCTCAATTCTACCCTGTTCTTGTACAAATACCAAGCTGTTTTGATTATTGTAGCTTTATAGTAAAGTTTGAGGTCTGGTAATGTGATACCTCCTGCTTTGTTTTTTTGTTTTTTTGGTTTTTTTGCTGAGGATTGTTCTGGCTATTCTTGGTCATTTGTGTTTCCATATGAATAGAAACAGTATTTTCAACTAAGAAAATGTGAGGCCAGATTAAAGACATTTTTAGAACACATAAGAAATCAGAAATTTTATTTCACAGACACTGTATGTTGCAAAGTTAATTGAAGATGTTCTCTAACAAGAAAAAGAGAGTTGAGAAAGAATGAACAAAAGAACATGGTATCGAATGTTCAGGATATACTGGAGCAAACCCAGGGAAGAAGGAAGCACCACGAATGGTGGCTCCACCCCAGGTCTAGGAAGAGGGCAGAAAAAGGAGGGTCCCCAGCAGCAAGTTTTCCGATGGGATAATTAAAAGACTGGAAGATGTTAAAGGTGTGATTTTAAAAAGAGAAAGAGAAGCCGGGCTCGGTGGCTCAGCCTATAATCCCGCGCCTTTGGGAGGCTGAGGTGAGTGGATTGCCTGAGCCCGCGGTTTGAGACCCACCTGAGCAACTTGGCAAGACCTAATCTCTACAATAAAATCAAAAAAATTAGCTGGGCTTGGTAGCACACACCTGTAGTTCCAGCTACTTGGAAACTGAGGCAGAAGGATCATCGGAGCCCAGCAGGACGAGGCTGCGGTGGCCAGGAGCAGCCACTGCACTCCAGCCCGGGCGACAAAGTGAGACTCCAACTCAAAAAATAAAAAAATAAAAGAGAAAGAGAGAAGAAATTTTAAAAATAAAGAACAAAGCAATTAGAAACTCCAAAAATCAAAAGCCTGAAGGAAAAACACATATACACCCTAGAATACTAAGAAACAAAGGTGAATTCTTAGTGTCAATATTCTCCTTACAAAGTGCAAAGTGGAAGTCACAAATTCTGTTGTATTGGACACACACACACACACACACACACATATTCCTTTATAGGTACTTAAAATGTTAACTTAGAAAGAAACTAAAATGAAGATATTTCTTTCATGGACTGAAGTTGAAGCACAGGTGGAGAGTCTAAGAAGTTTGGCCCTCCTGTTGCACCAGGTGTTAACAGGTATCAGGTGGATGGAAGTGAGGAGTACAGGGTGAGAGCTTTTTCTTTCCAACTTAACTCTTTTCTAACTATCCTATTTTTTAGTCATGCATATACATATGATTTTTTAATAAAATAAATGAAAATAACCTGGAATGTCTTCAGAAAGAGTCTCTGTTCTGGCTGCACTCTTACAAGTCTAATTAAATATCACAGATTCAAGCAGAAAATCCTGGTCCTACTCACACCTTTGATTCATCAAACAAGACCCAAGTAGTCAAATATCTGGTGCAGAAACTCTTGGTCTTTCCAAAACAGGCCCACTTATAAGGCTGGATTTGTCAAGAATGGCAATAGACATAGCCACAGGGGTGCCTGCAGAGTGCATCGTAAAGTCTAGCCTATGACCATGGACCAGTTGCCCAGTCTGAAAGGAACCTTCCAGTGCAAGGAACATAAGCTGTGATGCAGGGGTAGTCAGAGAAGGGTCCAGCATGCTGCTGACAGCCAGAGGCACAGACCAAAACTAGGGCAGGGTGGAGAATCATGGCTGGACTTCTCCTGGTACATTTTGCCACCCTGCTTAGACCTGGGGGACACAGTGAACACTTTCTCTTGGGGTTGGGGAACCTCCTTCAGGCCAGGGAAGCCTGGAAGGCAACTCCGGCAAATCTCTGGAATGTAAATTCCTGTCTCAACTCAGCCATTCTATGTTGTATTGCCCAGGACATCAATAATCACCCTACTTTCATCATTATTTACATGACTGCAAGAACTAGGGTTGGGCTGTTACAGTCTCAGCCCCTAAAGATTCGTAATAAAGACAATTACTGGAAACCTAAAATACATTAGCCATCTATTTACAATGACCTTCGATGAAGTTTTGTTTTACAGTGTACAAAACTGATAATGAGTCTAGTAGTTGAGTGGATAAATATTAAGTTAACCTTAATATTAGACAACAGTTGGTGATAACTTAAAGAATATTCCATAATTGCTCACTTTTCTTGATTGTGCTCCTGGGTTTTTGTGAATCACCTACCATAACATTTTCAACAATCTTTATAGCATGTGCTATAACCATCCCCATTTCACAGGTGAGATGTCACATGAACCTCCCTAGAGTCACACTTGTGGCTGCAGTGAGTTCTTGTGGCCTACATAGAAGCAGGCACACATGGTATCAGGAGACATGCAGATGTAATAATGCTTCACTGAAAAGGAGTCACAGATTTAACCATGGTGTGATTGTCAGACACGATGTGGACCAGCCCCACATGGGCCCAGCCCTGAGACTGAGCAGTCTGCACTTTTCTTATCCTCACATCAGGTTTGTGCCTCATCATAGTAGGAGCACAGAGTGTAGGGCGAGAGCTCACACAGCACTAGTACATAGTATGAACTCACAAGATGCTGGATATTGCTCACTCAATGAAAAGAAAAACAGACAAATACTAGAAATAAGCAGACCACAACAACTGGGTTTGAGTTTAGGTGGTAGATCTGCATGTGTTTTCTCCTAAGTCTATTCCTCTCCTTCTCCAAATTAGACATAAACATAGGCTGTGAGTCAGGCTGCAGGGAGCAAGTGTGGAGTCAGAGGACATTGCCTTCCACCCCAGTCGCCAATGTGGGCTCCCTGCTTGAAGCTTCCCCCAGGCTGAAATATGTCTTTGTCCCAGTATCAGGACCCTGGCAGGTTGGACATGAAGGATGTGCATATCCTGTTTTTCCAGGAGTGAGAGCACATCATTCACAAGTATAAGCAGACACAGGTCTGACTACTCCCTTGAGAGAGGCGGGGGCTCATCTCTCCCATGGTGCCTTTGGTCAGAGGGTTCTGGGCCTCTTGGGACACAGGGCAGGGAGGAGCTGCCATACTCCCAGACCCCTACACCTCTCCCTTTGTCCCCCCTTACCCTGGCCCCTGTGGGTTACAGATTCACAGAGCTGGGGTTCCATGGACACAAGGCATGAAGACTTTTCAATCGACAAAGTCACTGATCAGGTCTAGATTCTGCAGTGAGTCCTCTGTCCCCCATGCAATCTCATCTCAACCATAGGTTTTGTTATTATAAAGGCTTTCCTGAGGCAAGACATGCCTTTCCAGCCTTTCTCACCCATAGGAAAACAGGCCTGGTCTTAGCTTTTCTGTCCATCCCTGCAAGTCTCCCCTGCCTGAAAAAGACTCTGATGTCAGGACCTGGGCCAACACTAAGTCAGATAGACACCTTCTGGAGACTCTAAAGGAAAGAATAAGTCTAGATCAGAGTTCACAACCCTGAGAATGTGTTCACTCATTGTGCGAGAGGTGGCCTGGTTCTAGGTAGGCCCAACCTCTCCTGAGGAATCACAGAGCCAAAGGCTGGAATCTTCAAGAATTCTCAGGCTCCAATCCTCCCCAGGGTCTCCCTGAGGCCTGTCTCACCAGAGCATTCTTCTTTATGTAGATCTTTTAGTGCGTCTTCAAGAAAATTCTCCCACAGGTGTGGAGTCAGGTGTAGTCACTCCTGATGGATAGCAAGAAAATGAGTGCCAAGAACACAGAGAAATACCAGATACAGCTCTTCTAGATTCAGCCAGAGTAAGACACACAGGCCAGACCCTGTCAGAAGCCCAGGTCTCTAACTGGAGGAGAAGTCAAACCTTTATAGTCTCTACAGTAAATCAAAAATTATCTGGGCATGGTAGTATGTGCTTGTATTTCCAGCTACTCGGAAGGCTGAAGTGGAAGGATTGCTGGAGCCCAGCAGAGCAAGGCTGCGGTGGTTGGGAGCATGCCACTGCACTCCAGTCTGGGCAACAGAGTGAGACTCCAACTCAAAAAAAGAAAAAAGAAAAGAAAGACAGGAGTGTAGTGAACACTTCCCTGCTTAGGCCTCCCTCTGACCATGGTACAAATCTGGACTGCAGAAGTCACCAGGAAAAAAACCCAGCACTGCTCAGTGGGAGGTGCCCAGGGCAGAAGCAGGATGCAGGCACTAACCCCACCCGGGGCACTCCTGCCAATCTGATTCCCTCCACCATCCCTACAGAACCTCCTGAAGCTGTCTTTGTCCTGTAGGTGTTCTTTCAGGGCATTCAATCCTTGGCCCTGGAGGATGACTTGATGCTGAGGCCCTTCAGGCCTCCATGGCTCAGCTAAGAAGAATGGTGTGATCTGTCCCCCAGGTGAACTCTAGATCCAGTACCCTCCCAAGTCACACTCTGAGACAGTGAATAGGGAGGAGTGCATGAACTCCATCAGCCCATCTCTCTGGGCATTCTCCTCCTCTTCTACTCTAAGAAGCTTCTGAAAACAGGTGAGCTGGGCCTCAGGGCGGGTGCTGAACTTGGGTTTACTGGACATACCTCAGAGACAGGGCAGAGGATGTGAACCAGACCCCTCCAAGACCCCTCTTCCACATTCTCCTGCACCTGCCTTTAAAGATCCCTAAAAGGCACTGGAGAGGTCACATCCATCTGTACAAGTCCCAGAAAGCAGCAGGGACCCCTGATTTCTGAGCACCCCTGAAAGTGCAGCAGCACAGCATGCCTGAACCAGGGAGTAAGGAAAATCAGCCCCCGAGAGAATTTGGTGGGATCACAGCCCAGACCCAGAACCCCATGTTCAGTTGAGTGTGGCAATGTCCAGTTCTGGTGTGGAGTGACAGGTCCGGAGTGCAGAGGGGCCCAGTGGTTGGGGGCATCTCACCCACAATGGAGACTGGCCCCATGTTAGGGTAACAAGGAAGCTTGGGCTACAGTGAAGGCCTCTATCACCTGAATTCTGGACCAGGCTGAAGCCCAAGCAGAGTAGCACTGGGATGAAGGTATGAGATGGGGAGCCCTGAGCCAGCCTGAACCCTAAAATGGCCATCACAGGAGGAGCCTGAGGTGCTCCAACAGCAACCATGCCCCAGGCTGCACATACCCCTAACTCTGGGACAAGCAGCCTGTAGGAGTCTCCTCAGTATTACCCACATAGCCTAGAAGAAGCCAGGGCAGCACCCAGCAAGCTTCTCTGAACCCCAGACAGCCCCTCAGCCATGTGAAATCAATGTCAACAGGGAAGTTGGACACTTGAAGACCTCTGGATGGGGAGGATATGTATGGTATCCTCAAAGCCTAAGCCAGGCAGTAGCATGACTTAATCCTCATGCTGGTTATCCTGGATCACAAAGTCTCCCTTACAAGGCACAATTTACACCCAGAGGGGCCCAACCTGGCCTCAACCTGACCTCTGAGAGAAGATGGGCACTGGGGATGCCTAGGATGACAATACATACCTGACCACCAATGAGGTAGAAGTCTGAGGCCAAGCAGATGACACTGGGGCTCTGTTTCCAGAGTACAACACATGCTCCAGATTATAAGACCAAAGAAAACTGGGCAAGTGAGGGTCCGGGAGGCCAGGTCCCTAGGTCTGTCAACATTGCAGGTTTATTTCATGGTTAGAAATAGAAGATGTGGCCTCGCTCTGTGCAAGGATGCTCCATAGTGGGGATCAGAGCTGCATGTGGAGGAAGAGCTCCTGGGAATAGCCCGTAGCTGAATCCCAGAGTCTGTGGTCTGTCCTCTATTTTTTTAAATCTGGCTGCTTGGGATTCGCCATTTTACATCGCGTCTGCAGCCACTGAAAACCCTCTTGCTTAGCAGCCTCTCCTGCAGGCTGCCCTGTGGAAACCTGCAGGAAAGTGCACTGCTATCTTTGCAAAATAGTGAGTGCCCAGATCTTTCAAACTGGTAGAGATTAGTTCTTAGGTCTGGCTCAGTAATGATATCATCCAGATCACCAACATTGTCCTCTGGCGAGTCCAGATGATGTACGGTTGGGAGCCTGCTTTAGAAGCTTATCTGCTCCAGGGTAATTGATTGCATAGCGTAAGTCTTTAATATTCTGATCATCAAAAGGATTGTCTGTATATGTGGGCTTCTCACATTTGTGTGCTCTCCTATCCTCTGGTGCCCTCTCTTTTTATCCAGAAGGATGTGGAGGGGCTTATTCCTTTGGTACTTGGGTTTGGTAAAAACCAGTTTGTCCAACATGACACTAGTAGATGTGGCTTTCCCCAGAAGCCAACTGGCCATGTTCATCACAGTGAGAAATCCCTCTCTCCATATTCTGCATGTAGTGCTTTTTTGATATCTGACTTTGGCATGTCATCTTTTAAAGACAATTCTGTATCACAAACTTTGATGAGCAGTGATATTCTAGGCCTAGGAGGCAGACCTGGCAGTCACTCTTCAACTTCCTGTAGGGTTGGCACCCTTCAGTCTTCTTGAAACTCGTATGGAGCCTAGGGCACCAATAAAATACTAAATGACCTGGCACAGATTTTGCACTTGTTTCTCGTCCTTTTTTTTTTTTTTTTTGGTAATTCAGATATGTGGGTTTTCTTCAAGCCACATCTTGCACAGAGTGAGGAAGTCTACATCATCCCAGTTTTACTTGTTTTAGGTATTGGTAACAAATGAGTTTTTGCCATCGTGACAGCGTCTGGAGGCTTTTAGGTGGAAAAGAGGACCACCATAGTTCTACGAGGCTCAGCTATCCTATACGCCCCTGTTTTTGATGGTATGTGATTCCCCTTTCTTGACATAAGTTGAAACTCACTTGCAAGGAATCCCCATTCTTGAAGGAAATACTGAATTTCCTGGTCTCTTCAAGACCTGGCCTGGGCAGTTAAAGCAACGTGGATGCATGTTGAAGCTACTCACATGTTATATTTGAGTGTTTTTCAAAACTGCCTTAATAACAACACCAAGAAACAAAACTGAGAGAACAAATAGGAAATAAAAAATAAAGTATCAGCCCAGCTGCAGTATCTCATGCCTGCAATCTCACACTTTGGGGGGCCAAGGCAGGAGGGGTTCAACCAAGGAGTTCAAGACCTGCCTGGGCAACATAGCGAGACCTCCTCGTCCAAAATAAAACTAAATTAAACACAAAAAAATAAGATAATAAATAAATAAAATATCAGACTAAAGTTATGATAATAATTACCTTAAATATAAATGGTCTAAAATAATAAAAGACAAACATTGACAAAGTAGATTAATATAACCATGTATATCCTCCCTAGAATAAATTCATTTCCTATGTAATAATACACAGATTTATCATATAAAAACCTGGGGAAAATGCAAGTATTAATCAAGAGCAGCACAGGTCGTTACACTAATATCAGATAAAGTAGATTTCAGGGAGAATGTTACTCAAGACAGAGAAAAATTAAATGATAATGAAAGGAGACTGGAAGTGGTGGCTCATACCAATAATTCTAGGAAGGCTGAGGTAGAAGGTTAAGGTGGAGAATTGCTTGAGCCAAAAGTTCAAGACTAGCCTGGGCAATATAGTAAAACCTTGTCTGTACAAAAAAAATTTTTTTTAATTAGCATGTGTAGTGGTACACACCTGTAGTCCCAGCTAATGGGAAGGCTGAAGTAAAAGAATCACTTGAGCCCAGGATGTTGAGGCTGCAGTGAGTCAGGATCATGCCACTGCACACCAGCCTGGGCAACAGAGTGAAAGTCTGTCTCAAAAAAAAGAATTTTAAAAATGATAAAAGGCCTAATCCATCAAGGATGGCATAACAATTTAAAATGTGTATGCGCCAAAAGAGCAGAGTAATGTGAACCAGAAACTCTAATACACTGAGAGGAAACATAAACAATTAGACAAATACACAATTATAGTCAAAGACTTTGACATTTCTCTCTAAAAAATAGAGCAAAGAACATTATAGAAGCAAATATGCAAAAAAGTAGAACAATTAAACACTATCATCAACCAACATGGTCTAGTTGACATTTGTAGAACAATTTAATCTACAACATCAGAATAGTCAGTCTTCTCAAGTGCTTATGGAACATAAAGCAACATAGACCATCTCCTGAGTCATCAAACAAACTTGAACACATTTTAAAAATCAGATTAAGCCGGGCTTGGTGGCTCAGTCTGTAATCCCGCATCTTTGGGAGGCTAAGGTGAGTGGATTGCCTGAGCCCGCGGGTTTGAGACCCGCCTGGGCAGGCAAGACCTAATCTCTACAATAAAATCAAAAAATTAGCCGGGTGTGGTAGCGCGTGCCTGTAATTCCGGCTACTCGGAAGGCTGAGGCGGAAGGATCGCTGGAGCCCAGCCGGTCGAGGCTGCGGTGGCTGGGAGCGGCCACTTCACTCCAGTCTGGGCAACAGAGCGAGACTCCAACTCCAAAAATAATAATAATAAAAAATAAAAAAAATCAGATTATACAGTGTGTTATCTGATTATAATGAAATCAGATTAAAAACCAATAATGATGACAACATAAACATCTCCAACTGTTAAAACTTAAAGGGAAATCTCTAGGAAAACCAAAAAATCATTGAACTGAAATATAATGAAACGATAACATCAAAATTTGTGAGAGACAGAAAAAGCAGAGCACAGAAGCAATTTGCGGGGCTAAATTAATATATTAGAAAAAAGAAGTCAACAAATAATGTAATCTTCCACATAAAGAACCTTAAAAAGAACAGTAAGGAAAATAATAAAAAGAATAAGATATATAAAATTGAAAATAAAAAATACTAGAAAGAAAACAATAAAGTGACATCTGATTTCTTTTTAAAAAAATCAATAAAATAAACAAACTTCAGGAAAGAATAAGTACAACAACAACAACGAAAAGACACAAATTACTATACTGGGAGCAAAGCAGGGATATCACTATGCAAACATTAAAAATATAATAAGATATATTTTATATATATATATATATATATATATATATATTACAACTGCCATAAGAAAATATTATAATCTAGGTGACTTAACCAAAAAACTTTTTCTCAGTTCTGGACATCGGAAGTCCAACATCGAGTTTCCAGGACATTTGTTTTTTCCTGAGGACCCTGGTTTTGGTTTGCACGTGGCTGCCTTCTAGTTGTGTCCTCACATAGTCTTTTCTCTGAGAGTGGCCCACTTTGGTGCCTCTTCCTCTATGCTTATGTAAATAATCATATTGAATTATGGCCTCACCACTATGGCCCAATTTAACTCTAATTACCTGTTAAAAAACCACGTCTACACAGAGAGTCACAATGAGGGTAGGACTTCAATATATTAATTTTGCAGACACAATTCAGTCCATAAGGACATGCTATAAACAACTCTACACATATAAAATTTAACAGTTTAAATTAATAAACAAATTTCTCAAAAAAACAGAAATTATCAAAATCACCCAATAAACACTTATATTTTTAATAGCCCTATATTATGAAAGAAATAAAAATCATAATTCTAAAACTAAAAAAAATCCAGGCCCAAGTGGTTTTACTGAGTTTTCTATCCAGTGTTTAAAAAAGAAGTAGAAATGAACACCATTTCTACTCAACATCATTCAGATAGTAGAAGAAGGAACACTTCCCAATACATTTTAGGAAGCTAGTATTACCTTCAAACACAATCTGAGAAAGGCAGCATAACAAAAGAAAGCTGCAAAAACAATATGAGTCTTCCATGTTGATTTGAAATTCACTAACAAAGCATTATTAACAGAACCACATATCTTCTACCCATGGGAAAATTTCTACCAGGAATCATAAAGACTCAGGGGGATCTAAGGAGATTATTAAGAATACAGTTGTAGATGTTTATCTTGATTACTTTGAATTTTTGGACCTATTTATCTATCATCTATTGGATCGCATTAAATTCCATGATCTACGTCAGATGCAGCCTACTGCTGAACAGAAAAAGATACATTTTTCTATTCTCTGTGAAGCTTAATTGATAGTCCCTGAAGTCAAAATTTTAAAAGATAAAATAAAGTCACACTTTTTTGAACAAAGAGAGTAGAAGCAATTCAAACACTTAAATTTAAATGTCTATGAGAATACTGACATGTTAGAAACTAATGGAATGAGCAACACTTACCAGATTTCTGCTTTTCCTTGAAACCCGGTTTCTTCATAAGTGTCCATATCCAGTGATAAAATTAAATCCTCTATGAATCAAGTGATAATTCTCATAAAATGTTAAAAACATGACATATTGTCTGACAAAAAGAAAACAAGGCAAATTGAGCAGTTACATATCAGTGTAGTAAATTCAGTGCAAGGATCCTACTGTAGCATTTTTTATAATGTGAAACTAAAAGTAATCTAAATTTCTATCAAAGAATGAACAGTTAAACAGATAATAGAATAGAATGCAATGCACCCATTCGTTAAAGTACACTTAAGAACTTAAAAATAGTAAGTTAGAATCATGTGCACTGATATAAAAATATGTCAATAATATATAGTTTGAGAAATAGCAAAATAAAAATACAGTATTGCATAATTGATGTTTAAAAACATTATATGTATTTTTAAATTTATTTAAAAATCCAGATGAATAAACATCTACCTGCTAACAATAATTCCTTCTAAGAAGCAAATGAGCTTGAAGAAAAAAAATGAAAGAAAAGACTTTTACTTCATAAAGATCTTTACAATTTGGCTTTTTTTTTTACAGCATGTATTAATTTTATAAATAAAAAAGAAAAAAATGAGTATTTTTGCCTTTTGGTAGGAGGGCAACAGTTTTAGTTTCATCAATGTCTGCATTGTTAGTGCACAACACTAATGTGTAAAAGAAGGCCTAGAAGAATAATTAGGACAAAGAAAATTAGCTGCAAAAAGTGAGGTGTCTGTACACGGTAACAAATGGTCCAGGTGAGAAGTGGTCAGGATCTACCACTGCTCCAGCACACTCAAAAACCTAACACCAGCCAAGGGTAAGGCAGAGGACAGTGAAGGCCAAGTGCCAGCTAGTTTCCTCCCCGCAAGTTCTCTATCATCAATTAGAAAATAGACCTAGAATGGGACATGTACCTTGGGAATGTGGACAGAGACAAAAAGAATATGAGATGAGTTTGCACGTCTTAGAGGAAGACTTCAAGATTAAGATTTAAAATGCACCCAAAAAATGTCACATTCATAAAGCTATTCAGCCTGTCTGAGTGCCACTTTCCTGTAAAGTGGGGCTCACAGTCCTACCTCATCAAGTGATTGAAAGAGCTAAATTCACTAAGATATTTAAAAGTACCTGTTACTGCATGTCCATATCATTAAAAAGAAGTATAAAACTTCAAAGTACACAAAAATAAATATCAATGAGACCAAAGACAAGTTGCCCAGCTTCATAAACAACCCAGCCACACCCGAATAAGAAGATCTACAAGTAACTAGAATTCTTTACAGATCCACGGAAGAGGATAAACATTGGGCTACAAGATAAGTATGTGGGTGTCATGCAGTGACTTGGGTAGTGAGGGTGGAATCCCAAAAGACTGTCTGAAATACAGTAATGCAAATGATTCCCAGAAAATTGGAACAAACCTGGAACCCGTCAGATACCACAGAGAATGTGGTGAGCAGAGGAAGGTCAGAGCCACAAAATCTAAGTAAACACACCAGACCACAATGAGCACTCAGCTCTGTAAACAGCAGCTGTGGTGACATCAGAACTGATCTTCTGAGGCACTGTGGGGACTCAGAGCACAGTGTCTTTGCAGCCACATGCCCAACAGCAGTGCATCTAAACAGAGATCACAGACTCTCCTCTCCACAAGTTCCTGTACCCTTACGTTACAACATACTTATACAAGACCTATGGGCAAGCGTAATCAGAAACCCTCACCTAAAGAGGGGACAGGAAGGAGTAGGATGATAATACTGAGGGATGGAGGAGGGATGCATGCCCTTGAGCACACAGACTGTCACCACAGTCCCTATTTAAAACCAGAGAAGAGTCTTAGCTACGTGCTGGGGTCTTTCTATATTTCCTCATCTTGCCACATTCATAGATGCCACATGTTGCTTTTCCTTCTTTACAAAGGTGCTGATGAGCTCATGTATAATTAATCCTGAGGGGTAAATTTTTCACAAAGTACAGTAATAGGGTCCTATTTTTTATAACCGTGCTTTTCAGTTCTTTGATCATATCCCATATTTGGGGATCACAAATAAAACCCATTAGAACTCGTGATTTGAACAATGTCTTATTTTCATGTAGATTAATGCCCAGGCTTTTACACATTATATAAAGCTGGATCTTTTGGAAAACAAAAAAGTTGTCTCTGGGGTCATGGGAATTCAGGGACATCAATTATTAGGAAGCTACATGGAAGCAGAAGTGCTCCTGGAGGTTCCCATTGTCTAGTCAGAAATATTCAACAGACAGGCCCCAGCAAGGTAGGTGCATCTGTCACAGCTGTGGGTAAGAAGTCTTCCAACCAATGCAGAGATGCTAAACTGAGGGATTTCAAATATCTCCCAAGTATTCCAAACACTGAAATTCGCTGTCCCAAAACTGGAGCACAATCTGTTCCTGAAAGGAACCATGTGTCTCTGAGACACTGTTAAGCCTCAGCTGAGTTCGGTGACTTTAAGTGTAAAATGCTTGAACCACCATCGGCTTCTGGTTGATTTTCAGTCCACTAAACTTATCAATAAAAATGGGCCACTAGACATGTGCCAGGGAAGTGGAGCTGTCTCTTCTGCTATTAGAAGATCCCAAGTGACCCAATAATTTCACTTCCTCATGTCTCAACTTCCACATTCATGAAAAACGCACCAGTGAGGGTAACATTTCCAGGAAGCCACAGCTGGTTACCCCTTGCAAAACTCTGAAGCTGTGTGTGGGACCAGGTGAGGATTTCTCCCAAAGCAGTTGGACTGGGCTCAGACTGGAGAGAGCAGAGGGCAACATCACAAATAGTGGAGTTTGGGACATGATCCCAACCCCATGGTGGCTTAGGAAACAGGTGGACCATGGACTGAGGAGGCTGGTCCTCTGGAGAGACCTGGGTGCTGGTAGAGAAGAACCCTGAGCTGCACAGAGATGAGAGAGAAAGAGACCAACCAGGAAGTGGTAGTCTTCCAAGGTCACATTGTTCTCACTGCCCAGTCACACCAGCCACCACGTCCCTTTTCGAATTCACCACGGTTATGCTCCCTGTCCAAGAGTTCATCTTCCCCTGCTCCGCCTCCTCCCTCAGCTCTGCCTCCCCAACTCCACTCTGCCCCAAATTCCACTCCACCCTTGACCCTCTCTACAGCCCATTAGACATTCACAGTGCAGTGCAGTCCTTTCTAGGATTTGGATGAGATCTCTGGGCCTGGAGATATTCAGACTTCTCTGGGGACCACAGGAAGCCCCCTGAAGTCTCTGAGGCTGTGACTTCACTGCTTAAAATTAAAAAATCCAGACTCCAAGAATCTGACACTTACCTTTTCAAAGGCACCTTTCCAGGCCAGGAGTGGCTGGAGGAGGCCAGGAGGGCTCATGCCTATAATCCCAGCACTTTGGGAGGTCAAGGTGAGAGGATTGCCAAAGCCCACAGGTTCGAGTCCAGCCTGGGCAACTTGGCGAGACCTCGTCTCAACAATAAATCAAAAATTAGCCAGGTGTGGTGGCATGTGCCTGTAGTTCCAGCTACTTGGAAGGCTGAGGCAGAAGGATCACCTTGAACCCAGAAGGTTAAGGCTGCAGTGGCTGTGAGTATACCACTGCGCTACAGCCTGAATGACAGAGACTCCAACTCAAAAAGAAAAATAAAAAGCAAAACAAAAGGCACCTTTCCTTCTCTTTCTACAAGCTGTCACAAATCTCTTCTTGCATCCCAGGAGCACCCTTTGGACATCTCCTTCACTCTCACCTGGCTGCATGGCCCAAATGGCCAAAGATGTCGGCAATAAGAGCCGAGCCAACATCTGTATCACTGGAAAGGCTCTCACTTTGGGTCTTGCTGAGGTGAAAGCTTCAGAAAGTTAGGATACAACAGGAAAACATCTTACTCTCTTGAGTATCTCCTGCCAAGTGAGCTGGATATGGGGCTGCTCCTAGAATGTGGTGCTTGGTTGCCAGAGTTCTAAGTTCTGGTGGGGGTCTGTCATCAAAGAAGTGAGGTCCCCTCTTTAACGTTTCATCACCTAGGCCTTCCTTCCATAAGACTTTCATAAAGGCCCCACTGGGCTGCTGACTACTCACCTTCCCACCATGTCAAGTCCTTACCTGTCCACAATTATGATAACACAGTCCATGGTAAAACCTGCATACAAACAGGGCCCCAGCTTTGAGGAGAATAAAATTTTTTATTTTATTATTCTTGCTACCCTAGACGAATCAGTGTGTGTTTTCAGACTTTCCCAATGAGGATCATGCCAGCATCTTCTTCATTAGGAACTCACCAGGTGTGTTGAGATTAAACTTATAAAACTCATGGTGTGGTGTCACATGTAGTTAATGCATGTACTTAAAGATGAAAGCATTGCAAGAAGGGGTGGGAAGCAGCCTGGAATACAACTCAAGCAGGCCTGGGGTCAAGCGGTGTGGCCTTGGGAAAGTCACTTTCCCACTGGGCCTCATTTTCCATTCTGAAACGGTAAGTGCTTAAGATGAAATGACATTAGGATGTTACCATCCTCTGACATTATACCTTCCCATGCCTTTCCAGTGTATCTAGAATCAGATCCATGTACCATCTGGGCCTACATGGTGGAGGCTCACAGAACTACGTGGCCAGTGACTCATTTCTGACCAAGAAAACGCAACAAGCATGATAGTAAATCAATACTGTCTTACTAAGATTAGACCTCTCTGGGTTTCCTTTTATAAAGCCACTAATCCATTCATGAGAACTCCACCAAGAACACAGCAAGAATGATGCTATATTAATCCCAACTTCTAATTACTAAAATACTGTATTTTCCTTTTAACTTATTCTCTTTTATCCCCCCCGTCTCTCTCTGTCTCCCCCCCCCACTGGAAAACAAAGCCCTAATAATTTGAGAATCTTTCTAGATAAGCCCCTGTGACAAAGAATAAAAGGAGTTTGCCAACCACTTATGTGATTTAGCCTGGAGGAAATTCTTTCCCAGTCAAGTCTCAGTTGAGACCACAGCCACAGACTTGTGTGAGACCTTGGGGTGAAGGCACTTAGCTAAGCTGTGACCAAATACTCAACTCATATGAACTGTGGCATATTTTGGCATATTTTTCAAGTTCTAACCACTACATTTAAGGTAATTTTGTCAGAGAATAGTAAGTAGTGACACAGTCTACCATGCCCAACATTTTGACCCTGCCCTTCTTTCTCCATCCCATATCTCCTCCAGGCTCACTACAGCCACATTGGCTGCCTCTCTAACCTCCTCAGGATTAATTCAAAGCCTGCAAGTCTGCACCAGGGGTATAGTGAGATGGCCTAAGAGATCTCCTGTATTCCAGATAAAATATTTTTACCTATATTGTGGACAATTGGTCCCATGTCTCCTTGATAGGCTAAATTAAGCACCTCAGTCAACACCATAGCTACCTTCCTGACTTATTGACTCAGGGGCATGAGAAGCCCAGTGTGACCAGTGGCATTCTTACTATCCAGTTCAATGGAATTGGTGCTGTTTGCTCTTATGGAATTATTCCTTCCTCTTGATCCAAGACCACTAGCTCAGCAGACTAAAAAAGTTGTGAGAAGAGGAATGAGCAATCTTGCTAGTGAGTCACTAGAGGCAGTGGTGACTGGTGCCACTTTCATTTCAATCTACTGATTTCTGAACTCATGGAACCTGACTACAAGAAAATAGCATCACATTTCAGATGCTGATTTAGTGCATATACTGCTTTCTGGGGAATCTTGCTCCTGTCCTGCCAGTATTGCCATCTACCTTTCAGTGTACCCCCCTTATTACTTCCAAAGGCAACTTGACTTTTGTATGAATCCAGCTGCCTCATGATAGGGGGAACATGGTAAGATGACAAATTCCAGAAGTACAGGCCCATTGTCCCACATCCTTGGCTCTGAAGTGAGTTTTTTGTACGGAAGCAATGTCTTTTGGAATAGCATAACTGTGAATAAGGAATTCAATATGTCCACAGATGGCAGTTTTGGCAGAAACATTGCATGCAGTGAAAGCCAATGAATATCCAGAGTAAGTGCCCATTCCTGTAGAAACAATCTGCTACCCCTTCCATGATGGAAGGCATCCAATGGAATCTATGTGTCACCAGGTGGCTGGCTGATCACTCCGAGGGAATGGTGCCATGTTGAGACCTCAGTGTTCACTCATGCTGCTGGCAGATCAAGCAGTCAGCTATGCCATATCCAGGTCAGCCTTAGTGCATGGAAGTCCCTGTTGCTGATCCCAGGCCTAGCTTCATTCCTGTAACCATGATCACTTTGTTCATAAGCCTGTTGGACAACAACTAAGAGCCCTGGGAAAGACGCAGACTGGAAACTAGAGAATAAGTCATCTTACCCACCTGATTATTAATGACCTCCTCTGCTAAGTCTGTTTATTGTATGATGAGCACACACAGAACCAACAAATTGGTAAAGAAATGTATGCTTAGCCATTTCACTTTGTAAGCCAAATGAAAACCGAAGTGCACTGTTGGAAACTCTACCCACTAGGAGGATTGGACTTTAATACTGTTCTTCCTAGTGTTGTAGTGCCAAGCTGTCCACTGCTGGGTGGTGTCTGCATATCATGCAGAATCATATCTAAATACTGCCCGAGTCTCCTCCTTTGTCAACTAGTCATAGGGAATCCTTCATGAGATTATAAGTGCAAACTGAAAGAGAAAATTGAGTGTAGCAGCAATGGGGTCCATGGGCATTTGAACCAGTTCTTTGTGTACCTTATGCCCTCAGGAACTACTCAGGCCCAATTAAGTATACAACACTTTATTTTAATGATGGGGTGCTACTATGTACACCTAATCTCATGCCATTGTAGGCTAGATAACTCCTAGCTTACAACGGATAGCACAGGTCAATGGTAACTTAGTGGCACATAGTTAAGCATTCAGTGTTTACTAAAACCCAGTAGTGTGCCATGATTTTCTCCAAAGGGGAGGTGTTATTCACACAAGATGTCAGGGCTTTACCCCAAACCACTAAGAGCCTGCACTGTGATTCAGCTACGGGAACCTTCAAAGATCCCAAATAGCATCCCTATCTGCTACTGACACATTAAGCACCACTGAATCTAATGGATCATATGGCCTATGTGGCAGAGCAGCTGGCATTGTCATCTGGACTCATTAGAGAGCCTTCTTTTGTTCCGGGTCCCACTCTAAACTAGCAGTCTTTCTGGTCAGGTAGATAATGGGCCAGAGTAACACTTCCAAAAAGAAATTTGTTTATGTCCGAGTCTAGCAATCTCCAGTAGAAATTGTGCTTCTTTGCTAGTTGCAGAAGACAGATGTAGCAACTTATTCATCTTAGAAGGAATCTCTCAACATATTCCACCCTCCTGAACTGCAAGTAATCAATGAAGTAGAAGATCTATAAATTTTTGTTTGCAGTTTTATTTCCCTTCCTCTAACATGTAAATTTCTTACTAGTAAGTCTACAATACTTGTTAATTTTTGCTCACTAGGTCCAATCAGCATTATGCCTTCAATGTAATAAACCACTGTAATGTTGTGAAAGGAAAAGACAATCAGGATCCCTGTGAACTAAGTTATGACATAAGCCTAGAGAGTGGATACATTTTTTGGCAGGACAGTGAGGTGTGTGACTGGCCTTGCCAATTGATAGCAAGCTGCTTCTGGTGGGCCTTATGGACAGGTATGAAGAAAAGAGAATTTGCCAGATATAGCTGAATGCCAGGTACCAGGAGATGTGTTAATTAACTCAAGCAGTGAAACCACTTCTGGTAATATAGCTGCAATTGGACTCGCTGCCTGCTGTAGTTTACTGTAATCCCCCTCCATCATCTTCATCATCACCTTCATTGTCTATTTCAGAGTTGATTATTAGATGTGGTGGGAACCACAATCCCTGTTTCTGCCAAGTCATTGATGGTCAAATCCTTCCAAGAATGTGGTACTTTTTTGTTTGTGTGTTTTATTAGCTTTCTATGTGAAGGCAGTTCTAGTGGTTTCCTCTTGGCTTTTTGAAAGGTAATAGTCCTAAATCCACAGGTCAAGAAGCCAAATAAAAAAGAAAGAAAGAAAAAAAGAGAGGAAAAAAGAAAGGTATGAAGAAATATATTTTACAGAAAATGTTTAAAAGAATAAATGTAGATGCATAATGCAGAAAGAAAGGTACTACTAAAACACTACAGGAATAATTACTTTTGGTAAGACTCACCGATGCATGCAAAAAAATTCTGCATGCAACTTAAAGAAGAAACACTATATGTATATAACTTCCAAATATCTATTTTTAGCCGGGTGCAATGACTCACACCTGTAATTCCAGCACTTTGGAAGACTGAAGTGAGAGGATTGCCTGAGTCCACAGGTTCAAGACCAGGCTGGGCAACTTGACAAGACCTCATCTCTAAAAAAAACACCCTATTTTTCAATATTTATAACACTTTTATTTCCTAATTTTTAAAACCTATGACTATCTAGAGAAAAATTTATAATAATGCATTGCTATATTTATAATATGTAGATCTAAAATTTATAAAAGTACCACAGAGGATAGAATGAGGTAAATTGAGCTGCTTTGTAGCAAAGATTTTATATATTACATATTTAAAATAACAGTATTGACATCAAGTATGTTATGGTATTTTAAAGATACATGTTTTATAACCCAGCAACTCCCCTATTGGGAATATACTCAGAGGAACTCAAATCATTCTCCAAAAAGGTACCTGCAAATGTGTGTTTGCTGCAGCTCTATTCACAGTAGCAAAAACATGGAACCAACCATATTGCCCATCAAAGCTGGACTGGATAAATAAAATGTGGTACATATACACAATGGAATAATATGCAACCATAAGGAAGGACAAATATATGGACTTCACAGCAACTTGGATGGATTTGGAGTCGATCATACTTGGTCCCCAAGACTGGGAATATGATAAGCCTGAGTGTGCAGTTCCTCATGGACTATGGGCAGAACAGTCTGCTTCCCTGAGCTGCCTTTCTTTTGTTTTCTTTATAAAACCCTGCAGTCATATAGTTCCAATTTGTCCAAGTATTTATACATTTTATTTCATTATTTGAGTGTAAGAGGTTTATTTTTTATACCCAACATCTTTAAAATAAAATTTATATATATATAAAGATGGAACATTTAAAGTTGAAAGTCTGAGTAGATTGAGTGATGTGTTCTGAAGAAGCTAAGATTATACTTTAAATTATTTGTTTCGTGCTGAGTTTAAATAATAAGAACATAGCCGTCCATGAACTCGTCATGACTTGGCACTGGGATTGGTACGAAGGGCTATTCATGGACAGAAATGTTACTGTTCAAATTATTATTTCTGTTTTTTTTTAACCTTGTTAAAATAACTATTTAACCTCTAATTTAATTGTCCTAGAAAAGTCTGAGAGTTTTTGGTGAAATTGCTTGTTATTATATGTTATAAAATAGACAAGGAATTAAGTGGCTAAAATACACTGAAATTATACAATCTCTAGAAGTGAAGTTTCTCTTAGGCAGGCTTAGGAAATACAAACCTGGAAACACCAGAGACACAGGCATCAGAATCCTACCCAGGGTTCACTCCATGCCCCAGCCCTGCCCAAATCCATTCTCTTCAGAACCACCCTCAGTTCTGGCCCCACCTTGAAATCTCCCCTCACAGAACTGATTAGAGGAGGGCAGGGTTTGGGGTGTGTCTCTAAAGCTGGTGCTCACAATTTCCCCAAGCCCAAAAGCAGATAACTGGGAGCAAAAACTGTGTATTTGGGAGTGTCTACTTTATATTAAAACCCATGTTTCTAGAGTCATCTCTCCCAGCAACTTGTTATTCATTGCTGCAGATCCAGTAGTTGCTCCTCAAGTTATAAAAAAATAAATATAAGTCCAGGCATGTTGGCTCACACCTATAATCCTAGCACTTTGGAAGCCTTAGATGAGAGGATTGCCTGGGCTCACAGGTTCGAGACCAGCCTGGACAACTTGGCAAGGCCTCATCTCTACAATAAATTAAAAAATTATCCAGGTAGCATGTGCCTGTAGTTCCAGCTACTTAGAAGGCTGAGGCGGAAGGATTGCCTGAGCCCAACAGGTTGAGGCTGCAGTGGTCATGAGCATGTCACTGCACTCCAGCCTGGGTGACAGAGTGAGACTCCAACTCAAAAAAAAAAAAAGTAAATATAAAAACAACAATGAAAAAACCCTCTGAACTACACTCCACCTTTTCATTCTGTATTCCTCCCATCTTTTCATATTTAGCCTTTGTTTGATGCACTTTCTTTTTTTTTTTTTTTTGAGTCGGAGTCTCACTCGGTCGCCCAGACTGGAGTGCAGTGGCCGCTCCCGGCCGCCACAGCCTCGACCTGCTGGGCTCCGGCGATCCTTCCTCCTCAGCCTTCCAAGTAGCCGGAATTACAAGCATGCGCTACCACGCCTGGCTTATTTTTTTATTTATTGTAGAGATGAGGTCTCGCTGCCCAGGCGGGTCTCAAACCCGCGGGCTCAGGCAATCCACTCACCTCAGCCTCCCAAAGGCACGGGATTACAGGCTTAGCCACCAAGCCCGGCTTGCACTTTCTTTTTAATTAATGATAGAGTAACAAAAAGAAAGAGAAACACTGGGTCCTTCACCTCAATTCTGAGAATTAAGGGACACTTATTACCCACATCCCAGGGTGTTAGGAGAATTCACCCTCATACTGTGTGATTGTGGTTCCCAGCACAGGGTTCCACGGCATAATTCTGAGTGCATAGTGGTGCGTGCTCTGAAACACCACCCTAAAGTGTGTGTCCAGGGCAGAACTCCTCAGACATTGCTGCCTTCTCCATTCAGCCTCTGTAAATTTTATTTTTCTATTTTTTATATGTCAGAGTCTCACTGTCGCCCAGGCTGGAGTGCAGTGGCATGCTCCCAGCCACCACGGCCTCGACCTGCTGTGCTCCGGCAATCCTTCTGTCTCAGTTTTCCAAATAGCTGGAACACTAGGCATGCACCACAATGCCCAGCTAATTTCTTGATTTATTGTAGAGATGAGGTCTCACCACATTGCCCAGACTGGTCTCGAACCCTTGGGCTCAGGCAATCATCTCGCCTCTGCCTCCCAAAGTGCTGGGCTTCCAAGCATGAGCCACTGCACCCAGCCAACCTCTGTAAACTTTAAAGGGCCAGCAGAGAATGTAATTTTTCAGAATGGATATCGCTTGTCTTTATTTAGATCAAAAGTATTTGTCTTGTGATGAGAGTGTTGGGTGTGAGAGATCCCGTGTGCTGGTCCTGTTTCTTGAGCTGAGCTCTGCTGACTTTGGGCTCAGGTGGATCAACATCAGCAGTCATTGACAGGGGACTCGTTTTAAAAGCTTATTCAGGGACCCCTTGAAATGTGCAAAAGCACAGTTTCTTAGAGTGAGACCCAAAATACCAAAAGAGTTATGTGCAAATCAAAGCTTGAGAGATGGTGCTTAGCTAAGTGGTTCTCATCCCAGGCTTCCAGTTAGGATCACGTGGTCAGTTTAAATAAATACCATCACTTTTGGCTTCCCCACAGACTCTATCAGTGTGGATGGAAGTGTTCCTGTTGTTTTTATTAATTTCCCTCACATATTTCTAAGGTGGAGTCAGAGTCAAGCACTAGGGATCCCAGATACATTCGTGAGAGCTGAGTTTAGAAGAAAGGTCACCTGGCCGGCTCTGCTTGGGTTTAGTCAGTCATGTCAGTGGGGCCATCATATCTCACTGCTGTAGCAGAAATTTGCTGCTGTTTGTGGCAAGGGAGGCACTTGAAGGCAGGAAAAAAGAAACTCACACTTTGTCTTTATGTATGAGCTCATTGTTCTTGTATGTTTTCTGTGTCAAGGGGCAGGAAAAGGTGGACTTTTTCTGCACTTCTAGAAGTGTCTGTGGGTATGGTGGTAGCAAGTAAAGGATTCTGTTCATGTCTTAAAGGCATATTCTGGACATGGTGGTTCTTGCCAGTAATTCCAGCATTTTGGGAGATTTAGCTGAGAAAATTTTTTCGCCCAGGAATTTGAGACCAGCTTGGACAACATAGCAAAACCTTGTCACTACAAAAAGAAATCAAGAAAATTAGCCAAAATTGGTGGTGTTTTCCTGTAGTCCTAGTTAATTGAAAGGCTGAGCCCAGGAGGTTAAGACTGCAGAGAGCTACACGCTCACTTGATGACAAAGTGAGACTCCAACTAAAAAATTATAATAATTTGATTTAATTTAAATATAAAGTCATATGCTAAAAAATGTAAGTGTGACTCGTCCAGATAATCTCACCTGAGAAAATATCCCAGAGAAGGAAGAGGAAGAGGAAGAAATGGCTTGTTCTCAGGTAAATGTGTCTCAGGTCAGGGGCTGTGTCCACTTTTCCTACTGGAATGTCATGTTCTTAGAACTTGCAAACCTTTACTTCTCTACTTGTGATGATCCTCCCTGATGAGATTGTTTCAACTAGTTGTGTGTGTGTGTGTGTGTGTGTGTGTGTGTGTGTGTGACATTTAAAAGCTCAGGAAAAAAACTTCTTCCCTACATAGCAGAGTCTTCTCTCTGTTGTCTGCATCTAGGCTTCTTAGATGCCATAAACAGTTCTCACCATTGATTTATGACCTGCAGTATTAAAAATGCTCTCCTGTGTCTGTGGAACATGGGAAGGCATGAATGCCCAAAATTTCTATTACAAATGGGGTAGATACTCAGATACTAGCAAAAGGATAGAAACATGTACTATTAAGGTTTCATCTGAATGCTCCTTCAGTTCTATGCATAACATGGTTAATAAAACACGTTTAAACAGGATGGTACTTACTATCCAGATTAACTCAAGAAGTTCTGAATAAAGAATAATTAGAAGAGACTTGCTCTATAGGTTGCTTTAAAAAAAAGACAATTTAAATACACTATTAGAGATTACAGAACGTGGGAGAAACCTGCAGCTGGAATTCTGAATAAATTTTATATTTCTTCATTATTAGATTCAGATTATAATTTATTATTATTTTGGCCAATAATATCACAGCACTGATGTTATGTCATCCATGTGCCTTGGCACCTGATACCAATTTGTTCTGCTACAGTTAATATTAATTTTATTCATTTGGTTAAGGTGCTGGCTGGCAGATTTTTTGTCATAAGAAGTTAATTTTCATAAAAAGTTAGGGATATTTACCACAGAACATCACATTTAATCTGGAAGCTCTCCTTTCTTCTTAGTTTCTATTTACATATAGCTCGCTTTGGAAAATGAAGGTTCTTATCTTTGTTTTTCTGATCAGATAAACTGAGATAAATCCAGGCTCTTACACTCAGTGAATGTTTGATAAAGTATTCTTTTAGGGCCAGAAGCATTTGGCATCACTGGCAAGCTTGTTATAAATGCAGAAACTCAGGCTGGGCACAGCGGGCTCATGCCTGTCATACCAGCAAGTTAGAAAACTGAGGAAAGATAATTTTCTTGAACCTGGGAGTTTGAGACCAGCCTAGGCAATATAGCCAGAACTCATCTCTACAAAAAATAATTAGTCAGGTGTGATGGTACATACCAGTAGTCCCAGCTATTCAAGGGCCTGAGGAGGGAAGATTCTTTCAGCCCAAGAGGTTGAAGCGATGATGATTTGTGATTGTGGCACTGACAACAGCATGGAAAACTTGGTGATTTGTGGGCATAGAAAAAAATTAAAAATGTGTCATTTTGACTTAAGCTTTCCCTTTTTTAAAACTAATCTGCATTCTTCACAATGATAGTGGTATAAGTTCAGAAATTTATTGGCATAAAATATCATTGCTCACACCTTAAAATCCAATTACTGCCATCAAATTTTGATTCACTAGTACTGGAAACGGAGCTAAGGACCCACATTTTAAAAATACTTTCTATATGTCCTAAAGGTTCAGTTGGGAGATAACATTTTGTGATTAATATTCTGGAATCTTATATTATTTTTTTCTACTGAGCACAGTACTAGGTTGGTCACTGGTGAATACCAGCAAGAGTCATGTTACTTTCTCTAATAAAATAGACCTTGCTGTCTCTAAGGCAGACTCGATCATGTGTCTGGAGCAAAGGAAAGAGCCCTGGAAGGTGAAGAGACACAACTCGTTACCCAAACTCCCAGGTAGGTGGGAGTGAATGAAGCAGTGACGCAGGTCAAGGAAGAAGCAGTACCTGAAATGTGGTTTGGGAAGGTAGTCTGCTCCAATGGAAGTGGTTTCTGAGAAGCCTGGGTTTTTCTCTTGTTCTCACATAGGGTCTTCCATTTTGTTCTCTGAAATTCTCCCCAACCCCAGTTTCCTTTTCAGTGATCTTCTTTCAAAGTTACAGTGGAAATGAAACTCTTCTTAACAGTTCATAAGGGACAGCATGATCTAACGTCTTTTCTGTTGCTTTTGGGGACATGGAAATTTCTGCTTACTTTTTAGAAACTCCATTTTTAAACTATTTTTTTCAGTTCTCATTTTTGCATCATGTTTGAAATATGTGAAAGTAGTGGATTTTTTTTATTTTGTTGAGAAATCCCAGGAACACCATGGACAGATGTTATGTTTTCTGCTTTATGATTTTCTATCCAAGGGAGTTTTCAAATGTGCATCTATAAAAATTAATACTCAGTAATTTTACCAGAAAACAAACCATCCTTCTAAATATAAGAAAAATCTACTGTTATTTTACTTTTAAAAATATTTTTAGTATGAATTGAGATTGGTATTTTAAACTCTACATGCCCAAATTTCTTAAGTATACTATCTTGCTTAGAACATTGGTAAACATATATTAAACTCCCACATGTTACCTTGTTTCTTCGTAACTTTTATATTATAATTTTCTTTTTCTTAGTATGAAGCTTAGGATATATATACATATATATGTATGTGTGTGTTTAACAGGTGGTTTTTTTTTAATAGGTAAAAATTGTGGCCAAGCATGGAGGCTCAGCCTGTAATCCCAGCACTTTGGGAAGCCAAAGCAAGAGGATTGCCTGAGCACGGGGGTTTAAGACCAGCCTGGGCAACTTGGTGAGACCTAGTCTCTACAATAAATCAAAATTAGCTGGGTGTTGTGGCATGCATCTGTAGTTCCAGCAACTTGGAAGGCTGAGGCAGAAGGATCAACCTAAGCCCAGCAGGTCAAGTCTGCAGCAGCCGAGGACATGCCACTGCACCCCAGCCTGGGTGACAAGAGTGAGACTCCAACTCAAAAAAAAAAAAAAATGTATGTACAGCTCACATTAATTTAAACATTTAATATTAGAGGTCTTTATGTAGAGGTTTGGTGAGTGATGCTTCTTTGCCCAGAAATATGCCCCAGGAATTTAACTCTTGTTTATATCAATTAGCCTATGGTAAAATTTCTTTTATTTTTTTGAACTAAGAAAAGTAGATTTATTGACAGTTGAGGGAAACTGTTAGGGGAGGGAAGAGCATGCCTCATCAACAAGGGTACCTGCCGGGCTCGGTGGCTCAGCCTGTAATCCCATGCTTTGGGAGGCTGAGGTGGGTGGACTGCCTGAGCCTGAGGGTTCGAGACCCACCTGGGCAACTTGACAAGACTTCATCTCGACAATAAATCAAAAAATCAGCCAGGCATGGTAGCGCGTGCCTGTAATTCCAGCTACTTGGAAGGCTGAGGCAGAAGGATCACTGGAACCCAGCAGGTCGAGGCTGCGGTGGCCAGGAGCGGCCACTGCACTCCAGTGTGGGTGACAGAGTGAGACTCCAACTCAGGAAAAAAAACAAAAAACAAGGGTATCTGCATGATCAATGTTTATATACCTAACCCTGAAATGTACCCCACATCTTTATAATAAAAATTTTAAGAAAAAGAACAGTAGATTTATTAAAGGAAAGGTACGTTGTGAAGGGCACAATGGGCAGGACAACAGCAAGAGTGTCTGCCGTCTGCTGCCAATTTTCCTTTATGATGCATCATTTCACTTACAGTCGCAGAGTTCCAAAATCTATCAATGACATTAAGTGAAGATTCACTGTACTCTCAAAGAATTGAAAACAGATGGCCAAACAAAAAATTCTACATAAGTGTTCACAGTACCATTATTCACAAACCAAAAATTGAAAACAACCCAAGGATCCATCAAGAGATGAATGGATACACAAAACGTGATATATCATAACTTGAAACATTTTTCACCCATAAATAGGAAAAAGGAAAGGAAAATGGTGCAGCCATTGTGAAAAACAGCATGACCATTATTCTGTTCAACTTAAACATGGAGTTAATATATGACCCAGTGATTCCTCTTCTGAGTATCTACCCAAAGGAACTGAAAGCAGGTACTCAGATATTAGTACACCCATGTTCACAGCAGCATTATTCATGATAGCCAAAAGGTCAACGCAACACAAGTGTCCATCAACAAGTGAAAAGCTAAACACAGTGCAGGCCATCCCTACAATGACATTGTATTCAGCCTTAAAAACAGGAAATTCTGACACCTGCTCCAGCATGCATGAACCTTGAGTATTTGCTAAATGGAAGGAGCCAAGCACAAAAGGACAAATACAACCACTTATATGAGATACTTGGAGTAGTCAAATATATGGGGAATAAAAGTAGAATGGTGGTTTCCTGGGACTCAGACGAGAGTGAGTGCTTAATGAGTTCAGTGTTTCTGTTGATGAAGATTAAAAATATTTGAGAGACAGATGGTGGCAGAGGCTACACAACAATAAGGATGTAGCTAATAACACAGAACAGTATACTAAATTGTTTAAATAGTTACATTGTTATGTATATGTAATTACAAAGAAAAACATGAAAAAATGATATATGCTACACATGCACACACAACAAAAAGAACATGCCTGGTGAAAGAAGTCACACAAAAGGACACATGTAGTGTGAGTCCATTTATATAAAATATCCAGAACAGGCAAACCCATACAGACAGAAAACAGATCAGTGGTTGCCAAGGAAGAGGGGATAAATGAGGAATACTTTCTTCGTTGGTACTGTTTCCTTTGGAGGTAATTAAAATGCTTTGGGACTAGAGAGGTGGCTGCACACTGTCAGTGTACCAAATTTCACAGGATTATATACTTACAAGTGGGTAAAATGGGAAAATTTTTCTCAAGTAAATTTACCTAAAACATACTCATCTCTCATATTATTTTTTGTTCCCTATGCACAGGACTTCTTCCTCAAAGAACATAGAGCAAAGCTAGAGCTTTCATGAGCCCTAGTTAATCCACTAACATTTGAGGCCAAAACCCATAGTCATAGGAGAAATAGCTCTTTATTATACACTAAGGGCTTCCAATATTTGGACAGCAAAGCAAGAAACAGACTTGAAATTGATCTCAGAGATAATCACCAAACGTGAAATGAGTTTTGGTCTCTAATGCTCTCCCCTCAAAAAATACACACATATTATGGCCCTTGTATTTTCAGATGTGCATAAGTCATCTCACTTCGTAATAAAGCATCTTAGAATGTTTACTTGTATCCCTGTATTGAAGACAAAAAATATAATGTTAGGAGAGGTCATGACCCAAGTTCATAACCAAAGATCATTGAGTGACTGCAGGAGTTAACCAGGCACTGACTGAGACATCAGTGAGTTCTCATCACATTCACAGAGTATATGACTAGGGCCTCTTGATTTCAAGTTTCAAGGTGTGACTGGCACTTAAATTAACACTTATATGTCTCTCATGGGAATATATGTATGAACATTTATCATACATAGCTTTACCTTGTCAAGTTAATAACCCAGGTTATTAACTTTTCTACTGTTAGATATCACACTTCTGTGACTTTAAAGATTCAGCAGGAAAAAGCCTTAGAAAATTTGATAAGGGAGAGTAGGGTGAGTATTGATAAGGGTGAGTATTGGATAGATGAGCTGAGGGAATGTGCATGAAATCTGCAAGACAGGGAGGAGCCTGCCGGTCCCCATAAGTGAGAACAGACTGGACTGCTGGCAACTGGGGTGCAAGAGAGGGCAGCAGGCAGAAGCACTCAGGATGTGGAGGCTGTGGTCAGTCCCGTGGCCCTTGTTCTAAGGCCAGTGAGAAACCACAGGTAAAATTAAATCAGGAAAGTGACAGATGAGATTGGGGCTTTGTAAACGAGTATTTGCCATGAATAAGTGGAGATTGCCACTGGCGGGTGGGTGGATCTCTTCTTCCTGGTGGGCTGCATTGAGAAGAGCACAGAACAGGCCAGGGTCCTGCCAGGAATGCTGAGTCTCCATCTGCTCTGGAGGAAACACAGAAAGACCCAACTTAGGTTATGTCTGCCCTGTACATCTGCCAAGGCTGCGAAACTGGGGATGGTCTCAGGGAAGGAAAACTGGATCCTCAGGGGAAACCTGGAGGAAGGATGGCGAGCACGTTGTGCTGCTGTCACAGGTCTCCTGTAAGCACAGAGCTGCTGGCAAGGACGTGACTGTTACACACAACCATGTCAACACCACGTCTCGAGGAGCAAGGAGGGCATCGTCCTCTGTTCTAGGGTCTGAGCCGGACCCAGATCCTGGTGGGCAGAAGCTGTGACACCAGGTGTCCAGTAAGAGTCTGAATGTCATGTTCCTGTTAGAAGACCACTGCGTGGACGTCTCGGCAGTGGACATCGGGCGAGTGGACATTACAGAAGCAGGCACTGTGTCGGTGAGCGCGACCTCGAGGACATCACATCCCTGGACTCCACGTGAGTGAGTGTCACGCCAGTGAGCCCACGTCTGGGCGCGGAGAAGGGCCTGGGCGTGGGGAAACAGTGGGCTTGGTGCCCGCTCTCCGCGAGCCCTCCCTGCCTGGGTCTTGCGGCCTGGGCAGCGCGCAGGGATCTGGCTCGCGCGGACGAGGCCTCGGCGTCCCGAAGCGTTGGGCCCCGGGTCTGCACGGAGGAGGCGGCGCCGGGCGCGGCAGCCCTCGAGCCCCAGCGCGGCCTGGCCCCCTCCCGCCGCCTGGGGCAAGCCGGGCCAGAGCTGGGATCGCTCCGCGCGGGCTGAACATAAAAGCGGAAACGGAGCCCCCCGGCTGTGCCTTTTCCAACGGCGGTGAAAGGACAGATACTGGAAACCGTCGCGGAGGAAATCAACGTAGACACGAACTTTACAACTTGGAGAGACATATACTCGAAATAGTCCAGGGACTTAAAATGCAAAAGACGAGCCAACGATGGAGAAAATATCAGCAAAATACATATCTGGACATTCAAAATACACAAGAACTCTTAAAACTCAACAATAGGAATATAACCCAATTTATAAATGGGTAGATATCAGAAGAAACACGTCACCGAAGAAGATACAGATGACAATCATACAAAAAGATGCACAGAATCATATTAGGGAACTGCAAAGTTATAACAATAAGATAGCCTTGCACACTTGTTAGAACCGCTAAACTCACAAAAACAAAAGGGAAACCATTGCTAGAAAAGAGATAGGAACTCTCATTTCTGGCGGGTGTTTAATATCACAGCTACTTTGAAAGACAGTGTGGGAGACCAGAATATGCCACCCCAAAATATGCCTCTTTAGTACAAGATTATTTGGAGCTGATTATTTTGAGAACATGCAGGTACAGGAGAACTTTTGAAAATAATGCAGAAATTACCTTTTTGTAAAGAAATCTCCATTTGTAAAAGTATCATCCTCTCATACCAAGAAGAGAAAGATGATGAAGTAGCCAGATTATCAATGGAGAAGGCACCTACTTAAATCTGCATAGTAAACCTTACTCTTGTTTAAGGTTCTTTTCCTGGTTACCTCCCCATTACTGCCTCCACAACACCCTTTTTTCTTTGTTTCAGTTGAAGATACTATTTAGTCTTGAATTCAAAGCTATCTCTTGAAGATTTCCTAACTTTCCCTATGGTATCTCTCATGTATACATAAAGAAAATTATACTTGTTAAAACATGATGAGGAAGACTTTATTCAGAATCACTGGGATAGGCTCAGGGACCACTGCAACAGGTCTTACAATGGGGGAGAGAGATTGGGTTCAACTCCACACACAGCATGGGTAAGTGGAAATTTATAGCCAAGGAGCAGGGTGGGGTCAGAGGATGGAAAACCTGCAAAGGAAAAGTTATATTTGTAGGGCAAAATGTTACTGTTTCAGAAACTACTAAATTCCTAGAAATTTCATAGTGTCAATGCTCTTTCTATCCATGATACAACCTTGTGTGATGTTATGTCTTAATTTCAGTATTATTATAATGTTATCTGCCACAGAAACAACCAAATGGCCTTATCAGTTGTTACAGTGAACTCTCATCAGATCTTTAACCACGGCCATTTTACACATTTTGCCACTCACGGACAGTTATTGCTTCACTCTGATGCTTTCTTGGACGTTCCTGCAATCAGCTACAAGTCAGAATGATTCCTTTTCAACAAAAAAGGACTGACTTTGAGACCCACGGAAAGGGCTATGACAGGTACTCTGGGTACATGTTTCTAATGACATTGTTTAAGTAATTTTAAGATCATACCACTAGACTTCCAGATTTCCAGACCCCTAGCTGGGAAGTTGATGGATCATGAAACTGCTAACTCAACAACAAGCAAGACCAGAATAGATTCTTGCACAGAATGTGTAAGAGCCAAGTTAGTGGCTGATTTTTTTTTTTTTTTTTAGTCAGGTGTCTTACTCTGTTGCCCAGACTAGAGCTCAGGCATAATCACAGCTCACCAACAGCCCCTGCTTCCTGGGCTCAGGCATCCTTCTTTCTTCTGCCTCAGTCTTTTGAGGGGCTGAGACTACGGTCATGCACCACAAGGCCTGGATTTTTTTTTTTTTTGTAGAGACAATGTCTCACTATGTTGCCTAAATAGATCTCAAACTCCTGAGATTAAGAAATCTTTTCATCTTGGCCTCCCAAAGTGCTGGGATTACAGGCATGAGCCACCATACCTGGCCCTAATGATTTAAGTCTTTCAGAAATTGTATCTTAAATGACTTTAAGTTCATGCAATATCAATACTTGAAAATTTAAAAAGAACATTCTGTTCCTATGTTCTAAAACTCACAACTTTGCTTAGAACAATCTCACCTAAATTTGGAAAAGGTTTGTGTCTGTGTGTGAATATATATTTTTAACAATACCACTAACAGTTGGATCTTGCTAAAGACATCTTATCAAGTAGAAATTAATGAAAAATCTTTTAAGGTTGATAATCTAAATAGCATAGTTTAAAATATTGTTGATTAAAAAATAGCAGAAGTATATAGGATGAAGAATTTTGTGGAAACCTAGAAAGAAAGGAGAAATTAAATGTCAAACAAGAGAAACCTACAGCAGTAATCTGGAGACCTAGAGAAAATACATAATTTCCTTTTAAAAATGCACATTAACCCGGGCTCGATGGCTCAGCCCGTAATCCCGCGCCTTGGGAGGCTGAGGTGAGTAGATTGCCTGAGACCACGGGTTCAAGACCCGCCTGGGCAACTTGGTGAGACCTCATCTCTACAATAAATCAAAAAATTAGCCAGGTGTGGTACCGTGCGCCTGTAATTCCAGCTACTTGGATGGCTGAGGCAGAAGGATCGCCGGAGCCCAGCAGGTGGAGGCTGCGGTGGCCGGGAGCGGCCACTGCACTCCAGTCTGGGTGACAGAGTGAGACTCAAACTAAAAAAAAAAAAAAAAAAGTACATTAACAAAAGAAACTATAAAGTGAGGGAACTTTAAATTGATCAATTAGCATAGAAAAGCTTGGGAAGATGCTTATCCATGACATGTTGGAAATGTCCCCAGGATTAAACAGCTGTGTGTTAACTTATCTTTAACAGATTCTGATTTTATCTAAAATGGTCAAGGACACACACACACACACACACACACACACACACACACAGAGAACTGACTTTCTTCAATTCATTTTTTGCTATAATATTAAAGTTTGATATAGTTAATATATTTCATCTTATGTAGGATGTCAATGTTTACAAAGCAGATATTTTATGTATCATTACAAATATACTGCCAATTAAACTGCGGCTTTCTTGGCAAAACAAAAAATGCTATTGATGAGTTTACTCCCTTTAAATAAATTTTAAATAAATCCTGGTTTTGCTATAAATAATATATTTAAATTTAAATAATGCTGCAAGTGTTAGTATTTTTTTAATTTTTATTGCTGTTGGATCTACTTTAACACTGTAAGAAAAATTAACCTTTAAACATTAATAAAAAAGCAAGTACTGGGTGCACACTGGCTTCTTTCTTCGGGCTTGAGGTGACTCTGGGTGGCTCTGCATTGCCCATCTCCAACTGTTTTTTGGGGTTTTTTTGGAGTCTCATTCTGTTGCCCAGGCTGTAGTACAGTGGCACACTCAACCTGCTGGGCTCAGGAGATCCTTCCTCCTTAGCCTTCCAATTAGCTGAAACCACAGGCAGCCACCCCCATGACCAGCTAATTTTTTTTTTTTTTTATCATAGAGATTAGGTTTCACCATGTTGCCCAGGCTGCCTGTGGGCAAAATCCTGAGCTCAAGCAATCCTCTTGTCTCCCACTCCCAAAGTGCTGGGATTACAGGCATGAGCTACCGTGCCTGGCCCATCTCCAACTTTCATGGGAGCTGTCATGATGTTTCTCTTCTTTCTCCCAGAAACAAAACCAAATGTGCAAAAATATATTTAGGAACGCTGTAAGGAATAGGTGGTCAAGGCCTCAATGAGGGAAGGTTTGTAAAATAAGTCTTGCTAAAAACATACATGAGGAAGTGCCTCATTCTCAGCATGAGTGGCTTCTTGTTTTCCTCATGCACCAGGTGTCACAAACCACAGTGGGGTCTTCCAGGTCAGTCCTCAGAAGATTTTCTGGTCCTCCTGTGGGCACTACCCTTATGTGATGGGTCAACCCTGAAGAGAACTTCAGGCCCTTCCCTTGGGCTCATCCTCATTTGTCCAGGTCAGTCCTAAAGAGAATTATATGTCCTCCCTGTGGGCACCACCCTCATGTATCCAGGTCAGTCCTAAGGAGAATGTCCAGTCCTCCCTCTGGACACCACACTCATATATTTGGGTTAATCCTAAGGAGAATTTCCAATTCACCTGTGGGGACCAGCCTCATGTGTCTGGGTCAGTCCTAAAGAGAATTTCTGGTCCTCCTGTGGGCACCATTCCCATGTGTCCAGGACAGTCATGAGAATTGGAGAATTTCAAGTTCTTTCCCTGGACATGGCCCTCACCTGTCTGGGTCAGTCCTCAGGAGACTTTCTAGTCCTTCTCTGGGTCATGGCCTTCATGTGCCAAGGTCTCTCTTGAGGAGACTTTGGTCTGTCCTCTGGATGCAACATTCATGTGACTAGATCAGTCCTGAGAAGTTCTGATCCCCCCATGGGCACCTCCCTCATGTGCCTGGTCAGTCCTGAGGAGAATCTCCGTCCTCCCTGTGCACAGCCCTCATGTGTCGAATTAGTCCTGAGAATAATTTCCAGTCTTTGCCATGCACAATTGTCATGTGTCCAGATCAGTCCTGGGAGAAACTCAGGTCCATTAAGGACACTGAGGCCCAGAGAAGGTGAGTACAGAAGCTGTAGTGGCAGTACATGTCACTGGGCACTTCCTGTTCAGCAGTGGCCATGTGCCCCATCAGCAGTCAATGTTCTGATTTTTTCATGCCCTAATTTCGGAAACTGAAATTGAAACAAAGCCCACCATCCTGTGACTTCGTCCAAATGTTTGGAGATAACCAGAACCTAAATGGATGGCCAATAGACAAATGCCCATTAATTTCCTATATATCAGCCAAAATGTACAGGAAGAATTGAAACTTGAAATAAGGAGAAAAAAACATTTACAATAGCACTCCAAAAATGTCAGTTCTTAATGTTAGGGTACAGACAGGGTGAGGCCTGCGAGGTGGAGAGGGGAGGCAGCATGGTAACCCAGAGATCCGAGTAAATGCAAAGAATTGCAACACACAAAGAGGTTAAGAAAAAGAAAAGTTTATTTAAAAGTAAGTTAGAGAGAGAAAGAAGATTCGCCTCCCCAAGGTGGGGGAGGGGCCAACGCCTGGAAGCATGGTGACAGACATGGCTCAAAGAGCACATGGCCACACCAGACTCTAGCAAGGCAATGGCCTCTGGTTGCTTGTGGTGAGTCCTTTTAACCATTCCCCTTGATGGAGGAAGATCATTAGGTGATTGGGTGGTGGTCTGCTTCCATGTCATCACAAAGGGGCAGGCAAGCACAGGTACTGACGTCAGGTGATGGACAGCAGGTAAATTGGTGGATTAGTTGCATGATTGCTGCCATGGTGGGGCTTATTCAAGTCACAAAGGGCTGATTAGGTTAACCCTGGAGTGGTGGGGGGAGTCCTGCAAGAGACTTGGTTAGACATTTGCAATTCACAAACTCAGACATTTGCAACTCACAAATTCCTTTACCAAAGGTGGGGTGGTCATATTATTAGTTTTATGACTTTGGCCAGCCAAAGGGTGACCTGTGATCTTCAGCCTTAACAAGGAACCTAGACGTTTATTAGAGATTATTATGCTAAACCATAAATGGTTGGGCTGTCCTTGTCTTGCATCTGAAGGAGATTTGCTGAAGGGGTTTGAGATGGGATGGCATAGGCTGCTTATTCTGCAGTAGAATGTCTGAACAGCTTTCTAATGGTTATGCTGAGGCAAAAAGACTAACCCTTTTCACTTAAGTATAAATCTAACAAAATATATTAAAATATGCATTCGGAAAACTGTGAAACACAGCCAACAGATAGCAAAAGACATATCAAGGTAGTGATAGCTCTTGTTCAGTAATAGTGTTCAGTACCCATTATTGTAAAGATAATAATTCTTTCTAACTTTATCCCTAGATCCAGCAGAATCCCAATAATTCTAAGCAAAGACATTGATAAAGTTTCTAAAACTAGAATAGATGAGATAAGATTAAGAAAAACAGTGTTAAAGCACTTACACATTCAGATCTGAACAGTTATCATGAGGCTTCAGTAACAACATGTCCAAAATAATAAAGTTCAAAAGTAGATCCATGTACATGAAGTCACCTGATTTTGTCAAAGCGAGAAAGGCAATTCAGTGGGAAAGTCCGCTCTACAAATGGTGATGGAATAATCAGAAACAATACTGGAAACAATAAGCATAGACACAAACTTCCTGGATTATCCAAAAATTCACTCAGAATAGTCCACAGACTGAAATTTGAAAGTACAAAGTTGTAAAAGTTATAGCAAAAAATACAGAAGAAAATCTGCATGGCCTTTGGTCTGGTGATAACTTTTTAGATACAATACCAAATGTCAGCCCATGAAAGAAAACAAAATGACAATGTGGACTTTAGTAAATTGAAATGTCTGCTCTGTGAAAGATCTTGTCAAGAGAACAAAAAACAAGCCACAGATTCAGAGAAGATATTTAGGAAAAACATCTGAATAAGGTCTTGTCTTGCAAAGTGTTTCTAAAATACCTTTTAAAATACCACAGGAATTAGACTAACAATCTAATCAAAAATATGTAAAGATCTCAATAGACACCTCACCAAAGAAGATATACACATACCAAATAAGCATACAAAATAAAGCCCAATAACACTTTTCATGACAGAAAAGTCAATTAAAACAACAATGAGATAACACTGTCCATCTATTAAAATAGAAAAAGCTATTTTTAAAAAAGGCAATTGAAACAGGAACACTCATTCATTTCTGGGAGAAGGCATAAGGGTGCAGACACTTTGGAAGAAAGTTTGGCAGTTTTTTCCAAAACTAATATGTCTTAGCATTTGGCCAACAATCATCCTCTTAGGTATTTACACAGATGCCCTAAAAAATTATTTCCATATGAAAACCAGAACACAGTTATGGATGGAAGCACTGTTCATAATTTCCAAAAATTGAGGGAGTCAGGATGTCCCTCAACATCTGAATGCATAACAAAACAGAGATGAAGTGTACAATGGACACCATTCATTAGTAGGAAGAAATGAACTATCGGTTCATGTACATGGATGGAGCTCACATGCACACAGCTGAGTGAGAACACACTGTGAAGAGATGGTATGACCCCACTTACAGGACATTCTGGGAAAGATAAAACCACAGAGATAGCAAACAGGTCAGCAGTTTCATGGGATTCATGTGGGCTAGGGCTTGAAATATTTCAGGTTTCCACATTGAGATACCACCTAACTCCAGTAAGATTGGCCATCATTAATAAAACAAACAACAACAGATGCTGGTGAAGATGTGGAGAAAAAAGGAACACCTCTACACTGCTGGTGGGAATGCAAACTAGTGCAACCTCTCTGGAAGACAGTGTGGCAATTTCTGAAAGAACTAGAAACTGACCTTCCATATGGCCCAGCAATCCTATTGGGAATATACCTGAAGGAACTCAAATCATTCTACAAAAAAGATACCTGCACACGCATGTTTGTTGCGGCTCTATTCACAATAGCAAAAACATGGAACCAACCACACTGCCCATCAAAGCTGGACTAAATTTTTTTAAAGGTGTACATATAAGCAAGGGAATATTATGCAGCCATAAATAAGGACAAACAAATGGACTTAGCAGCAACTTGGATGGATTTAGAATCTATCGTACTCAGTGATCTATCACAAAAACAAAGAACAAAGTACCATATGTTCCCGCTCATAATTGGGATTTTGAACAATTATCATAACACTAAAAGAAAGGGATTGGCAGTAGCGGGAAACTGCCAGGGGAGGGGGGCATACCTCAACAAGGGTACCTGCATAATCAGCATTTGCATACCTAACCCTGAATTGTACCCCATATCTTTAAAATTAAAAAAAAGAAAAATAAATAAATTTTCTTCTAAAATTAAAAAAAAGAAATATTTCAGGTTTCTTTCTCTTTCTGGACCCTCATCCTTCTTTATTCAAGGAAAGGTCAGAATCCACAGTCCCACCAGTACTGTTTTCAGACACTGAGGCATAATTTTTTTTAAATTCTAGTTAGGATCTTCAGAGAAGTATAAAATGTTGCATCAGTGAAAAGTAGCATAATCCATTAAGAAAGAAAAAATCAGGGAAATAAAGACAACTTTAAATGCTCTTAAAATATATAATTGTTAAAATTAAAAATTGGAAGATAGACTTTAAGAAATATCCTCTTAAGCACAAAATTTTAAAAAATTAAATATAGGATAAAAGGTAAGTTCTTTTGGAAGATTGGTCTCATAATTCCAATATCCAAATAATATTTGAGTTCTAAAAAGAGAACTTAAAACACAGATGAAGAAACTTATCAAATAATATTACAAAAAATGCCACCAGCTTATAGGAGATTTTGTTCTTTAAACTGGAAGACTTAACAGCAAAATGAATTAAAAAGACCCATACCTAGGGGACCAACCCTGTGAAATTTCAGAACAACAAGAAAAAAAGGGGCACGGGCATGGTGGCTCATATCTTTAATTTCAGTGCTTTGGGAGACCAAGACTGAAGAATTGCTTCAGCCCAAGAGTTCGAGGCTGCAGTGAGTTATGATTGCAGCACTTTGGGAGGCCAAGGCAGTAGGATTGTTTGAGCACAGAAGGTTGAGAATAGCCGAGACAAGATAGCAAGATCTAGTCTCTACCAAAAACAAAAAATCAAAAAATTAGCCAGGCATGGTGGTATATGCTTATTATAGTCCTAGCTACTCAGGAAGCTTAGGCAAGAGGATTGCCTGAACCCAAGAGGTGGAGGCTGTGGTGAACTGTGATCATGCCACTATACTCCTGCACTCCAGCCTGGGCAACAGAGTGAGACTCTGACTCAAAAAAAAATCAGAATGGCATCTGACTTAACAACATTGGATGTTACAAAACAATAATAGAACACCTTCAAATTTCTGAGAAAAACAATATTTTCAACTAAGAATTATGTTCCTACAAAACTGTTAATCAAATGTGAGGGCAGATTAAAGACATCTGTAAAACATGAAAGAAATCAGAAAATGTATTTCACAGGCACTCTTTGTTGAAAAGTTAATTGAAGATGTTCTCTAACAAAAAAGAGAGAGTTAGGAAAGAAAGAACACTAGAACATCATGTCCAGTGTTCAGGATACACTGGAGCAAGCCCAAAAAAGAAGGAAGCTCTGGGGATGGTGGCTCCACACCAGGCCTAGGAAGATGGCACTAGGATGGGAATAGGAAAAGGAGGGCCCCCATCAGTGAGTTTTCAGATGTGATGATTGAAAGTCCGAAAGATGTTAAGGATAATAAAGACAGAGGATGTTAAAAATAGAAAAGAAAAGAAAAATAGAAAAAAAGAAAGGCAATTAGAAACTCTAAAATCAAAAAGGATGTATATACTCATAGAATACTAAGTAATGAAGATGAATTCCTAGTGCCAATATCCTCCTTACAAGATGGAAGTAATAAGATCCTGTTGTACTGGATGAAATACACACACACACACACACACACACACATATATACATATGTGTATATGTGTATGCATATATATGCATGTTCTTTAAAGGTACTTATAACTACAATGATAACTAAGAAGGAAACTAAAATAATGGTATGTCTACCATGGGCTGAGTGAGGAGGACAGGTGGAGAGTCCAAAAGTTCAGTCCTCTTTTTGCACCAGGTGTTAACAGGTAAGTCAGGTGGACTGGAGTGGAGTGCAGGGTGGTTGCTTTTTCCTTCCAACTCAACTCTTACCACCCTACTTTTCAGTCATACATATACGTGTGTGTGTGTGTATATATATATATATATAAAATAAATCCCCTACATGCAAATGAGTTTCATTCCAAGAGGGCATTTATAAGTCCAACAAAGTTAGCCTGTGTACCCAACTAACACAATTGACTGCTTTTGCACTTGCTTCTGGACATCCTGAGCTTCAAATAAAGATACTATACTACTGCACCTATACAGTAAAGTACACAAAGCCCAACCATTTGTAGAGGATGTACACATGTGACAATGTACACCAGATACATGAATTAACTTATGTGATTGGACATGCAAATGCACATTGAAAGTTTGCAACTTGAAAGTTTGTATATAGAGGACTCTCTCTCTCTGTCTCTTGATGTCTTTGGGATGTCTCTGATCTTGCTGCACTTATATCTCAAGTCCTTCTGCATTAAGTTTTAACCTGTAAACCTTTAATTCTTAGCACTCTAAACACTAAATCAATCCTTTCCCAATCTTTACCCCAATTTAAACTAAATCACAGAAAGACATGAACAGAAAACTAAGAAAAGTATGTCATAAATATAGACATAATAAATCTTAACACAATGAGTTTGAAATTAGCACATTGTAAGGATTAAACTCAATAACAAGAAGTCCTTTGCCCAGAAAATCAACAGTGGTTCAATGTACCAAAGCTATCCTTGCAATACATCAGAAAAACAGAATATCACCTTCCTATTTTAATTAGTACAGAAAGCATTTTAAACCACATCAAACAATATTTGATAATAAAAACTCCCAACAAACAGGGATAGGAATATCTTTTACAGGATAAAAGGCCTTAATGCAAAATTCATAATGTCATCTCTATTGTGGTGACCCTAAGCTCTACTCCCAAAATCACTAACATGGCACATATGCTCACTTTCATCATGATGCTCAACATTGAACTGAATAGTCTATCCAGAGCAATTAGGAAAGAAAAGGAAGTAAAAGGCATTCATATGTGAAAGGGAAAAGTAAAACTATTTACAGATCACATGATCTTAGATACCAAAAAAGCATTGGCTGGACATGGTGGGTCACACCTGTAATCCCAGCATTCTGGGAGGTCAAGGCAAGAGGCTTGCCTGAGTCCAGCCTGAACAACATGGCAAGACCTCATCTCTACAATAAATCAAAAAAGTAGTCAGGCATGGTGGCACGCAGCCATAATCCCAGCTACTTGGGAGGCTGAAGTGGAAGGATTGCCTGAACCCAGGAGGTCAAGACCATGGTAGCCGTGAGCACACCACTGCACTCCAGCCTGACCAACAGAATGAGAATGTGACCCCCCCAAAAAAAAATCCTAAGGAACCCTCCCAAAATTATTCAAGCTAGTAAACCAAATCAGAAAACTTACAGGGTAAAATACAATATATTAGCAATAAACAAAATGAAGTTAAGAAACCAATCCCATATAAAAAATAATCAGCAGTATTAATATATTAGTAATAAATTTAACCAGGGTATAAGACTTGAACATGAAAGGCTACAAAATATTGCTGAAATAAATTCAAAAAAGCCTACATAAGTATACAGACACCCTATGTTCAAGATTAGAAGACTTAATAGTTGTTAAGATGCCAATACTACACAAAGCAATCTACAAAACCATTGTGACTCCTAGGAAAATCCCAAAATCTTTTTGGCTAACGTGGGCAAGCTGATCCTGACAGATAAAATTTTAAGAGATCCTAAATGGCCAAAACAATCTTGAAAAAGAAAAGCCAACTTGAATGCTCACTTTTTCCCATTTCAAATCTTACTACAAAGAACAGTGATAAAAACAGCATGACACTGGCATAAGGATACACATACTGATCAACCAAACTGAATTTCTAGTCCAAAAATCAACCCATACCTCTAATGGTCAATTAATTTTTGACAAGAGCTAAGATCATTAAATCCAACAAATGGTGTTAGACAACTGACTACCCACATGCAGGGAAATAAAATTGCACCCTCAGCTCACACCACATAGAAAAATGAACTCAATGGTTCAAATATCTAAATATAAGATGTAAAAATATTAAATCTAGAAGAAATCATAGGGAGAAATCATCATGACCCTGGATTCAGCAATGGTTCTCAGAGCTGACACCAAAAGCACAAACAACTGAAGAAAACTTCCTCAGATTAAGAGCTTTTCTGCATCAAGACATTATCAAGTAATTGAAAAGACAATCCATAGGATGGAAGAAAATATTTCCACATTATATAATCTGACCAGTGTCTGTTATCCAAAATATATAAGCAACTCATGACTCAACAACAAAAGACAAACTACCCAATTATAAAATAGAAAAAGAGCTTAAACACACACTTTGCTAAAAAGACATACAAATGGCCAAAAGCATGATAAAAGATAATATCTTTATCATAATGAACATGCAAATTGAAATCACAATGAGACACTCCTTCATATACACTAAAAAGGCCAAAAAAGATCAAACAACAATTGATGCAAAGGATGCAGAGAAATTACAACCCTTAAACATTCTCTGTGGAATATAAAATGGTACAACTTATGTGTGCTATTGTTTATAATTGCCTCAAAAACTTAAAAATAGAATTACCGTATGAATCAACAGTTGCATTCCTAGGTGTATATAGCAGGTCCTTGAATAATGGCATTTCACTACATTGACTCCACACAGACACTGCCAAGGTCACCATCTATGTGGAGTTGCAGGTTCTCCCCATGTCTGCATGGGTTTTCTCTGGGTACTCTGGTTTCCTCACACATCCCGAAGATGTGCACAATAAGTGAATGTGCATGTCTACATTGTCCCCGTTTGAGTTATTGTGGGTGCGTGTGAGTGTGAATGGTGTCCTACCTTGCACCCTGAGCTGCTCGAATATACTCTGAACACCCATGACTTTGAACTGGAATAATTGGGTAAATAATAATGTAACTTGTTTGTATTATTCCTTCTTAAATGGATGTACAGCTCACATTAATTTCAATGTTTAATAGTAGAAGTTTTTTGATCTTTAGAGGTTTGGTGGGTGACGTTTCTTTGTCCAGAAATAATGTCCTAGGAATCTAACTCTTGTTTATATCAATTAACCTATGGTAAAAGTTCTTTCTTTTCTTTTCTTTTTTCTTTCTTTCTTTCTTTTTTTTTTTTGGAACTAAGAAAGGTAGACTTCTAAACGAGACACATGTTAGAAGGGCACAACAGGCAGGACAATAGCAAGAGCATCTGCTGTCTGCTGCCAAATTTCTTTTACTATACATCATTTCACTTTCAGTAGCAGAGTTCAAAATCTAGTAATGACACTAAGTGAGGATTCACTGTACTCCCTAGGAATTGAAAACAGGTGGTCAACCAAAAAGTTCCACGTAAGTACACATAGTACCATTATTCACAATAGCCAAAAGTTGGAAACAACCCATATGTCCACCAAGAGATGAATGGATAAGCAAAATGTGATATATCATAAACCGAAATATTATTCATCCATAAATAAGAAAGAGGAAAGTAAAATGGTGCAGCCACTGTGTAAAACAACAAGGCCATTAATCTGTATAAATTAAACATGGAGTTAATATGTGACCTAGTGACTTATCTTCTGAGTATCTACCCAAAGGAACTGAAAGCAGGTACTCAAATAGATATTTGTACACTGATATTCACAGCAGCATTATTCACAATAGCCAAAAGGTTAAAGCAATCCAAGTGTCCACCAATGAATGAATAGATAAACACTGTGCAGGCCATCCCTACAATGCCATAGTATTCAGTCTTAAAAACAAAGGAAATACTGATACATGCTCCAACATGAGTGAACCTTAAGCATATGCTAAGTGGAAGGAGCCAAGCGCAAATATAACCACTTATATGAGGTGCTTTGAGTAGTTAAATACATAGGATATAAAAGTAGAATGGTGGTTTCCTGGGCCTCAGGGAAGAGCAGAACAGGAAGTTAGTGTTTAATGAGTTCAGTCTTTCTGTTGATGAAGATGGAAAACATTCAGGAGACGGATGGTAGCTGAGGCTACATAGTAATAAGGATGTAGTTAATGACACAGAACAGGATACTTGACATTTGCTTAAGTAGTGCACATTATGTTATATATATTTAATCACAAAGAAAAACATAAAAAAATGATATATGCTACAACATGCATGGTCCTTGAAAACGAAATGCTTGGTGAAAGAAGTCAGACACAAAAGGACATATGCAGTGTGAGTCCATTTATATGGAATATCCAGAACAGGCAAATCCATAGAGACAGAAAGCAGATCAGTGGTTGCCAAGGATGGGGCTAAATGAGGAGAACCTAAATCGGTACCGAGTTTCCTTTGGAGGTAATGAAAATGCTCTAGAACTAGACAGCTGGCTGCACAACAATGTCAGTGTATCACATTCCACTGGATCGTATACTTACAAGCGGGCAAAATGATAACATTTTTCTCAAGTATATTTACCTGAAAAATACTCAGCTCTTGTATTATTTTTTGTTCCCTATGCACAGGACTTCTTCCTCAAAGAATATGGAGCAAAGTTGCAGCTTTCATAAGCCCTGGTAACTTCACTAACATTTGAGGCCAAGACCCACATTTATAGCAGAAATGTTTTCTATTATACACTAGGGACTTCCATAATTGGACAGCAAAGCTAGAAATGGAGACTTGGAATTGGTCTCAGAGATAATCACCAAACGTAAAATGGGCTTTAGTCTCTAATGCTCTCCCCTCAAAAAATACACGCATACTATGGCCTTTGTGTTTTTAGGTTTGCATAAATCATCTGAATTATAAGCCGTCTCAGAACGTTTACTTTCACCCCTGAGTTGAAGACAAAGAATATAATGCTAGGAGAGGCCATGACCCAAGTCCATAACCAAAGATCATTGAGAGACTGCAGGAGTTAGCTGGGCTCTGAACTAAGACATCGGTGAGTTCCCCTCACATTCAGAGTATGACTAGGGCCTCTTGATTTCAAGTTTTGAGATGTGTCTGGCATTTAAATTAGCACTTACATCTTCTCATTGGAATATATGCATGAGCATTTTTAGTACATAGCTTTAGTTTGTCAAGTGTTCAATATATCACCTTTTCTGAGAGTCACATAATTTTGTGTTGTATGATTATTCCTGTCTAGCTCCATCTGAGGAGCAGAAGGTTAGCAGTATTTCCAGGGAGCAGACTTCCTTGGATGAAAAAAGATGCCACTTGGCAGGATATGACATTCTGAAATATGAAGACTTTCCTGCTGGGCTGGAAATTGTAGTGACAGTGGCAGTTTGTCCTTCAGTCTCCATGGGTCAACAATTTGCCATCCAGCAGAGGGTGACAAAGGAGGCCATTGGGTCACAGGGCACATGGATATATATCTACCCCAAGCTTCATACCAGCGCTCCAACATACCCCTCACTGCATTTCAATACTTAAATATTAATAACTCATCTCTTTAAATCTCCAAGCTTTCTTTACTAATTGTCTACTGTATAAACAAAGGTTTTTCTTTTTCTTTACTAATTACTCCAAACATGAACTTTGGTTCTACCTAATTACAGTTTCTTTGATTTATAAATTGTCACAAGTGATTTAACAAATAATGAACTTTTTTGTCTTTAGAAAAATCATGTTATTAACTCTTCTACTGTTAGATATCACACTTCTGTGACTTTAAATATTTAGCTGGATAAAGTCTTAGAAAATTTGACAAGGGTGGGTATTGGGTAGACAAGCTGAGGGAATGTGCATAAAATCTCCCAGACACCCAAGAGCCTGCCATGTCCCCATAAGTGACAGCAGACTTGACTGCAGACAATTGGGGTAGATGGGAGAGGGAAGCAGGGAGGAGCATGCAAGGTGTGGAAGCTGTGGTCAGCCCTGTGGCCCCTCGTTCTAAGGCCAGTGGGAAACCACAAGTAAAATGAAATAAGGAGAGTGACAGATGAGACTCAAGTTTTGAAAAGAGTATCTTGCCACTGGTAAGTTGAGATAGCCAGTGGTGGATAGCTGGATCTGTGTTCTTCCTGGTGGGATGCACTGAGCAGAGCTCAGTATCAGGCCAGAGTTCCTGCCAGGCATGCCCAGAATCTGAATCTGCTCAGGAGGAAACACAGGCAGACCCAGCTTGGAGTCATCTCTGCCCTTTACATCTGCCAAGGCTGTGAAACTGAGAGATGGTCTCAAAAAAAGATACAGAGAAAGAAAACTGGATCCTAAGGGGAAACCTGGAGAAAGGATGGAGAGTACATTGTGCTGCTGTGACATCTCCTGTAAGGATGGAATTACCGGAGAGTATCTGACTTTTACACACAACCACGTCAACACCATGTTAGTAAAGCAGAGATGACATCAACCTTTGTTCGAGGCTGAGCCGGACTCGGATCCAGGTCAGCAGAAGCTGTGACACCAGGTGTCCAGTAAGAGTCTGAATGTCATGTTCCTGTTACAAGGCACTGTGTGGACATTACATCAGTGGACATCACATCAGAGCACAAGGGGGTGGACATTATGTCTGTGAACATCATAGTGGATGGCATGTGAGTGGACATTACATCAGTGGACATTGTAGTGAACATGTGAGTGGACATTACATCAGTAGATATCATGTCGATGAACATCACATCAGTGGACATCTCATCACTGGACATTACATTAGCGGACACTACATTAGTGGATATTACATCAGTGGTCACCATGTCTGGACATGGAGAAGGACCACAGGTGCAGAGGAAACAGTGGATTTTGTTTCCAGTTTTTCACACATGCCTGTCCCTCCCCAGTCTCTACTGACCCCTTGCAGTCAGGGCTGTGAACAGGGGGTTTGACTCACTGTGGACACAGCCTCTAGTCAAAAAGCGAGGCGGGGCCCCTGGGTCTGCACTGAGGGGGAAGCTCCGATCCTGGTGGTGGGCCTGTGTGCTCTGTGGCCAGAAAGGCAGGCTCGCCCCTGCAGGACCTCCAGCTCCCACATGGCTGAGCAAGTGAATTCATTAGTATTAAGGAGAAACACCTGCATCCTTTCTACCTGAGGGCTTAATTGGAAGCTGTTTTCTAATTACCTTAGGAGGCCGAATCTAGGTCAAATGTGAAAAGGTGACAGAGCGAAAATAGGCAGGCTCCAGCCATAATGAAGGTTTAAATACTCATGCCCTGTTACTGCAACTTAAGGCTCTAGATCATTTCACTCCTGGAATTAATTTAGCGAAGTCCACAGTATTTAAGAATACAAATTGCATTGTTTCGGGGATTGGAATATGTCAAATACCAAACAATGCTGCTAAGTCAATTTGTACAAAACTACAAAGAAAAAGTCCTTTTCCCTACGGAAGTTATGAGGAGAGAACACAGTCTCCTATGGAAACATGGTTTGTGTACTCAGGGCTAGAGTTTTAGGATTATTTCATGGGGGTCACAAAAGGAAGCACTTTTAGTAACAAGCAAGTTAAAACATAGTTTTCAACTCCTGTCTCAGAGGCGTGTTGCCCAATGGTAATCAGTGCATTCATTGGAGAGTGTCAAAGTTGCCTACAAACCTCCATTGATGATAAACTGCTAAAGATTTCCACATTATCTGTATAGTCACTCTAGGTAAGAGCTTGGCAAAGAAGATAACGGAATTTTTAAGGCATAGTGAGAAAAAGCAAAATAAAATAAATGTTATTCTTTCATTTACCACCACCACGTGGCAGATTGATTCACCTATTAAAACAGTTTGCAGTATAATCTACTACATCTCACACCACACTCTTTTTCCAATTATTTGTTTATGTACCTATTCATGTATTAGTAAGTAAAACACTTTCACAAAGAAAGGAGATTGCCAAATTGCCTTTGAAGAACACCAAAAGAAAATCTTAGATGTTCCCAGTGACATTAAAAAGAAAACACAAAAGTGCATGTTGGAAGATACTTGGCATAATAAATAATGGAATGTTGTGTGAACATTTGTTTCAGTTCAGGGAACAAAGCATGGTGAAACATTGCTTTGTTCAGGGAACCACCAAAGTCAAAAACCTGCTCTGGATTTCCCTTGCCAGAAAAGAGCATCACTGGGCAATAGAGATCATTAGTTAGAAGGAGGAACACCTGAATGCTACATAGTTCTGAGCTTAATTGGAGGTTGTGTTTTTATTATCTCAGAGGGTTGAATCTATGTCAGAGGTGAAAAAGTCAGAAGCAATGAAAATAGGCTTAAGGCGCCATGAGGATTTATAAACTCACAGCTTTTATTCTAGCTGCAGTGTAACACTCTAGATTATTTCACTCCTAGAATTAATTTAGGCCAGTCCATAGTATTTAAGACTACACATTGCATTGTTTCTGGGACTTAAATATGTGAAACAAAAACAATGCTGCTATGTTCTTTTTTTAAATTACAAAGACAATGTCCTCCCTATGGAAGCTATGAGGAGAGAACACAGTCCCTTATGGAAATGTGGTCTGTATCCTAGGGGCTAGAGTGTTATGATTATTTCATGGAGATCCCTAAAGGAAGCACTTTAGCAAGAGGCAAGTTAAAACGTACATTTTCTCTTCCTATCCCAGAGACGTGTTGCCCAGTGGTAATCAGTGCATTCATCAGAGAGTGGCAAAGTCACCAACAAACCTACTTTGATGCTAACCTGCAAAAGACTTCCACATCATCTGTGTAGTTTCTCTGTAGGTAAGAGTTTGGCAAAGCAGATATCAGGATTTATTTAAAACACAGTAAGAAAAAAATAAACTAACAAAGTTTTTCCTTTTTTGCCATGGGCAGGTGGCAGATGGATCCACCCATTCAGTTTGCAGTATAACCTACTGAATCAAACACCACACATTTATTTATTTATTTATAAGTAAATCAATTTCTCAAAGAAAGAAGATTATCAAATTGTCTTTGAAGGAAGCTGAAAGAAAACCTTAGATGTTCCTAGTGAAGATAAAGAGAAGACACAAGTCGGGCTCGGTGGCTCAGCCTGTAATCCCAGCGCTTTGGGAGGCTGAGGTTAGTGGACTGCCTGAGCCTGCAGGTTCGAGACCCACCTGGGCAACTTGGTAAGACCTCATCTCTACAATAAATAAATAAATAAATAAGCCAGGCATGGTAGCACATGCCTCTAGTTCCAGCTACTTGAAAGGCTGAGGTGGAAGGATGGCCGGAGCCCAGCAGGTGGAGGCTGCAGTGGCCGGGAGCGGCCACTGCACTCCAGTCTGGGCGACAGAGTGAGATTCCAACTCAAAAAAAAAAAAGAGAGAAGACACAAACCTGCATATTGGAAGTCTCCTGGCATAAAACAAAACAGAAAGTGGTGTGTTCCTTTCTGTCAGTTCAGAGACAAATCTTGGTGGGATTCCATCAATGTTGAAAACTGCTTTGGAGGTTCCTTGCCAGAAGAGTGCTTTGCTAGGCAATAGAGAGCATTAGACCTAAAGAGAAACACCTCTTGCTACCTATTTCTGGGCTTAATTGGTGGGTGTTCCCTCATTACCTCAGAGGACTGAATATAGGTCAGAGTTGAAAAAGTCAGAAGAAATGAAGATAGGTTGAAGGCTCCATGAAGAATTGAAAACTCATGCCCTTTCCTCTAACTGCAGTTTAAGGCTCTAGATTATTTCACTCATGTAATTAATTTAGGGAGGCCCAGAGTATATAAGACTACATATTGGATTGTTTCAGGGACTGAAATATGTAAAACGCCAGACAAGGTCACTAGGTCAATTTTTGTAAAAGTGCTTCTCCCTGTGGAAGCTATGAGCTATGCTGCCCAGGCTGGTCTTGCACTTTTGGGCTCCAGTAATCCTTCTACCTTGGCTTCCCAAAATGCAGGGATTACAGGTATGAGCCACTGTGCCCAGCCCACATGTAGGAATTTTACACATTGCTTTAAACAAAATATGTCAGGGAGATAAAAGAAAAAATTTAAATGTTGTCAGAGCAAACCGTTAAAAAAAGGAAAAGACAGATTTGGAAAAGAAACAAATAGACATTTTAGAACTATACAAATCTAGTAACTTAAGTTAAAAACTTAGTGGATAGCCAGAATTGGTGGCATGTACCTCTAACCCCAGCTACTCAGGATGCAGAAACATAAGGATAACTTGAGCCCAGGAGTTCAAGACCAACCAGGGCAAAACAGTGAGGCACTGGTGTAAAGAAAAGCAAAAATCCAGAAAACTTAGTGGATAAATTTGACAACAGATTTGACATATTTGAAAAGAAAATAAATTAACTATAAGTTAAGCTAGAAGGAAATATCTGGAATGAAGCACTGAGATGCATTGTTATAGAAATCATAAAAGAAAGTAAAAGACATAGATTATACATGAAAAACTATAACTTGCAGTAATAGAAGCAGAGGGAAATTACATATGTAAAAGAAGTAATATTTAAATACATAAATCCATGGATTCTAGAAGTCCTACAGACTGCAAGGAGGATAAATAAAAAGAAATCTACAACTAAATACACGTAATAAAATTGTAGGAAACCAAGGAAAATAGGAAAGTCTTAAAAGCAGCAACTGGGAAAAAGTTAAATTCAGAAAGCAACAATTAGACTTCTCAGCAGAAACAATAGAATCCAGTAACTGCAAATGTAGAATTCTGTTACATTCAGTAGAAATAGTTTTCAGGTGAAGATGAAATAAGGAGGGAATTAATGAACAATATACCCACAGGAGGAAAAACAGAACAAAAGAAATGCAGAAGAATGATCTCAGGTGGAATACTAGAGATGCAGGAAGGAGAAAAAAGCAACAAAACACGTGTCTAAGTCGAGATGAATACTGACTATATAAAACAAAATGTTGTGGCCGGGCTCAGTGGCTCAACCTGTAATTCCAGCACTTTGGGAGGCCGAGATGAGTGGATTACCTGAGCCCGTGGGTTCGGGACCCGCCTGGGCAACTTGGTGAGCCCTCATCTCTACAATAAATAAAAAAAATTAGCTGGGCGTGGTAGCACGCGCCTGTAGTTCCAGCTACTTGGAAGGTTGAGGCGGAAGGATCACCGGAGCCCAGCAGGTCAAGGCTGCAGTGGCCGGAAGCGGCCACTGCACTCCAGTCTGGGTGACAGAGTGAGACTCCAACTCAAAAAAAAAATATGTCATGTGTGGTGTGGCTTAACAAATATATAAAACATGGGCAACCCCCTGGGTCCCCTCCATGCCCAGCTAACTTGTTTGATTTATGGTAGAGTTGAGGTCTCGCCAAGTTGCTCAGGCTGGTCTTGAACACCCCTGGGCTCAGGCAATCCTTTCACCTCTGCCCCCTAAAGTGCTGGGATTACAGGCATGAGCCATCACGCCTGACCTTTTTGTTTTGATTCATTTTATTTTAAAGATGTGGGGTACATTCAGGATTAGGTAGAAGATTTCGCAGCATCTTGGATTTACAGTCTGTAATACTCAGTGGCCTATCACAGAAACAAAAACATCAAATACCACGTTCTCACTCATAAGCAGACCCTGAACATGAATCATAACACTGTAAGAAATGGATTGGCAGCAGCAGGAAACTGCAGAGGAGTGGGGTGGGCACATGATATCGACAAGGGTATCTGATGTCCAACCAGGAGACATGGGGATGAAAGGGAGGCCCAAACTCTGCCTGCGCGACGACCACTTACCTACCTGATCCTGACTTGTTCCCCACATCTTCAGCGTTTCCAAAAGGTGTCAGCTTCTTGGAGAACACAACTTTGCAAGTCGCACAGTTTTTTATAGAATGTAAAGTCACAGCCCAAACACCAAGCCTTTAAACATAAAGGGCACGTGTGTAGAGACTTCATTTTCTCTTTATGTCAAGTATGCTTAGAAGCCCTACAGATTGCAAGGAGGATAAATAGTTCATGTGAATCTAGTTGCTTATGAGGTAGTAATCATAGTACTAGGCCCCATTTAGTTTGAGCACTACGTGCTTAGCTCTGCGTGGATTTGACAGCACTCTCATTTCCTTCTCTCAGCAGCTCTGGAAGCCTTTGCTCAGGGTTACAGAACTTGCTGGGGCAGAGAAGGGATTCACCCCAAGTCTAAAACTCCAGAGCCCCAGCATTTAGGGATCTGCTACCCTAATTCTTCAGCTGTATTCATTATGCTTAAGGCTTTTTCTCAGGTGACTCTCCTTTGCTTTAGAAGATGATTCTTTTTTATGCCAGCACTGTTTGAAAGTGTATGTCAAGTGCTCAGCCCCACATTTGGTCTTTGAAAGGGAGAAACAAAGTCATAATGTAATGTAGATGGAATTGGGAGGATCAGAGTCTCAACTTTTCCCCTTTCTCTCATCCAGGAGGTTTCTGTGGGCTGTGGTAAAATTAAAAATAAAGCACAGACAGCAGAATTATTCTTCATTGAGAGAGTTTAACATGTGTTTCTGACACTGCGTATACTTGTTCTGTTATTCTTGACGTCACCAAAGCATGTTCTGGTTATTCTAGAGCTAGGAGCTCTCCTGAATGCCAACTTTCAGATATGAGAAGATGAAAGACAAAACTAGATTTATATATTTCAATAATTTGCTCTTTAATTTTTCCCCCACTCTTAGCTTCAGGCAACCACCAAGAAGGTATCAGTCAACTGGATAAACAGATGAGAAAGTTCACAGATCAGGGGGAAAAGCAGATCTGTATACACAGTGAAAATCAGCAATGAGGGCAATAAAAATGCCATTGTGACATTACCTGGGATGTGTCCCCATCTCTACTCTAAGAAATGTGCAATGGACTCTGGAGAAAGAAAAATTTTTTTTTTAAATTTTGTGTCGGATTACGGGCAAGATGGCGACGGCATAGGTGAACTGGTGAGATTCTCTGAACGTGAGTTCCCAAAAAGGCTATTACTTCTCTTCCCCCATCCCCCAGCCCACCACCAACCATGCTGGTGCCAGGCCCGGGAACTTCAGTCCCATGCAGGGCCAGATATTGCACCCCCCCCACTGCTGCTGTTCTACTCGTGTGTGGAAGTCTCCGGTCCCAGCCCCCTCCAGATCCCTCCCCGGTTGCATTGTCTCCAGCCCAGGCACCCGGCACCAAGCCGCCGGTCACATAGGGAGGCTCTGGGTGCCCACCCCTCAGAGACACCGGTCCCATTCCTGGCTGAAGTACTCTGTAGGGGGCCCAGCACCACTCTCGCCGCTCACCGCCTGCCCTTTGGAACTTTGGAGCTCTGGAACTCCGGGTCCGCCCTGGCTGAGGCACTCAGTGTGAGACCCCAAGCCGGAGGACCCAGACAAGCGGAGAAAAACAGATCTGCTTAAACTGCCACGCCATTCTCCAGGCAGAGACTTCCATTGCCCCGCCCACCTATCAACAAACTTTACCTCAGTTCCTAAGGCAACAGAGCGAAACAGGAGACAAAACCCCACCCCTACGCTGCAACGAAAATCAAAAGGGAGAGGCCGGAATCGAAGATCACAGAAGTGACTCTAGTCTGATCGCTTATTTTGACTTATGATTTTATCATTGAAACTGTTGGTTTAGATCACGTTTGGTATTTACCTTCTGACTTATACTGTTTCTTGATTTTATTGGCCTGTCTCTGTGTAGCTATCAGTATTCTTTAGGGAATCTTTCTTACCTGTCTTTCTTCACTTCTTCCCGGCCCTGTGTCTCTTTCTCACCTGATAGTTGGTATGTATATCTGTTTTCCCTCTTGCACTTCTCTCTTTCGCATATTTTGCCTTATGATTTTATCATTGTAACTGTTGCTTTAGAACACGCCTGTTGTTTACCTTCTGAATTACACTGTTTCTCGATTTTATTGGCCTGTCTCTGTGTAGCTATCAGTACTCCTTAGGGAATCTTTCTTACATGTCTTTCTTCACTTCTTCCCGGCCCTGTGTCTCTTTCTCACCTGATAGTTGGTATGTATATCTGTTATCCCTCTCGCACTTCTCTCTTTCGCTTATTTTGACTTATGATTTTATCATTGTAACTGTTGGTTTAGATCACGTTTGCTGTTTACCTTCTGACTTACACTGTTTCTCAATTTTATTGGCCTGTCTCTGTGTAGCTATCAGTACTCTTTAGGGAATCTTTCTTACATGTTTTTCTTCACCTCTTCCCAGCCCTGTGTCTCTTTCTCACCTGATAGTTGGTATGTATATCTGTTTTCCCTCTCGCACTTCTCTCTTTCTAACTCCCTATTGACCCCCTTCCTCCATTATTTTCCTCTTTTATATGCCCCCTTTTTAAATCTAGGGACCAAGACTGCATACTGCTGAACAGACGGACTGTAAAGCAGAGGAAAAAGCGAACAAAGCCAGAAGACCCTCATAAGGAAGAACAGGTCGTTGCAGAAGAGAAATAAAAGCAACCCCACCATCCCTCAAAAACAGAATTGAAGAGGGGGAGGGAAAGGGGGAGAGGGAGAAAAATCTACAGAAATGAAGAAAAACCAAAAGAAGAGTATGGGTCTCTCCCAGATGCCTGGAGAGCAGACAATGAGAAAACTGACTTTGGAATGCAAACAATGCAAAGCCTCCAGAATGAAGGGTCTCAAACTGCAAATGTAGATATCAAAACAATAATGGAGAGAGTAAAAAGAATTGAGGAGACACAAGAAGAAACTAGGAAGGAGCTGATATCTGAGATAACAGTAATAAAGAATACTGTGAATGAAATAAATAACAAATTGATAAGCATGGAAAGCAGAATTACCCAAGCAGAAGAAAGAATCTCAGAGCTTGAGGACCAAAATATAGGAATAACCCAAACTCTTAAAAACACAGAAAATAAGCTCAAAAAGACAGAACAAAACCTTCAAGAGATGACTACTTCAAGAGGCCTAACCTAAGAATAATCGAACTCCCTGAGGCAGAAAGAGAAACAAAGACCACATTGGAACAAACTTTCCATGAGATCATTCAAGAAAACTTCCCTTATCTAATCAGTGATGCAAAAATTGAAACACAAGAGATTCAGAGAACCCCTGCAAGACAACAAATGAGAAGACCAACTCCTAGACACATAATAATTCGCCTAAATAAAGTAGGAACAAAAGAAAAAATCCTAAAGACAGCAAGAGAAAAAGGCCAGATCACCTACCATGGAAGACCAATCAGAATAGCAGCAGATTTATCTGCAGAAACCCTGCAGGCTAGGAGAGCTTAGAACCCTATCTTCAAAGTCCTAAAAGATAAACAATTTCAACGAAGAACAACCTACCTGGCCAAGCTAAGTTTCATCAGTGAGGGAGAATTAAAATCTTTCCCAGATATCCAATCCCTAAGAACTTATGCTGCCACCAAACCATCTCTACATGAAACACTTAAGAAAGTACTAAACACAGAAGAAAAGGAAAAAAGAACAATGTTCTTCACAAGAGTACAGGGAAAAGAATAAAATATACACAAACCAACCCCAAAACCAAAAGAAAGACAAAAAAAAAAAAAAAGAAAAAACCAAGTGGAAGAACAACAACTCAATAAGAACTCCATGATAGGGACGAACTCTCACATTTCAATAATTAGTCTGAATGTGAATGGACTAAACGCACCACTGAAAAGACATAGAATGACAAAATGGATAAAATATCACCAGGCAACAATATACTGCCTTCAAGAGACCCATCTCACTAGAAAGGACATACACAGACTCAAAGTAAGAGGATGGGAAACAAATTTTCAGGCGAATGGAACACAAAAGAAAGGAGGAGTCGCGATCCTAATTCCAGACAAAATACCATTTAAGCTATCAAAAATTTAAAAAGATACAGATGGCCACTACATAATGATAAAAGGTTCACTCCATCAACAAGAAATATCTATCCAAAACATATATGCACCCAACATAGGTGCGCCAACATTCATAAAGCAACTTCTAGGAAAACTAAAGAAAGACATTGACTCTAACACCATAATAACTGGGGACTTTAATACACCACTCACAACCCTAGACAGATCATCAGGACAAAAAATCAGCAAGGAGATCCGGAACCTCAATGAGACTCTGGACCAAATGGACTTAATTGATACCTATAGAACACTCCATCCAAAGACCACAGAATACATATTCTACTCATCACCACATGGAACATATTCTAAGATCGACCACATAATTGGACACAAATCAAGTATAAGCAAATTTAAAAGGACTGAAATTCTACCATGTACCTTCTCGGACCACAGTGGAATAAAAATAAACATTGACACCAACAAAGTCCCCCCAAAACCCACAAAGACATGGACACTAAACAGCATGATGCTAAATAACTCCTGGGTCAATGATGACATCAAAACAGATAAAAAGATACCTGGAAACAAATGAAAATGAAGAAACATCTTACCAAAATCTCTGGGATGCCTTAAAAGCTGTAATAAGAGGGGAATTTATATCCCTACAAACACACATGAGGAAAATAGAAGGAACAGAAATTAACAACCTAACAAGCCACCTAAAGATGCTGGAAAAGCAAGACCACAAAAACCCTAATTTCAGCAGAAGAATTCAGATCACCAAAATAAAAGCCCAAATCCAGGACATAGAAGACAAAAAGATAATACAAAAAATCAATGAAACAAAAAGCTGGTTCTTCGAAAGAATAACAAGATCGATGGTCCCCTAGCTAGACTGACCAAGAAAAACGAGAAAAAAACCAAATAAGCACAATCAGAAACACAAAAGATGAAGTCACATCTGACCCTGAAGAAATACAAAAGATCATTAGAGACTACTACGTACATTTGTATGGAAACAAACTTGAAAACCTTAAGGAAATGAAGGACTTTCTGACATCACACAACCTACCTAAGTTGGAACAAGAAGAAACTGAGACCCTAAATAAACCAATAACAATCAAGGAAATCGACTACATAATAAGAAAACTTCCTACAAAAAAAAAAGCCCTGGACCAGATGACTTTCCAGCAGAATTCTACAAGACATTTAAGGAGGAGCTGATACCAATCCTACTAAAGGTATTCCAGGCAATTGAAAAAGATGGAACGCTCCCCAAATCATTTTACGAAGCCAACATCACATTGATACCCAAGCCAGGTAAAGATCCAGCAAAGAAAGAGAAATACAGGCCAATATCTTCGATGAACATAGATGCTAAAATTCTCAACAAGATCCTAGCAAACCGGATTCAGTAATACATCTCAAAAATCATCCATCATGACCAAGTAGGCTTCATTCCTGGGATGCAAGACTGGTTCAACATTCGTAAAACCATACATGTTATTAAATACATCAACAGATGTCAAAACAAAAACCACATGATTATATCATTAGATGCAGAAAAAGCTTTTGATAAAATCCAGCACCCCTTCTTGATAAAAACCCTTGAACATCTAGGCATACGAGGAACATACCTCAAAATAGTAAAAGCCATCTATGAGAAACCCACAGCGAGCATACTCCTAAATGGACAAAAATTAGAACCATTTCCCCTGAAAACTGGAATAAGACAAGGATGCCCACTCTCATCCCTCCTGTTCAACATAGTATTGGAAGTCCTGGCTCGAGCAATCAGAGAAGAGAAGGCAATCAGGGGTATCCAAATAGGAAAAGAGGAAGTCAAGTTATCTCTCTTTGCAGATGACATGATTTTATACCTTGAAAACCCAAGAGAATCTGTCAAAAACCTCCTTACACTGATAAAGACCTTTGCAAAGTCTCAGGATACAAAATAAATGTACAAAAGACAATCGCATTTCTCTACACCAATAATAAACAAACAGAAACCCAAATAAAAAACATAATTCCATTCACAGTAGCCACAAAAAAAATGAAATACCTTGGCATCTTCCTAACCAGAGACGTGAAAGACCTTTACAAGGAAAACTACAAAACACTGCTCAAATAAATCAAAGTTGACACAAACAAGTGGAAAAATATCCCATGCTCATGGATCAGAAGAATCGACATTGTGAAGATGTCCATCTTACCTAAGGCAATCTACAAATTCAATGCAATACCCATCAAATTACCAGCAACATTCTTCTCAGACCTAGAAAAAACAATGCAGGAATTCATATGGAAACACAAACGTCCAAGAATAGCCAGAACAATCCTCAGCAAAAAAACAAACCAGGTGGTATCACATTACCAGACTTCAAACTTTACTATAAAGCTACAATCATCAAAACAGCTTGGTATTGGTATAGGAACAGGCATATAGATCAATGGAATAGAATTGAGATTCCAGAAGCAAAACCTCAATTTCTCAACCAACTCATCTTTGACAAAGCCTCCACCACCTACCACTGGGGAGAGGAGAACCTATTCAGTAAATGGTGCTGGGAAAACTGGCTGACCACATGCAGAAGATTGAAACAGGACCCCTATCTATCCCCATGCACAAAGGTTAATTCCAAATGGATCAGAGACCTAAATGTAAAACCTCAAACCATAAGAACCTTAGAAAATGAAGGAAAAACCCTCATGGAAATCAGAACTGGCATCCAATTCCTGAACAAAACCCAAAACCCACAGCTCATAAGAGAGACAATAGACAAGTGGGACCTTATTAAACTGACAAGCGTCTGCAAAGCCAAAGAAACCATCAAGAGAGCAGGGAGACAGCCTACAGACTGGGAAAAAGTATTTGCCAACTCCAGGTCCGACAAAGGCCTAACATCCTGTATCTACAAGGAACTCAAACGTGCTGAAAAGAAAAAACAAACAACCCCATTATAAAATGGGCAAAAGATATGAACAAACACTTCACAAAGGAAGACATCCGAGCAGCCAACAAACACATGAAGAAATGTTCAACCTCACTAATCATCAGGGAGATGCAAATCAAAACCACAGTGAGATACCACCTAACCCCAGTCAGAATGGCAATTATCAACAACTCAAAAAATAACAGCTGCTGGAGAGGGTGTGGTGAAAAGGGAACACTTCTACACTGTTGGTGGGAGTGTAAACTAGTGCAACTTCTGTGGAAAGCAGTGTGGCGATTCTTAAAAGCTCTAAATACCAACCTCCCATATGACCCCGCAATCCCCCTACTGGGAATGTATCCTGAAGAACACAAATCACTCTATAAAAAAGATACCTGCACACGCATGTTTATCGCAGCATTGTTCACAATAGCAAGAACCTGGAAACAGCATGCTGCCCGTCAAAAGAGGACTGGATTAAAAAAAATGTGGTACATATACACGATGGAATACTACGCAGCCATAAAAAAGAACAAAATCATGAATTTCTCAGCAACCTGGATGGAACTAGAGTCTATAATACTGAGTGACCTCTCACAGAAACAAAGATCCGAGTATCACATGTTCTCATATAATGGACCTTAAACATCCAATGCAATACTATACGAAAATGACTGACCGTACTGGGAAAATATGGTGGGGGGAGGGAGATGGGATTAACGGTAGCAAATATCTGTGTGGGAACGGGGAAACACCCCATATCAACAGGGTGCCTGAATGAAACACAATTGTATACCTAACCCTTAACTGTACCCCACAACTTCACAATTAAAAAAAAAAAATTTTGTGTGTCTGTAAAATGGTTCAACTTGTATCAAATGTTGTCACAGGACTCATATTGCTCTGTTACACATTTAAAACCGTTTGTTGCGTACTTTGTACAGAGAAATACAAGTCATAAGTCTATAAACTTTACAGAATAAAATTTCATTCTGGTCTCGGGGGCTGTCTCTTTATTGTCTTAGAGGATGCACTCATAATAGGAACAAAAACTGATTTCTGATGGGTGGAAAAGTCTTAAGGTATTACAGTGACCTGTGATCTTTCAAAGGTCAATCCTACCCGACTATGGTATAATGAGTAATTTGCCCCTGTCCCTGGTTCCTGACAAGAAATGTCTAAAACCCTTGGGGTTTCATCTCTGTTATTCTAATGAGACAACTCATGAGGGGACCCCTAGATAGCTTTAGAATGGAGGCTGGTCACTGGAAAGGCCTTACCACATAATTAGGGAATTGGGACTTTGAGTCAGCAGGACCTGGGAGACTGAGATCCAATCATGCGACCTATTTAATTTTATCAGCTGTGCTTGCATAATGAATTGAAGCCTCAATTGAAGGCTCTGGATGCCTAAGTCCAGTGGAGCATCCTGGTTGGTGAGTGCATCGATGTCGCTGAAGGGCTAGGAGCCCTGACTCTACGGGCAAAGGGAAACAGGCTCTGCATTCCCTCCCAGACCTTCCCCTGTGTATCCCTCCCTTTGGCTGGTCCTCCTAATTTGCATCCTTCATAATAAAACTAATCATAAGTATAGTGCTTTATAGGAAAGTAGAATGCTTTCCTGAGTTGTGAGTCTTTTAGAAACTTCTTGAACCAGAGAGTTTTGTGGGAGCCCAGGCTAGTCAGTCAGAAGTGGTGATGGCCAGGGAAACTCATCTGTGGCTGGCATCTGAAGCATGGGCAATCCTGCGGATGACAAAGCCCTTAAGCCTGTGGAGTCCGACACTAACTCCAGGTGCTTCGGAATTGAGCTGCAGTACCCCAGTTGGGGTTGAAAGGAAATAGCCAACAAAATCTTGTGTTTTAACGTGTTTCTTTTGCTAGGGGATAATTACTTAATCTTAATTTAAATTTTTCTTCAGGTAGAGGGTTATAGTGGGAAAAAGGTCAAGAAATACTGTTTTAGAGGAAATATGAATGTGACTGAAAATCACTATACCAATTGCCTAGAGTATTGGGCAATTAGGAGAGAGAAGAATTAGTTTGTGGTCATGTTTCTTTTTGCTCTATTTTTGTGATGCTCTTGTTATAGTAGTCACTACAGACTTAATTGTGAGAGATCTTTGATAGATCAAGATAAATAAGCTCAAGAAAATTTTATCACTAAATTATTTTAATTATAGAAATCCTACTCTGATGCAAATTGGCACTTTGACTTTCAAAAACAAATAAGACTGTTATTGACCGTAAAGGCTAAACAGCTAAAATAACATGAAGTTTATGCGCTAAAACACTACTCATAAGAACCTCTCAAGCTTAAAGCCAGGAGTTTGAGACCAGCCTGGGCAACATAGTGAGAACTGGTTTCTATTAAAAAAAAAAAAAATTACCTGGATATGATGGCATGCGCTATGGCCTCAGGAGGCTGGGGCAGGAGGATCACTTGAGCCCAGGAGTTCGAGGCTGTGGTGAGGCATAATCCTGCCACTGCACTCCAGCCTGGGCAAAAGAGTGAAACCCTGTCTCAAAAAAAAAAAAAAAAGAGGAAGCACAAATAGGATAAGTACTTTGTAAAAACCATGTACATAAACGCATTAGAAGGCAATAGCAAACCACTAGATGGAGACAAAAACCCAAACTTTTCTGCAATGTTTTATATAAAAACACTGGAAAATGAAAAAGCACAGCCAGTTAGTGATGGTTTATAGATGTTGATCATTTTTAAAGGTAAGAAGGTAGTTTTTAAGATTTTAAAATTATCCCACTTGATATTTAATGGAGTCATCTCCAATTAACTGAAAAGTTCACTTTTATAGGGTAAAACTGATATTGCCAGGTAATACAGTGAAAACCATAACTGGGGAATTTTAAATGATGAGAGATCACCTGTACTGTTTTTGAAAGAAAAAATTACTAGTTTCTGTATGAATGATGCTTGCTACATGAGGGCACCTCAAACCTGACTGACCAGAAAAACTTTTTAATTTGAAAATATTTTCAATTTATAATAATTGCTAACATAGTATAATAAAGTCCTATAAACTCCTCACTAATATTTACCAAGTGTTAGCATGTTGTCACATTCATTTTATTATCTTATATGTGCATAATGTTGGGTTTCTTGTTGAGTTGTGGGAGGTCTTTGTATATTTTAATATTAATGCTTCATCAGATACATGATTTGCAAATATTTTGTTTCGTTGGTAGGTTGTCTTTTCACTGTTGATTGTGCACTTTACGCACAAATGATTTTAACTTTGATTTAGTCCAATTTATTTATTTGCAGATCCACATGAGAGTAGCTTCCTGACAGCTTGCCTCTCAAGCCTCATATACTTAGATATATTTCTCCCAAGAACACGGACTTTAGTTTGTTCCAGGATTGGTGATATTAACCTTGACCACTTGGATAGGGTGATACAGAATCACTTATTTAACATAAGATTCACCATCATAACCATCTTTAAGTGTACTTACTGTTCAGTGTCATTGAGCACATACACTGTTGTACAACAATTGTCACTTTCCATCTCCTGAAATCTTTTTATCTTGTAAAACTAACTCTACCCATTAAAGGACTTGCATTCTTCCTCCCCCAGCTCTTGGCAACCATCATTCTACTTTCATCTCCATGGTTTTGACTATTCTAACTATTGTATATAAATGGAGCAATAGAATATTTTGTCCTTTTTTGACTGGCTTATTTCCATAATATAATGTCCTCAAAGTTCATCCATGTTGTAATATATGTCAGAATTTTTTTCCATTCATCTATCAATGGATTTGGGTTACCTCCACCTTTAGTTATTGTGAATAGTGTTGCTGTGATCATGAATGTACAAATATTTGTTCAAGACCCTTTTGTCAATTATTTTGCATATATACCTAGAAGTGGAATTGCTGGATCAAAATAGAATTAATTAATCAAAATTAATTCTATTTTTAATTTTTCGAGAAAGTGCCATATTCACATATTTCTTATGGGCTGCATCAACAGCACACAAGGATTCAAACTTCTCTATATGCATGAAAACACTTGCTATTTTGTGGGTTTGTTTGGTTTTTTATTTTATTTTATTTTAGAGTTGGAGTCTCACTCAGTCGCCCAGACTGGAGTGCAGCGGCTGCTCCTGGCCACTGCAGCCTCGACCTGCTGGGCTCCGGCGATCCTTCCGCCTCAGCATTCCAGTAGCTGGAACTACAGGAGCGCGCTACCACACCCGGCTAATTTTTTGATTTATTGTAGAGATGAGGTCTCACCTGCCCAGGTGGGTCTCGAACCCGCAGGCTCAGGCAATCCACTCACCTCAGCCTCCCAAAGTGCTGGGATTACAGACTGAGCCACCAAGCCCAGCTGTTTGGTTTTTTAAATAGTAGCCATCCTAACGGATATGAGGTGGCATCTCATAGTGGTTTTAATTGGCCTTTCCCTAATTATGAATGATGTTGAACATCTTTTAATGTTCTTATTGACCTTTTGTATATCTTTCTTGGAGAAATGTTTATTCAAGTCTTTTGCCCATTTTTTTAAATTGGGTTGGTGCTTTTGCTGTTGAGTTGTAGGAGTTGTGTGTTCTGGTGTTAACACTTTATCAGATCTATGATTTGCTTTATCAGATCTAAGATTTTCTTTCATTCTGTATGCTACCTTTTCAGTCTGTTGATTGTGTACTTTGCACAGATTATTTCAATTTTAGCCCAATTTATTTTTTTATTGCCTGTGCTTTTGGTGTCATATCAAAAAATCATTGGTTTTAGTCCATTTTGAGTTAATTTTTGTATACTGTGTAAGATAAGGTCCAACATCATCCTTTTACATGTGAATATCCAGTTTTCTCAGCACCACTTGTTGAGAAGACCTGTCGTCTCCTCATTGAATTGTCTTGGCACCCTTGTTGAAAATCATTTGATCGTATACACAAAGGTTTATTTCTAAACTCTGTTCTATTCCATCGGTCTGTCTTTGTCCTTACTACAACACTGTTTTGATTACTATAGATTTGTTGTAAGTTCTAAAGTTAGGAAGTGTGAGTTCTCCAACTTTGTTTTTCAAGATTGTTTTGACTATTTGAGATTTCATATGAATTTTAGAATGAACTTTTCTATTTCTGCAATTAACATGAGATTTTGATAGAGATTGAATTCAATCTGTAGACGCACTTTGGGTAGTATTGACACCTTAACAATATTAAGTCTTCCAATCCATCAACATGGAAAGTCTTTTCATTTACTGGCATCTAATTTATTTCAGCAATGCTTTGTAGCTTTCACCTCCTTGGTTAGGTTCATTCCTTGTACAAGTCTTTCACCTCCTTGGTTAGGTTTACTCCCAAGTATTCTTCATATTGTACATTGAATTATTTCCTTTTAGAATTGTTCATTTTTAAAATGTACAAATGCAACTGATTTTATAAATTGATTTTGTATCCTGAAACTCTGCTGAATTTGTTTATTCTAACAATTTTGTTGAGTTTTTGTGGTAGTGTTTTGTGGACTCTAGGCATTTCTACATAAATATCATGTCATCTGCAAATGTATTTTAACGTACTTATTCCAGCTTGAATACTTTTAGTTTTTCTTGCCTAATTGTTCTGGCTAAGATTTCCACTATTATATTGAATAGAAGTAGTGAAAGTGGGCATTCTTGGCTTGTTTCTGATAAGTAAAATCTTTCACTCTTTCACCACTGAGTATTATGATAGTCGGGGGCTTTTCATATATGGCATTTGCTATGTTGAGCTGTTTTCTATTCCTAATTTGTTGAGTGTTTTTATCATGAAAAAGTGTTGGATATTTTCAAATGCCTTTTCTTCATTGAGATTATGGTTTTTATCTTCATTCTGTTAATGTGGTATATTACGTTGATTGATTTTTGCTATGCTGAACCATTGTTGCATTCTGGAATTGAATCCTTCTTGGCTATGGTATATAATTCTTTTTTTTTTTTTGAGTTGGAGTCTCACTCTGTCACCCAGACTGGAGTGCAGTGGCCGCTTCCGACCACCGCAGCCTCGACCTGCTGGGCTCCAGCGATCCTTCCGCCTCAGCCTTCCAAGTAGCTGGAACTACAGGCGTGCGCTACCACGCCCAGCTAATTTTTGATTTATTGTAGAGATGAGGTCTCCCCTGCCCAGGCGGGTCTCAAACCCGCGGGCTCAGGCAATCCACTCACCTCAGCCTCCCAAAGGCGCAGGATTACAGGCTGAGCCACCGAGCCCGGCTTATAATTCTTTTAATATGAGATTTAATTTGTTTGCTAGTATTTTGTTGAGGATTTTTGCAACAATATTCATCAGGGATAGAGGCCTGCAGTTTTCTTGTAGTGTCCTTGTCTGGTTTTGGTATCAGGGCAATGCAGCCCTCATAGTTGGGAGTTATTTCTTTGGGGTTTTTTTGTTTTGTTTTGTTTTTTTGAAAAGTCTGAAAAGGATTGGGTTTTTTTTTTAAATTCTTAGAACTCATCAGGTCCTGGACTTGATCTGGTCCTGGACAGTATCTGGTCCTGGACTTTTGTTGGGAGGACTTCTGTTATTGATTCAACTTCCTTGCTAGTTATAGATCTGTTCAGTTTTTTGTTTCATAAGTCATAGCTGGTAGATTGTTTCTAGGAATTTTTCATTTTATCTAGGATATCTAATTTGATAGCATAGTTTATAGCATTGTTATCCTTTTTATGTCTGCAAAATTGGTCATAATGTCCCCTTTCATTTCTGATTTAGTTATTTGAGTCTTTTTCTTAGTCTATGTAGCTAAAGATTTGTCAATTTTGTTTATTTTTTTGAAGAACCAACTGTTGGTTTTTAATTTTTCTTTGATTCTATTGTTTATCTCTGCTTTAATCTTTTTTTTTTTTTTCTTTTTGAGACAGGGTCTCACTCTGCTGCCCAGTCTGGAATACAGTGGCAGGACCACAGGTCCTCAGCCTCAACCTCCTGGGTTCAAGCAATCCTCCTACCACAGCCTCCTGAGTAGCTGGGAATACAGGCACACACCACCATGCCAGCTAATCTTTGTACTCTTTGTAGAGACAATGCTTTGCTGTTACCTAGGCTGGTCTTGAACTCCTGGGCTCCAGCAATCCTCCTCCCTTGGCATCCCTAAGTCCTGGGATTACAGATGTGAGACACCATGTCTTGCCTTTGCTCTAATCTTTACTGTTTTTCCTTCTGCTTACTTTGTTTAATTTGTTGCTTTTCTAGTTCCTAAAGTATAAAATTAGATTGCTGATTTGAGACTTTTTTTTTTTTGAGTAGGAGTCTCACTCTTGCCCAGACTGGAGTGCAGTGGCATACTCACAGCCATCACAGCCTTGACCTGTTGGGCGCAAGTGATCCTTCCATCTCATCCTCCCAAGTAGCGGAACTATAGGCATGCACCACCACCTGGCTAATTTCTTGATTTATTGTAGAGACGAAGTCTTGCCAAGTTGCCCAGGCTGGCTTTCTTCTCTTTAAAGCAAGCATTTATAGCTATAAATTTCTCTTTCAGCATTGCTTTTGCTGCATCCCATAAGCTTTGGTGTGTGTTTTCATTTTCATTTGTCTCAAGATATTTTTTAATTTCCCTTATGATTTCTTCCTTGACCAATGGTTGTTTGGGAGTTATAACATTTAATTCCCACATATTTGTGGATTATATCGTTTTCCTTCTGTTACTGACTTCTAGTTTTATTTGATGTGACTGGAGAGATACTTTGTATAATTTCAATATTTATTTACTTATTTAGCATCAGAATCTCACTCTGTCACCCAGGTTGGAGTGTAGTAGCACACTCAGCCACTGCAGCCTCGACCTGCGAGGCTGGTGATCCTTCCACCTCAGCCTTTGAAGTAGCTGGAACCATAGACATGTGCCACCACACCCAGCTCATTTTTTGATTTATTGTAGAGACAAGGTCTCACCATGTTGCCCAGGTTGGTCTTGAACCCGTGGGCTCAGGCAATCCTCTTGCCTCCACCTCTCAAACTGCTGGGATTACAGGCGTGAGCCAATACATCCAGAAAATTTCCAACTTTTACAATGTATTGAGACTTGTTTTCTGGCCTGATGGTCTGTCCCAGAGAATGTTCCATGTACACTTGAAAGAAATGTGTATTCTGCTTGTCACTGGGTGGCATGTTCTGTACATCTCTGTTAGGTCCAAAATGTCTACAGTGTTAGTCAAGTTCTCGATTTACTTACTGGTCTTCTGTGTTACCTGTTAATGACAATGGAGTATTGCTGCCCACTATTATAGAGCTATTTCTTTCTTCAATTCTGTAGATATTTGTTTTCCATTTATTATTATTGAGTAGGTAACACCGTTTACATACATTTAGATAGTCCACTTTCTATCTTATGGATCTGACTACTCTGGGAACCTCATATAAATGGAACTGTACAGTATTTGCTCTTTTGTGGCCACCTTATTTCACTGAGCATGATATCCTCAAGGTTCATCCATGTTGTAGTATGCATCAGAATTTTCTTCCCTTTTTTAGGTAGAACAATATTCCATTGTGTATCATTTTGTTTATTCACCTGTCAGTGAACACTTGGGTTGCGTCCACTTCCTGGCTGTTGTCAGTAATATTTCTATGAACATGGGTATAGAAATATCCCTTTCAGATCCTGCTTCCAACTCTTCTGGGTGTAAACTCAGAGTGGAATTGCTGGATCACATACTCATTCTATTTTTATTTTTTGAGGAACTGTCTTCCACAGTAGCTGCACCATTTTACATTCCCACCAACAGTGCACAAACGTAACAATTACTACATCTTTACATCTTTCCCAACATTTGTCGGTGTGTGTGTGTGTGCGTGTGTGTACTAGCAACATTTGTCGGTGTGTGTGTGTGTGTGTGTGTGTGTGTGCGTGTGTGTGTACTAGCAGCCATCCTAATCGTTCAGCCCGTGTTAAGGGATCAGGAGGGTCACTATTAGCATCAAGTGAGATAACCAACCAGAATGCATTTTGAAAGAGAGTTGCACCCGTCAATCCAACTCGGACAAGAGGAAGCATTAAAAGCAACTTAAAGGGGGAACTGGTTGCACAAGTCACAGAAAAGCAGAGCCACAGAGCGCCGAGACAGCCGGTTTCGCCCAGGGCCGCCCACTGGCCGAACCTCGCCGGAAGCCAGGTCTCAGGACTGCGGGAAGAGCCGTAGGGGCAGCACTGCCCCTCTTAAGGAGGCTTTTTTAAACCAAGCCTTTATTCTGAGACGACCAAGGAACGTGAGCGATCCCGGGCGCCCGGGCCCCGCACCCCCATCTTGCACGCCGCCTGCCGGACCGCCAAGACCCTCTGCGGCAGACGCGGCCCTCGAGTGCCCGTCCACAGCCACACCCGCCACACCCTGCACTGGCTGGCGGCGCCGACGGGGCTTGGCCGGCAGCGAAGGCGTCCGCCGGCAAGAGAGCGCGGTCCGCCGACCGCGAACGACGATCTCGGCGGCCCGCCACTTCCGCGTCCGCCGCAGGCCCCGCCCCTTCCGCCGCGAACGGACGGGCGGCCGGGGCCGACGGACGCCGAGCGCGAGCCGCTTCCGGCCGCGGCGGCGGGGAGGCGGAAGTGGCCGGGAACCCGCGCGTCCGGCCGCCGCCGTGCCCGGCCGCCGCGCCCGACATGGCGGACCTCCACCGCCAGCTGCAGGAGTACCTGGCGCAGGGGAAGGCGGGCGGGCCGGCGGCCGCCGAGCCGCTCCTCGCCGCGGGGGAGACGGAGGAGCCCGCGGTCGGGCGCGTGCCGGCGGGCACCTGGCTGGGCCGCGCGGGCCTGCGCTGGGCGTGGGCGCAGGGCCCGGCAGAGCCGGCCGGGGCCGCGTGCGTGCCGGGCGCCACGCGCGGGCAGCGGCTGGCGGCGGGCGGCGGCTGCCTGCTGCTGGCGGCGCTCTGCTTCGGCCTGGCCGCGCTGCACGCGCCCGTGCTGCTGCTGCAGGCGCGCAAGTTCGCGCTGCTCTGGTCGCTGGGCTCGGCTCTGGCGCTGGCAGGCGGCGCGCTGCTGCGGGGCGGCACGGCGTGCGCGCGGCTGCTGCGCGGCGAGGAGGCGCCGTCGCGGCCGGCGCTGCTGTACGCGGCCGCGCTGGGCGCCACGCTGTACGCGGCGCTCGGCTTGCGCAGCACGCTGCTCACCGCGCTGGGCGCCTGCGCGCAGGTGGCCGCGCTGCTGGCGGCACTGCTGGAGCTGCTGCCCTGGGGCGGGGCCGCGGCGCTGCGGCTGGCGCTGGGCCGCCTGGGGCGCGGCGCGGGGCTGGCCGGGGCGCTGCCGGTGTGAGGAGCCGGAGGCCGCCCGCCTCGGGCTCGGAGCGGCTGCGGCGCCAGGCGCTCCGCACGCACAGGCCCTGTCGCCGCCGGAGTTGCTCGGCGCTGAGCGCCGTCCCCGCGAGCGGAGAGGACGCCACTGCTCTCGGAAAGCGCGTCTCCGTGGCGGGTTGGCCTTGGCCACACGTGAGACTCGGAAGCCGCGGTGCCTCGTTTCTCGGCGTGATCGAATCCGAAGGGGCCCGGACTAAACCGAGCCGAAGCCAGCGGCGGCCGAGCGCGCCTCTGCACTCCAGCCTGGGCGACAGGGCGGGACGCCGACTCGCAAAGTAGCCCTGAACTTAGTTCACATGGCTTATCTTGGGCTTTTTCTGCAGCTAAAGAAATTGTAAACAAGGTGCCTTATAGTGTGGAAGGAAGAGTAGTCCTTATTCGACAATGAAAGCCGTGGACCAAAATAACTTTTCGGCCCCAAGAAGCGTGATGTCCAGGAAGGTGCACGTGAGCGAGGAAATCCTAGGAGACAGGAAAATAATTCTACATCCAGAATTCCCACCTCGGACGGAAACCATGGATTTCTACAAGCTCTGATTTTTTTTCCCCCCAAAATTTACGGGTGTTTTTAAACCGTCGTTTATCATTTGCAGTTGATCTTAAGTTGCTTTTCCTATCTGGTTGCTAACTTCATTTAGGTTCAGCACTTACTTTTACCTTCCCTAATTTATTGCCAGAAAGCAAAGGCCGAACATTCTGAGGAATTGAGAAATCTACGTCTTGCCAGTAGCTATAAAGTAGCACGTAAAATGTACTTAGAATTCGCAGACTCTGTGCCAGGGCTCTCAGCTGGACTGCACAGCAGTTGCTGAAGAGCCACACCTCACATCCGTGCGGTCAGCGTCCCCAGGAACGGCGACCCAGGCATCAGCACTTTTTGAAGCTCCCCAGACGATTCCATGTTCAGCCAAAGTTGAGGACCACTTTTCTGCGCACTGGCTTGCACAATGTGAAAATACCTGTCTTCCGGGCTGGACTCCGGTGCTGCCTTAACAGGATGTCATGGAGCAAAAGAGCACTGCTTCGTGCTCCAACCCCGCAATGCGTGTTCCCAGGCCAGTGGCACCGTCCACACCGCAGGCTTAGTGTGTGCCAAGGACACTGCCTTGTTCTGCCAGTAACTCGGCTGACCCAACCGAGAGGGCGCCTGTGAGAGCAAGTGCGGCATTTTGAGTGGTTTGCTTTTTTAAACGGGAGGGACTTGTGCCATTGGCTGCTTTCTCGTCCTCTAGTTGAATTTGTGTTCTCATTCTCAATTTCTCTAGAATTTGCATAGCTTTTACAGTGTTTACTTCTGTTAAGTTCAAACATTGATAATCAAGTTTTCGTGAAATTCAAAGCTCAATATCTAGTATCTTGACAGTGATGTTTTAAAATGCTTTGGGTGTGTGTCTCTCCTAAGTGGTTAATGAATGTATAATATGGAGACTTTTTTAAATGTTACGGCCTAAGATGTTAATAAAAATTTTCTCACATGAATCAGAAAACAGAGCCATCTGGATATGGGTTTGGTTTCCAGATCCTTTTTTAGATTTTTGGACTCTGGCCGGGGCATGGTAGCTCACGCCTGTAATCTGAACACCAGGGGGCAGAGGTGAGAGGACTGCCTGAGCCCACAAGTTCTAGACCAGCTTGGGCAACATGGTGGGACCTCATATCTACAATAAATCCAAAAATTAGCCAGGCATGGTGGCGCATGCCTATAGTTCCAGCGACTGGGAAGGCTGAGACAGAAAGATCACCTGAGCCCAGCGGTCGAGGCCGTAGTGGCCGCGAGCGTGCCACTGCACTCCAGCCTGGGTGACAGAATGAGACTGACTCAAAAAAGAAAAAAAAAAGGTTCTTGGGCTCTGACTGCAGTTTCTCTTTTTAAGCTACACCAGTGAAGGGCAAGTAAAGAATATCCACAACCTAACACAGTCTTGAGTATCCTAAAAGCGTGTTTATGGTGGGCTGTTAATGTTTTTAATTTCACATTTAAAAAAAATTACTTGTCTAAGTTCTCATAGTTGTGTGGTCAGCATCTCACTCCACAGAAATAACAGCATTTGCCCATTTATATAGAATCAGTGAAGAGATTTTTATATACTATTGAACTAAGTCAGTATCCCTTTTCTAAACAACCAGAGACTTCCAGCACCACTACATTTGTCAAGGACACTGAAGCTGTCAATGTAATGAGATGTGAGGGTGGCCATAGGACTGTCCTTGTAGTAATACAAGCTTTCTTATAAGAACAAAATAAGGGTTGGAATAGAAAGTATTGTGGGATATTTCAAACTGAATTTCTGGCTTCCAAACTGGACCAAATGTTACATTTATTTAAAACAGGGAATTTGCCACGCACAAGAACTTTCTGGGTTACTGTGTGTTGGAACTATCCTCTGTCTTAACATGGGTATTTCCACATAGCAAATACAGAAGATGAAGTTTTACGTTTTGCAAAATTGTTTTGAGATTTTGGCCCATTCCTTTTCAACTTGTGTGAGGCGATTTAAAGTTATCAAAAGGATGCTGGGCATGGTGGCTCACACCTATAATCCCAGCACTTTGGGAGGCCAAGGTTGGAGAATCACTTGAGCCCAGGAGTTTGAAGCAACATAGCGCGACCTCATCTCCACAAAAAAAATCAAAAAATTAGCTGGGTAGGGTGGCACATGCCTACTACTCAGGAGGCTGAGGCTGGAGGATGGGTCACCCAAACCCAGAATGAGGCTGTGGCAAGCCATGATCATGCCACCACACTCCAACATGAGACCTCCCCAACTCAAAAAAAAAACTTATCAAAAGGGTATGTGAAATTAATTTATGGCTTATATTAAGCTCCTGATCAAAACAAGGCAATTCAAATCTAAAATGTGTTCACTAGATATACCCCAGGGAGAGACCTTAGTTGAACAACTGTAAAACTTAAGTTTTTCTTCAGTCTAATTTTCTATCTGTCAGAGCATATCTAACTAAGGCTTTGAACCTACTTCAAACTACATGAGGGTAGTTTTCAAGTATTCCTCACTCTATCAAAAATAGTGGGCCAGAAGGGCTAGATAAGGATTTGTTGGAAAACAAAGTTTACAGGTGAAACTGATGAAGATAAGGCTCATGATTACCCTCTGCAGGTCAAGGCATGGAGAAAAGCATTTCCTTGAGGCAAGCACTTCACGACTAGCTGGTTTCTGTTAATTCTTGCGTAAATCACATTCTGTATTCATACAAAAACAACTTAATGTTTTTTCTCTGACAAACTGTACATATAGAAACAAATTTCCAACGGACATGAACTTAAATTCGTGGAGGTGCTCCATGTCTCGTGACACTTAAAAAAAAATTCCAGCCTTTATCTTCACAAAACAACATGGGAGTTGGGAAATAAGGGTGGACAGGACAAAACAAGGCCAGCTACTCTGGGTAGCTGGCAGCAGTCTCTTCATCTTGAAGACGTCATTGGGGGCTCCTGGGATTCAGCCGCCCCAGAAAGGAATTCAGGGCTACAATGGTGCAGGCTTCCTTGTCCACAAGCTCTTAAATACTGTCCAGAGAGGCCCAGGGGTAGGTGCTCAGCCCCAACTTCTACCGACCCCTTCCACCTCCCCTTGAAGATCCTCGCCTCGGTGGGCCAGAGTTCATGTTACTCCCTCTACCCCAGTTGCTGCCACTCCGGCCTCCTCGAGAAGGGGTGCCACTGCCTGGAGGGCCCCCAAAAGGTTCGTCTCTGTGGTATCCATCGTGATGATCTCCATCCAAGGAGCTGGAACGTCCAGATTTTGGCACTCTCTGGGAAGGTCCTGGGCCCCCTCGGCCTGAAATGAAACACAGATTTCACATGTGACCTTTTGCATTCGTGACCATTTGTCAGTTAACTCCTGTGCAGACTTTTACTCTGGTGACAGTGGGCCACTTCTGGGAGGTGCTGGGGAAACTGGCAGTGGTATTAATGGCACAAAAATGCCTCAGTACCTTCCTGACCACCACCTCCTTCCCATCCTGGCTCATGGCCATGGCCTTAAGCATAAACTACACCCATGTCCCCAGGGCCACATGAGAGATGAGCACGGAGCACCTTCAGGGAGACCACACAAACTAGGCTGTGTCTCTAGACAATGAGAAGCCTCTGATGGCAGTGGGGTGTTTTGAGGGAAGATATTTTTTTTTGAGTTGGAGTCTCACTCTGTTACCCAGACTGGAGTGCAGTGGCCGCTCCTGGCCACTGCAGCCTCGACTTGCTGGGCTTCGGCAATCCTTCCGCCTAGCCTTCCAAATAGCTGGAATTACAGGCACACACTACCACGCTCGGCTAATTTTTTGATTTATTGTAGAGATAATAAATCCCTACAATCTCCCAAGTAGCCCAGGCGGGTCTCGAACCCGCGGGTTCAGGCAATCCACTCAACTCGGCCTCCCAAAGTGCGGGATTACAGGCTGAGCCACTGAGCCCGGCTTGAGGGAAGGTTTAAAAAGCACTGACATGACTCTGGAAGTAACTGATGCTAATGACAAGTGCTCCAGCCAGGATAAGTGTTTATTGTGACTGGTCCACGATATGGGGGCACTTTTGGCTTCCTTTTATTAATGTGAACTAAAATATTTCTTGAAAAAAATAAACAAAAGTATAAAACCCCCCACAAAATGCTGCCTTTCGGATTCTTTCTCCCAGCAAGACAGTTTAACTTGCTTCAAACTTGTGTACACACACACACACACACACACACGCGCGTGCATGTACTTAGGTATTACTAAAATTCTATCTTTAAATTTTTTTTAATCATGAAATGATAGGATTTAGTCACATCTTCCATAATGCACTCTCAGAAGGCTTGCCAACTTTATTTTGTCTTATATTTTGGAAAGGAATTTTTTTTTTTTGGGAGTTGGAGTCACTCCGTCGCCCAAGCTGGATTGCAGTGGCACACTCATGGCCACCCCAGCGTCCCTGGGGGCTCTGGCGATCCTTCTGCCTCAGCCTTCCAAGTAGCCAGAGCTACAGGTGCTACCACACCCAGCTAATTTTTTTGACTTATTGTAGAGATGAGGTCTCCCCAAGTTGCCCAGGCTGGTCTCGAACCTGCGGGCTCAGGCAATCCACTCACCTCAGCCGCCCAAAATGCTGGGATTACAGGCTGAGCCACCGAGCCCAGCCTGGAAAGGAATTTGAACCTACCTGAGATAAAGTTAGAAGAGCCAGTCAAAGTAACACTCTTAGCTTCTTTTCTTATAAAGTGCAGCTAGGCCCACCTGAGGGTGCCTGGACTAAGCAGTTGTCAGCACCCATGTCATTTCCACACTACCACATGTGCTTGACCAGGGGGCTGACACGGTGTCCTGAGTGCCCATGAAACATCAGCCAAGGTCACAGCATACCAACTAGTCATAAGTTGTGTCCAAGTGACGCCTAAGGTAATTTCTGGGGTTTTGCTCTGAGAAAACCAAACAACTATCAGGAACGAAAGGTGGCCCTCTTACAGAAGGACCATACACACAAAGCAGTCAACCTGGGAGCGGAGCATGAGCTGGGCACACAGGCAGTTGTCTTCCGAGCAGTCTCCAGACCACGCCACATGCCCAGCCTGCCCTGCAACCGGAGCTGTAGTCAGCCTTTGGTGGCAACTGCTCCTTGCTCATAGCTAGTGATGCCTATAAAATAAAGATCCAGAGTTCCAGGTTGTAGAGATAACTGACTGCACCCCTGGAAACACCCCCTGCAAACCACGTTTCCCAAAGTCTTTGTGACTGGGCACAAGAAATGTTCCTCGGCCCAAGCTGAAACAAGCAACCAGAACCCAGGAGAGGACCCATACTCTTCCCCGCCCACTCTTCCCCCTCCCACCCTCCAATCAGAGAGCAAGCCCAGTAGAGACTGTGCTGGGACACCTTGGCAGGGGGTTGAAGCAAAAACGTTGCGTGAGCAGGAACTCCTGGAAGTACCCAGTGACAGCTTGCCCAGCACTTGCACCGCATTTGGGAGCGGGTGCCTCTGCACAGCCTGGGCCTCTGTCGGACCTTGTAGCTCTCCAGCTGTACCTCTGGCTCCTCTTACCTTTGCCCCCCCGGTCCTCAGGAGGGCCCCCTGGGGCCTCCATCTCTCTGTGCTCAGAAGTGCCTGGCCCATCATGCCAGGGGCGCTTTCTAGGTGGTAGGGATGCCATGTCCATGCCTTGGAGGGAAGAAGAGCGCTCTCTGCTGGCTGGGGAATGACCGTCATGCGGGGGATGATCAGGGCGGGGAGCGTCACGGAAATGTTCATGACCAGGCCCTGAAGTAAGAAACACAATCTCCTTACAGTAAAGTACAGTGCAACCCAGAGCAGGTAGAAACAAACTGTTGAGAATGCAGATCAACCTGAAAACCATCACTCATCCATGCTCAAAACACTTCCTGAACACTTACCACAAGCCAGAACGTAGGTCACCATGAATGCATAGAAAGGCCAAGTGGCCAGGCATGGTGGCTCATGCCTGGAACCCTAGCACTTTGGGAGACCACACCGGGAGGCTCGCTTGAGCCCAGGAGTTGGAGACTAGACTGGGCAACACAGTGAGACCTTATTTCTACAAAAAAATTGAAAAATTAGCCAGGCATGGTGGTATACGCCTGTAGTCCCAGCTACTCAGGAGGCTGAGGCAGAAGGATTGCCTGAGCCAAGGAGGTACACGCTGTGTTAAGCCACGATCACACTACCGCACTCCAGCCTGGGTGACAGAGTGAGACCCCAACTCAAAAATAAATAAATAAATAAGTTGAGATTAGAAGTCTATGATTCCCAAGATAAGAGGAGGCTGGTATGGTCCAGCAAAGTGGTCCTCAGACATTTTAGTGTCAGGACATCTTTACATTCTTAAAAATTATTGAGGACCCCAAAGAGATTTTGTTGATGAAAGTTAAATCTAATATTTACCACATTAGCAATTAAGACTTAGAACATTAAATTTACTTTTCAAAAATAAAACAATTTAGTGAAAAGAGTGGTACTGTTTTATACTGAGACAAATTCCTGTAATGTCTGTCTTAATGGAAGGAAGCTGGATTCTTCTTCTGCTCTGCATTCAGTATGCTGAGGTCAGATGCTGGCCACGAAGGACACGGAAACCATCCAGCCTTCCAAGGAGACGTAAGGTGAAGAAGACAGGACCTGGCAGACCACTGGGAGGGCCCTCAAGCCCTACTTTATGACCTGTTGCGCTCGAGTCACCATAAGCTACCCAACAATTGGTTTTTCCTCACCTGGCTCTCTGCTTCCATCCCAGGAGTCAGGTTTCCGTCCTCCTTCAAAGCGAGGGAACTCATCAGGAGTAGGAAGCAAGCCCTTCCTTCCTCCTGCACAACGAGAAGACAACACTACACTCACAGGCTGTCTCAGGTGTGTTCACAGCCACTGACTCTGCCACCCTACCCTCCAGACCCACTAGCTCAGTGCTCACTCACCTCGTGGGGTACCTCGACCTCGACCTCTGAGATCGCGTCCTCGGGCCGCTTCATCAGAAGCATCAAAACTCTCCTCTGGACCAAAGTCTTCAGGACCAGGAAAACCATCCCTTCCCCTGGGGGGAGCCCGGCCCTCGTGTCTTGGGGGAGCTCCTCTTCTGAAGCTGTAAAGAAAACACAGCAGAATATCCACTTTATGGAATAACTTGCGCTTTAAGTTCATGCTTCAAAGAAACGTATGACAGGAAAAATATGATACAGTGTTACATGAGAGGAAAACAAAACAAATCTACACATTTTTTAAAGTATACATTTACAGTCCTAATATTAGAGGAAAACCACGGAAGAAACATACCAGAATGTGGGATTATTCTAAGTTTCTTTTAGGAATAATAATGGCAGTGAACACTTTTAAGAGATTATATCATGTGTATTTCGTTCTCACAACCACCATATCAAGCTGGTACTGTTCTCACCTCTTCTGATGTGTAAGTATACCAGGCACAGATTGCTGAAGCCATTTATTTAAGACACACAGTAAGTGTTGGTCGTTGTGCTTTGAATTCAGTCAGTCCTGGCCCTCAGCCCAGGCTCTCTATCAATGCCTCATAAATACTCAATATTATCATCTACATTTTTATGATGAACATTTATTACTTATATGATCAGAAAAAAGGGGTATAGATCGTGCCTGCCAAAAAAAGTACTAGACTTGTTTGGGGTTTTGTGCTCTGCACCTGCCATGGCCCTCAGCCTCCATGCAAGGGCAGACCTACATGGCCATGTGCCACACCATGTCCACGCTCCACAGCAGCCTAGCTTATGGGTGGGCATCTGGCATAAGGCAGCCCACACATTGCTAGTCGGCAACCGGGTGCCCTGGCTGGTGGATTACTTCCCCTTCTCTCAGGAATTCTGGAACTGGGAGGCCAAGTTGGCTGGAATGCTACTGAAAGAGAGAGGTTGCCAGGAAGCCTGCGGGAAAGAGGAAAAAGTGGCTGCAAGCAGAAAAAGGGGCCAAAGCACACCAAGAGAGCATGAGAACCGGGGAGGGTGGATGGGGCGCAGGCCAGGGTCAGTCTGCACGAGCCACCTGCCTGTGGCCTCTTCCTAGGCCAGGCTTTGACCTTCTTCGAGTTTCCCTTCAGTTATGTCTAATTCCATTCTTCTACTTTGAGATTTCCAAACTTAGAGCTGAAAGAACAGCACAATGAACACCCACAGATCCTTCACTTAGATTTAGTCAGTTCTTAACATTTTGCCACATGCCCTCTGTCTGTTTACAAACACATGTTCCAAGCCATTTAAGAGCTAAATGTCCACACATGACTCTTTACCCCAGATACTTCAATGATTATTCCAGAAACAATACTTCTTCCTACTTAATCACAATACCATCACCACTGTTAACAATATGTGACATTAATATATAGCCCAAATCAAACTACCCCACTTGTCCCCGAAATGTCCTTTACACTTGGTAGTTTTTTAGTATAGAATTCAATCATGACCACAACTGTTATTCAGTGGTCGCGTCTCTTTGGCCTCCTTTAATCTAGAACAGTCTGTCAGTGGCTCACACTTGTAATCCCAGCACCTTGGAAGGTGGAGATGAGAGGACTACCTGAGCCCAGGGGTTCAAAAACAGCCTGGGCAAGTTGGTGAGACCTCCTCTCTACAATTTAAAAAAATTTTTTTAATTTAGCTGGGAGTGGTAGTATGTGCCTATAGGTCCAGCTATTTGGAAGTCTGAGGTAGAAGCATCGCCTGAGCACAGCAGGTCGAGGCTGCGGTGGCCAGGAGCATACCACTGCAGCCTAAGTCAGAGTGAGACTCCAACTCAAAAAAAAAAGAAATCTAGAACAGTACGCTCCTGTGTTTTTGTGTTTTATGATCTTGACATGTTTGAAGGGTCCATCTGGGTGTTTTATGAAATGTCCCACAATCTGAATGTATCTGACTGTTTCATCATGATTAGATTCAGGTTAATAGGTTAAACGTTTTCGGCAAGGACTGCTTAGACATCCTCATTATGCCAGTTTGTCTCATTTATGATGTAAGTGTGGTGGCAACCAGAGCATGCTGTTGCAAATGCACATTTCCCTGTGCAATTCATAAGCAATCTGTGAGGTGATACTGTGGCACCGTGAGAATCTTCTGCTCCCCCACAATCTTTTGCCCGATGGTTTAGCATTCACTGATGATCCTTGTCTGCATCTGATGATCCTTGCCTGATACTGAATGCTTAAAAAGAGGTGAATTTCTAATTCTACCTTTCCTTCTGCAATTATGACTTGGCATTCTACTGTAAAAAAGAGCTTCCTCTTTTTTACCCGCACTTCAGCTTCTTGGTCATGAGGCAATTTGACTGAATCTTGCTTCCTGCAAGCAAAGAAGCTGTGTGCTCCGGACACTGATTGAAATGACAAGCTACGGGGAGGGTGGAATTGGTCAAGAGGGGGACATGGGGGACCAGGAAGAGTCTCAGCGGAGAGCACTGTTCCCCTGAAACACAGCAGGACTCTTCTTTTGTCCAGGCATCCACTACATGACTGTCCTAGTTACAAAGGAATAATTTGCGCTCATCAGGAAATACCTCCTGTAAGGCTAAATGTTTGTGTCCTGCCATCCCAATTCATAATGAAGCCCTAAATCCCAGTGCAATGGTGCTAGGAGATGGGACCTTTGGGAGTTGATTAGTGAGGGTAGGGCTCTGATGATGGGATTAGGACCCTTATTAAATGAGACACCAGAGAGACCCCATGTCCCCATTCCGCACCCCCCACATGGTTGAACCATGTGAGAACACAGCAAGAAAGCAGCTGTCTACAAGCCAGGAAGAGAGCCCTCACCAGAAACAAATCTTCCAGCTTCCAGAACTTTGAGACAATACATTCCCGTAGTTAAAGCCACCCAGTCTGTGGCCATTTTGTTGCAGCAGCCCAAGTAGGCTGAGGGACTGACTGGCCCTCTCAAGCACTCCTCCCAGGTCATTAACTCAACAGACAGTTCCTGAGCACCTGCAACATGCTGTCACTGCCGCTCTAGGTCCTGAGGATACAGTGCTGAGAAAACCAAGCCACCATCCTTGAGGAGGAGGCAAGCTTGCAGGAGATACTGGCAGTCATTATTCACAGGCACTATTACTTTATGTCAAGAAGTGTTCCGTGCCATGGAGAAGCCTGAAGCAGAGTACAGGAACTGGATGCAGCAGGAGTTCTAACAGGCACGAGCCACAAAAATCTGGGCGCATGTGTTCCGGGCAGAGGAGAGAGCGAGCACCTAGTCCCAGGTGCAGAAGCATGTGTGGCATGCTTGGAGAACAGCACAAAAGGGCAATCAGTCTTGGCTATGCATCGTCACTGACAAATGAAATACAATACAAATCAAGACAGGGTAAAATGTAAAACTACGCACGAGATGCAGAGATTCAAGGAATCAATGAGAATTATGCAGATGCTAAGCTCTTGTAGGCATAAAAAGCCATGTCAAAGAGAATGCTGGGACATCATTAGGAGAGGCCCTCAGGCACATGGGAGCCCTACATCTTTTTTTAATGAACCAGCAGCTGCATCCCTAGTCCCTGCCAAATCACCCGTCTTGGCCTGCCATTAACCAGCCGTGTCTCTCACCACCTGAAGGTGGGATGGCAGCCCTAACTCTACCACCTCGGGCAACAGGAGTGAGGAATGGGATGAAGGCATGGCAGATAACTAAGGGGCAGTCAGGACCTTCAGGAAAGGCAGGAGTCCTGAGCAGCATGGACCTGACTCCTGGTTCTGCTGCTTACTACCTGCGAGATCTTAGGAACCCAAGAAGTGACTCTGATTCTCACTCTGAATCCTTATCTATAAGATGCTGACAGCAACACCTATCTCACACATTCCTTAAATAAAATCCCATAAATTAAATGAGGTAACTAATTAAACTAAGCAAATTAAAACAGGCTCGGCGAAGTGGCTCACACCTATAATCCCAGCAATTTGGGAGCCAAGGCAGGAGGACTGCTTGAGCCCAGGAGTTTAAAACCAGCCTAAACAACACGGCAAGACCCTGTCTCTACAAAAATTTCTTTAAAAAGCCAGGCATGGTGGTGCACACCTATAGTCCCAGCTACTTGAGAGGCTGAGGCAGGAGGATTGCCTGAGCCCAGGAGGTTGAGCCTACAGTGAGCTGTGATCATGCCACTGCACTCCAGCCTGGGTAACAGAGTGAGATCCTGACTCAAAGATAAATAAATAAATACAGGAAGATTATTTTTCAGTTGGATTTTGTTAAGATTAGGCAATTACACAAAAACTGCATCTATTTCACAATCCCTTTATTTCCAATCTAGGTATCTGTCTCATATTTTGTCATTTTAATCAGACACAAGAAACTCTCATAGTATGTTGATCCTCCCATCTCTTTTAAAATTAAGGACAAGAAAAAGCAAAAAGAACAACTCTAAACTGCAAAGGCTAAAAACAAGACCCAAATAAAAGTTGAAAAGCATAATGTTTTTAAAAGTCTAAGTGCCAAATATAGAGAGGGCAGGACTGGTAATCGATGTCATACTCTTTCCCCCGTTAAAAGAGGAAAGACGTCTTTGTGGAGGGAACAGAAAACAAGCTCCATGGAAGACGGAAAGCGCCCGCCACGTATCTGCCCCACCTTTCTTCTCTGCGCCCTCGAAATCGTGGGTCCTCGGGATCCCGGGGGAACCGTTCATCTCCGGGTCTGCGGCCTTCCCATGCCCCTGGAGGGCCCCGGGCTGCACCCCGGCCGTCCCCCTCGCTGAATTCCCTGTGGTCAGGAGGAAATGGAGGCCCGGGGCCCCCTCGCCTCCACTTCTCTTCTTGTGGTAAAGGTCCTCCTCGCCCCTCAAATTCACGTAACCGGTGGCCAAAGCGCTTGTCAGGGTGGAAGTCATCTGGTCTGCTGAAGTCATCAGGGAAGTCGGGATGAGGGCCGCGCCTATCAGGGGGACCCCTGCAGTCCTGGCCACCCCGGAAAGGGCCCCTCTCCGGCCCATGCTCAGGGCCGCCGCTCTGCTCGTGCCGCCTCTCTGACATCGGGCCCATGTGATGGTTGGGAGGGCCACGGGAGTCACCTAAAGGAAACAAAGCTGACTTTTACCATGTCTTCCAGGAACCCTGCCAACACAGGTCTGAGGTGCAGCATCTTCAAGTTTCAGAATGCATTCTTGTACACAGACTGTTTTCCCTCCATGGTTATTAGCATACTTAGGAGACAAAATGTCCCCAATGGAAAGAACACGGACTTTGGGCTGCAGATTTCAACTTTATCACCCACTAGCTACAGTAACTTGACCCAGAGCAGATCACTCATCTCAAATGCAATCAGAAACATATGTCCACATCCGAGTACATACTAGAAACAAATGAGGGAGCACCTGGCGTAAGAATGAACTTCCTTCCCTGTTCCTATCATTTCAGTATGTTCAGTAGGGCCACATGCTCCATGCCCAAGGTGGACACAAGAGAGAAAATAAATGCTGCAGGCCAGGAAGCCGAGCACTGAGGTTTCCCCTCCGCACTTGTGAATGCAGCAGGGCCCATCGACAGGTGCCACTGCTACCACCGTGGTATCCTTCCTGTCACTAGCTTGTTTCACTGGATTCCTCAGTAGGGTACAGGGAACCAGAGACCTCCCTAATAACTGCCTGGCAACCACACAGCCTTGCGTGGTTGTTACACAAACACATTTTCTACCCCTTTCTAGGAATAATGTCCCTCATCTACAATATTATTGCTATTCTTTGCACACAATACACTTTTGGAATCCCACTGAAGATTTTTTAAAACAAGTGACTACAGTAATATATTCAGAGTACTGAATAAAAATGGAAAGAGACCAATTCAATTTGGAATGGTCAACTTAGTTCACTTCCTAACTTTGAAGGGACTGTTTTCCTGGCTACTGAACTACTGCAGCTATTATGACTGTATACCTATTTTCCGTCAACATACAACTTAAATCAAAATTTTTTTTTTAAGTAGGTGCAAAGGAACACTCTTGTTTCTAAAAAAAAAAAAACACCAAAAAACTATGTTTTAAAAGTCATATTCTTCCACTGGTCAAGCTCATGCCTTTTGCTGCTTTTCCCTGGCAATAAAGACAAATCCCCTCCTGTTTCCACCCAGCCATAATTCTCTCCTTCGAAGCAGCCCTCCCCTCTTACTGTTGTTCATTTCTCTTGGTCATTTCAATTTCTCCTCACCGTTCAACATGTATAAAAGCTTAGAAATCTAGTATTAAAATCTGCCATTAGAAGGAGTCTCTCAGCTGGGTGTGGTAGCTCACACTATAATCCCAGCACTTTAGGAAGTCAAGGCAGGAGGATCATTTGAGCCCAGGAGTTCAAGACCAGCCTGAGCAACATAGTAAGACCCCTGCATCTATTAAAAACACAAAAACAAAACCCTCTCCCCGTCAGCTCTTTCTGTCCTCTGCCTCCCCTGACACTCTGCTCCTCTCTGTTCAGTTTTCAAAGGTCCTAGCTCCATTTCCTTCCAGTCTACAGGCTCCCTCACTTCTCACTGTGTTCCTACAGCTCATGGCTCTTCCCTGACTTGATGATACTTGAGCTTAGGGTAACCTCAGACACAGCAGATCTTTGACCTGAGGAGGCCATATCACATTTGGACTTACCTATGAATACCAATCCTCCCATTACCTCTATCTGTTTAAAAGTACCCTGCTCTTCCAAGGAAAGAAACCCACCACTACAAATTAGAAGGGATGTGGCCACCGGTGATGGGGCAGCGGCGGCGGTTAATCCAGTAGGGGATGGCAGGGCCACTTTCCCGGCTCTCCCTTCTCCCTTTGGTCCCTGGGGGGAGAAAGAGAGGAGGGAAAGAAAGAAAAGGTAGGGGATAAAGAGAACAGGGGAGAGCAAGGATGAGAAGGAAGGTGGTGGAGAAAGACACAGGGCAGGGAGAGGAAGAGAGGCAGCTCTCAGTTTGCGGATGGTGGCACCCTGGGGCGAAGACTCTTCCTGGGGCCCCAGATCTGAGGGGTCGCTCTCAGGGCTTTCTCTCTCTATGCCCCATGAGGCACTTTCCCTCAGTGTCTCCCCTGCTACCACTTCCCACAAGGGGACAGAAATAAGCACTCTGGTACCTTTTCCTCTCTTTGCTAGCTCTCATAGTGCACATAAACCCAAGACTGAGCTTCACATCCCCAAAGGGTCTTGCCGAGGAACCTAACCTGGGCCACCCAGTGCTGTGGACTTAGCCAACCAAGAATAAAAGAGGGCGGGTCTGTGTAGAGCAGTCTCTGCAGACTTCTTTATCATCTGAGCTGAGGTCTCTCCCCCATTGAAGTGTGTGCAGAACAAAACACACCGTTCTCCTCGCTCCCCTCCAGCCACACTCCCAGAGGCCCCCCTTCACGACAGCATTCCTGCTCCAACTCTGCATGGCAGGGGGCACCTGCCAAGGAACAAGGCCCCGTGGCACCTGTGACTCTCCTTTAACTCTTAACTTCCAAGCAGCCCCACAGCTAAATACCAACAACTGTCATCTCTTTGCTTTTCATAATAACCTGAGGAACCACACATCGACACACTGCTTCAAATGGTGCAGAACAACAAAACCATTAAAGAATTCAATATTCAATGGCACAATCTGGAAGGACAAGGGAGTAGAAATAAAAACACTGTCAAAAAACTTAAGCAGAAACAATTCAGCTCTTGGAAATGACAGAAATGTGCACTTGCATTGCCACTAGATGTGGCACAGGCACTACTGCCAGGGACATCTGTCTGGGTGCCTTCACAGCAGCTTCCATGGGTGAGAAGCTTATTTCCTCGGGCCAGCAATGTTGCCTGACAAAACAGATCCATAAAAAACAGCACAAGACAAAGCTCTCACCTGAATCAACCATGCCCTTCTTTTGCTCTGAGGTTCAAATTATCATCCTATCAATGACTTCACCGACAAAACCATTTACTATAAAATGTGCACAAACCTGGTAGAATACAATCTCTTATTCAGCAGAGAAGATATTTACCTTTGTTCGAACCAGGTCCTTGTCCAGGGTTCAGAGGGGGGATGCGACCTTGTGCTCCTTGCTGCCCTAGGCCTGGTATCAGGGGTGGGGGGCCTGCACTCTGCCCTTCCTGGAAAGATGTGTTCAAAGGGAGGGTGTGAAATCATAGGTTTGTGCTTCATGAGTAACAGTTGTATGATACTGTGACAAGACAAAAGTTCAGTAAATATTGAGCTAGTGGCATTGCAGCAAAATTGTCCTTAAATCAGTGGAAAGAAGATACTTTTCTTACAAATTTTAAAAAGCACTTGTATTTTAAACTTGCTGACAGATTTTATTTAAAGTTAGATTTTTATTTGTAATGCTAGGCAAGAACTCCAGTGGAAACTCCAAAATCAGAACACAGTACCACCACCACTCTGCACAGAGGTGGAACTTATGGCAAAAGTGAAAGTCTGGCAATCTGCCAGGATAGGCAGACTCTGCCGTCACATCCAGATCTCCTGCCAGCTCTAGAGAGCAAGCAATCCTCTCAAAGCTGAGGGCCAGATCTGAAAGGGGCATCAGATCAGAAAAGGACTCCTGCTGAGCAAGACGTTCACCCTGGGTTTCCTTCACATCCCTCTTAAGCTATTATTTTAAGTAATGATGAGTATTACTTCTTTAGTTGTTATCCATGAATAATTTTCATTATTATCGTAATCAATTTTTTTTAGAGATTCTGTCTCCAAGGCTGTCTCCAAGTGGCACAGCTCACTGCAGCCTCAAACTCCGGGGCTCAAGTGACCCTCTCGCCTGGGCTGGGATCACAGGTGTGAGCCCCCATTCCCACCTCCACATCCCCCTTGTCTCTGCTCCCTAAGGACTCACCTCCTGGGTACCCTACCACTCTTGCCCAGTGAAGTCACCCCACCCATCCTGTTCCATTCACGAGGTTCTGGCAGCATGTCACAAGCCTGTGCTGGTCCTCCTCAGGGACCCAGAACTCAACCCCAGCAGGTTCCTAGTCCTAATATTCTGCATATTTATTTAGCTGTGTCTCAATTCTGACTCCCCACACTCTCTAACAATCAGGTCTCTTGCAAAATACACACATACATATCTAGTCATTCCTTTATACACAAAACATATGGACCTACTATGAGAATAGAGTTTCATCATTGCAAAATTGCTTCATGCTTTGTGGCCTGTCCCTTTCACCCCAGGAGCCTCTTATCATCAGCATGCATGCTGCTACTTTAGTACCTGAAAGCAGTTCCACTAAATTAAGCCAATTACAGCAACTGACCTGGTCAAAGTGAAGAAAGTTAGATTTCAGCATATAAGAAACATGTGCAATGATTTTCATCAGGCAACTTTTGAGATTTGAAACACCCTACAAAGTATCACATCTTCTGATTCATCCTACCAACATTTCTTTAATTCGATTAAAATTTGAGAATCATTTTCAGTATAAAATGTTTTACTATATGGTACAATAAAAACTCTCACTGAGGTCAGGTGCAGTGGCTCACGCCTATAATCCCAGAACTTGGGAAGCAGGGGCCAGGAGTTTGAGACCAGCTTGGGCAATATAGTGAGACACTCCTCCGACCCATCTCTACAAAAACAAAGCAAAACTCTCACTGAATTGTCCCAGAAACTTAGGCCTGTCCTCATGAATTGGTCATGTTTATAATTTCTACTATAAAATGACAGCTAAAGTTTATTACTTTTTATCCTCCAAAATGTAAACTGCTAACTTGTTACCATAAGATTACAAAATTATATAGAACAAGTAAATATTAAACAAACACACACACACAAATGCACGATGGATTAATAAAATATGTAATACTTCAAGATTTAGGGCAATTTAGGATGGCAATCCTAGACTTTATTTAATTCATCCTAAATTCTGAAAAGTGCCCAATAGAAATCTGCAAATGAATTCAAATGCTATCAGATTCTTCATTGCTCTAATATTTTTAAGTTCTGGAAAATCTACTGAAGAATATCAAATAATTTACTTATTTAGCTAATCAGTTTAGTTCAGTAAGTCCAATGGCTACCTTTACATTGCAGATTCTCCATGGTGTTTGAAAAAGAGGAATAGACCGTGTCCTCTACATGCAATCTGTAGTATCCCCTGCCACGTGACTACCCAGGACATCAACTTCAGCTCACTCATTCACTTTTAGTTCACAACTGACTGCAGGGACAAAACCCAGTTGTTCATACACAAATAGTGCCTCCAGACGGAAAATTTCAGAGAAACATAAAACCACACAGCCCAACAGTGTTACATCCATTCACACTTCATGTATTCTTTCTGAAATTCTGCCCCAAGTAACTTGGACTCTCCTCACACCATCTCCCAAGCACAGTAACTGAAGAATAAAACTTGGCTGACAAAAAGAGTCCTCGAAAAAGGGGCAAGGGAATTTCTGCAGTAATACTCCCTCCTGCAAATACTTTTATAAGTGAGCTAAAAACAACGTGAACAAAATTTCACTCAAAGGGTCACCATTTTGCAATACTCAATTCTAGAATCACAGATCTCTAAAAGCATTCACTGAAATAAAAATAGTTGAAGTACACAGCCTATAATATAATCATGAGTTAAATATCTCATATTGTCTTTAAAAGTGGAGCCAGTAGACAAGTCAGAGGTGGCTTGGTGGCTGGCAGGCCCTGGGACACCAGGCTACAAAGTCAAGGCACCAGAAAGAGGTGCACAAAAGAGGGGCACGAAAGCCTCAGAGCTGCTACCTTGCTCCATGCTTCCTCTTCAGGCTTACAGCTCTCTTGGAGCCCTGTGACAATTATCAACTGTATTCAAATGAGACCTGGTCTTTCCTAGAAGAAACTCTTATTCAAAAAATTAAAAAGTGAGAAGACGACTAATATCAAGATCTACTTAATAGGGGTATAATCTAACTCAATCTTTTTTTTTTTTTTTTTTTGAGTTGGAGTCTCACTCTGTCGCCCAGACTGGAGTGCAGTGGCCACTCCCGGCCACCGCAGCCTCACCTGCTGGGCTCCGGCGATCCTTCCGCCTCAGCCTTCCAAGTAGCTGGAATTACAGGTATGCGCTACTACCACGCCCGTCTGATTTTTTTATTTATTGTAGAGATGAGGTCTCGCTGCCCAGGCGGGTCTCGAACCCGCGGGCTCAGGCAATCCACTCACCTCAGCCTCCCAAAGGCGCGCGATTACAGGCTGAGCCACCGAGCCCGGCTAACTCATCATTCTTATGATGTTCTTCTTCAGCCAGGATGCTAATATCTTAAGCCATTGTCACTACCCGAGAAAGATTTATACCCAGCTGAGACTGTGTTCACAATACTCAGCAGTATCTCTTTAGTGTAGAGTATATTTTCCCAATGTGTCAATGCCTGTAAGTTGGAAATAAGTAATACCTGGTTGAAGGGGGCCCGGGGTCCATCACCTAGCAGAGGTGTTTTCTGCTGCTGGAATGGTATTGGCCCTTGAGATGGATGTGGCCCTCTTGCCGGATTCTGCTGTCCCTGAGGTCCAGAGGGCCCTTGCATGCCACCCTGGGGTGGAGGTCCCAAAGAGCCCTGGGGTGGCCCCTGCTGACCTTGTGAGCCTGGAGGCCCTCGCAATTCCTGAGGAGGGCCCAGCATTGACCCTTGGGGTGGAGGCCCCTGCATGCCTCGCATCTCCTGAGGACCTCTCATTTCCTGAGGGCCATGTCCCAGCAGTCCGCTTGGAGGGTGAGGCCCTCTCATCTCTTGAGGTGGGTGGCCCATCATCATCCCTTGGGGTGCAGGACCTTGATTCTCCCGGGGACCTGGAGGCCCCTGCATCGCTCTTGGATTCAGTCCCATCAGAGGTCCCTGAGACACCGGGCCTTGGATCCCTTGAGACCCGGGCCCGCCTTGTATCCCATGAGGATGAGGAGGCCCTTGCATTCCTCTGGGACCAGGCGGTCCCTGCATACTTTGAGTACCAGGGGGACCCTGTGGGCCCAAGTGACCCTGGGGGCCAGGTGGACCTTGGGGGCCTATGTGACCCTGTGGGCCAGGTGGACCCTGAGGACCCAAATGACCTTGAGGACCAGAACTACCCTGTGGTCCAGGTGGCCCTTGAGGTCCCAAAGGGCCATGAGGTCCAGGATGCCTCTGCATACCTTGGGGCCCATGCATGTCCTGAGGCCGTGGCAACCCCTGGGGTGGGCCCTGAGGTCCCTGTGGTCCCATGAATCCTTGTGGCCCCCCACCTCCCTGATGCAGTGGAGGACCTTGTGGTCCCATTTGTCCTTGGGGTCCAGGGGGCCTAAACTGTCCCTGTGGACCTGGAGGCCCCATCTGAGCCATGTTCATTGGCATCTGCTGAGATGGATGAGGCTGTTGAAAACCTTGAGGAATCTGAGACATTGGACCTTGTCCTGGAAAGGGCTGGGGTCCGAGGAGAGGAGTGCCAGATGAGGGAGGAGGCTGAATTTGCTCAGCCTGTTTCTGCGCAAGTCTTTCAATTTTAAGTTGCTGCAGGGAAAGAAAGAAAAAAGCATGCTGAACAAATAAACCAGAGCCCTCAAAAATGACAATATTATTATCACATATTCTGTTAGGAGGACCTCAAAATACACATAGTGCATCCTCTTATTGCCCCAGTGGTGATTAGATCTATGGACTACTCAAGCACTGTGAGGGCACACACAACTTCACAGCACTGAGGCTTCCAGACTCCCTGTAGACTACTACTTTTTAGGTGCTGGAACACAGTCAGCATTCTCATCAGGGAAGCCCAGAACTTTGTCATTCTTTGTAACTCTCATAGGTGGGAAAAATAAGAACAAGCCACCTGTTCTATGAGCTGACAGAAAAATAAATATATTGTACCTATGATGAATTCAAATTAAAACTATATTGGTTTTAATTTTTCTATTAAAAAATGTATATTTAATTTTGGCCTACTTACTGCTCCACTGATCTGATTTTAAAAATTTAAGAAACTGGATTCTTCTGGACATTAATCTCCTAATAGAGCAACAAGGAGTGGTGGTGATCACCGGAACCATAGCAGAAGCCTTCCATTTTCCTTAAGAGCGTATCAATAAAAAATGCACCACTGCATGCTTAGATCGTCTGAAATCCCCCTAAAACTTCACACACCTCAAGAAGTTGTGGGTTAGTGTACTGTAATGTGGCCATTTCTTGCTCAATCTCTGCTTGGGTTTTCTTCTTCTCTTCCAATTTAATGTCCTCTTTTCTGTCATTCAGCACCTCATTTGGAGCAGGAATTGGAACTTTATTTTGCATCCAAGCCTTGGGAAAAAGGGAATATTAAAATATACCACAAGTATGAAAATCACAATTACAGAATGAAAAGATCATTCTACAATGTTATCTACTCAATACAACATGCTGAACTGTGTTTATTTCTTTTTTCTTTTTTTTTTGAATTGGAGTCTCACTCTGTCGCCCAGACTGGAGTGCAGTGGCCGCTCCCGGCCACTGCAGCCTCGACCTGCTGGGCTCCGGCGATCCTCCCACCTCAGCCTTCCAAGTAGCTGGAACTACAGGCGTGCACTACCACGCCCGGCTAATTTTTGATTTATTGTAGAGACGAGGTCTTGCCAAGTTGCCCAGGCGGGTCTTGAACCCTCAGGCTCAGGCAATCCACTTACCTCAGGCTCCCAAACTGTTTATTTCTAATGCTAATACTCAGTGACATGGGAGTGTCATTAGGCAGACGCATTACTGAAGTGATAAAAGCTACAAGATACTACATGTTACTCAGAATGCAAAGCTTGTGAGCCTCTTCAAAAAGGTACACGCACTTTGGGTTGAGGGAACAACTAGGAAACAGAAGATAAGCAATGGAGAAGAGCCAACACACTCTCTCTGCTCCATGCCTCTTTCTCCTCCTTTCTCTTATGGCATGGAAGATGAGCATATCAGGATAAAGAAGACACAGAAACTCAATCCAACTGCAAAGTGGCAGACAGGAACTATGTCTAAAAATGATGGATATGTGAGGAAAGTTCCAAAAAGAGAGTCTAGAGTACAGAAATGCCTTCAACAGATGAGATAACCCAAGAAAAACCTAAGTTACCCTAACCAACCATAATCTCCCAGTGCCTGGATGAAGTAGAGTCACTTTTAGTTACTTACCTGCTGGAACTGAGCAGGAATAGGTTTTGCATAAGGAACTTTCTTCTGAGGTACTTTTTTCTGATCCTTTTGCATTACCTCCTCCATTCCCCAGTCCAAGCCTGGAATTGTCATTTCAATTTCATTGGATTCATCTTTCCCTGTAACCATAAAGAAAAGAAGTTCACTTCTTAAGGAACTGATCATTTGATCAATGAACACATCTGTAGAAGAAGAAGTATTAAAAATTATTCAGTTTACTCCACTTTTATCAACAAAAAAACACTGTAGCATTTAAACATAAGTTATCAGGAAGGTAAGAAACAGGTCCAGAAACATTTTATAAAAATAAAATGTGTATGTGTATATATATATATATAATTCCCTTACCCATCTGCTCCTGTTCCATAGCCAGTTTTAGTTGTTCTGGTATTCCCATTCCTGGAATTACTGCCAGACTATTAGGTTCAAGGTCATCTATAAATAATAATACACCCACTGTCAATAGAGATTTTATAAAAAGTAGTGGCCAAAAGGCTAATGCTTTATAAAAATTAATCATATCACTGGTGATTTATAAACTATAAAATTAAAATTAGCTTTGTATACTCTTCCCAACACCTAACACTTCTTAGCAGAATATCGGATTTCAAAGAAAGACAAATGTGCAAGAGTCTCACCATATTCCACTCCATCTTCAGACATTCCAGGTAAAAGATTTAGATTATATCGATCTCGCATTTTGTCACCTGGTCGGTTTCGAGTCCAGAATTTGCTGTCAAAGTAACAGGAAAGAAAGGAAGGATGATTTCAATGTTATCCTAGGCAATTAATAGTATTAAGCAACCCCTTGGTAAACACACAAATTCTTACAATGTCTTTCTCCTAAAAAATTAAAATATAGAGCCTTTTTTTTAATCAGAAGGCAAAACAAAATTCAAATAACCAAAGTCATATTCTTTTTTCCATTTTCATAAACTTTATTGCTTACATCATGCTCTTCGCAGCCACTGATTTTTATATCCCCTTCTCATCAAAGTGCAAGCTTACTGTTTCACTTTGCACATATTGTAGTAATTGGATTGTATGCCTTAATGGCATAAGTTTTTGTACACAAAGTCATATTCAATACTCAATCTCCTTATTGCAGTATAAGTATTTGTAAACTACTACAAAATTGTTTCCAGAATAAACTGGAATAGAAATCAATACATCAATCAATAAATTAAAATAAATATACACAATTTTTTTTCCTGTTGCTCCTTGAAAAAACTTCTTTGCTATTTCAATATAAAGCTTACCTAGTGTGGTCATTTGAGCCCGAGCAGAGAATGTGTCCAAGAGGATGCCAAGCCAGACTCCAGATCATCCCTTCATGAGCCATCTCCATCCCACCTACTTCCTTCTCTACCCTGCAACAGCAGCAAAAAAAGAAGTCTTTTTTCACAAAAGTTGCACACACAAAACATTTTTTCTTTTAGCCTTGAAACAAAGCTAACAAAGCCTGTTACTTTGAATCTAGTCAATTCCACATGTTTTAGGGATATTGGCTGGTTATCAGAAATTTAGCCTTTTATCCAAAGAGCACTTTAGAGAGAAAAATTTTTTAAGCATTATTTCACCAATAAGAAACTAGAGGTCAGATGTAGTGGCTCATGCTTGCAATCCCTGTGCTTTGAGAGGCAAAGGCAGAAGGATCGCTTGAGACCAGGAGTCTGAGACCAGCACAGGCAACACAGTGAAACCTCTGCTTGCCAAAAAAAAAAGAAAGAAAGAAAAAACCGGGCACTATGGAATATCCCTGTAGTCCCAGATACTTGGGAGGCTGAGATATGAAGATCACTTAAGCTGGGAGCTCAAGGCTGTAGTGAGCTGTGATTACAACACTGCACTCTCACCTCAGTGACAGAGCGAAACCCTCTCTCTTAAAAAAACACCCACACACAAAAGAAAAGAAACTAGAAAATCTACTTTATTTTTCTTTTATGACTTCCATATCTGCAAATAGAGGTGCGTTTTCCATACCAAGCTGGATTAACAAAATAGAACTACAAGCAGTCTCTGATATAAGACATACAAACACTCAAAAAAATTACAAAACTTTATCATGTTTGCACACATTTAAGTGCTCTTTTCATAAAATATACCACTTATTCACATAATAAACTGTACATACCCAACGTGCCAGAATAACAAAGAACCATCAGAACCTCCACTGGCAAAAAGTCCTTCATGAACAGGATGCCAGGCCACAGCTGTAAAACAAAAACATGGAAAGAGACAAAATTATGAGGATCTGAGAATGCTATATGTAAGAGTCATCAGAATGAGCAGCACTGATATCACAGCCACTGACCTGTGGCTTCTTTCTTATGACCTCGGAAGACTTGAAGCTCCTCTTTCAGGTTTCGGATGTCAAAAAGTTTACAGAGATGGTCACGTGATGCCGTGAGTAGCCAATTGCCATTAAGATTTAATTTCACTTCCATTACTGTGTTTTTATGGGCATGACTAGAAACAAAGCAGCAAGAAACAATCTATTAGAATTCAAAACCAGTATAAATCAAAATAATGGCCATTTTTTAAAAAGCACATGGATCAAGGTGGTAAGAGGTTTGGCCTAGAAGTAATAAAGCATGTAACATTACAGGACTACATTTAAAAGTACACGTGAAAGAAATAGGTCAAAGACAGTAATAATGCCCACTATCTAGGCATGGCCCTCATCAATCAGCTAAAATAGCAGCAGAGTATCAACTGGACAGAAAGGTGTATCTGTGAGCAGGGGATATATTTGAACACATAAATTAATATTCAATAAGGCTCAGTTAAGTTTTAAAAAGACAATGAAGTTCCTCTCGTTAAGACAAAGCGTAAAAATGGGCACTGGATAGTTTGAGGGTTAACTTGAACTAAAGCCAATGCAACAACTCACGGTGTGCATAACGCACATCTCCTTCACAAGGCATTCTAAGTTGGTGTGGCCCTCAGCATTGCGCAACAAGGCAGCCTTGCTCTAACCAGTTCCCTCAGAATATGGTTCACTTCCCAATCAGAAGGACCAAGACACAGATGCTTGGTCAAAAAAAACTTAACACATTCATCTCACTGTGAATGTTTACAAATAATCAAAGAGAAACCACACATGCAGCTGCATTGTAAGAAAGCAAGGTAGATAAAAAGTGAGAACTGATTCAAAAATGAAGGAAAAACATCTCTTTACAAGTAGTGAGATGGAGAAGACTAGGCTGTATGTGGTAAGGGGCACACGCATCAGCTCCACACAGTGCCAAAGGTATTCTGATGAAGAGAGACAGGAAGCAAGAATAGTAATAACCACCTCCTCCCCATCCTCCTCCCAACCCCCATGTAACCAAAATAAATGTAGGTCTATGTGGCAGAACAAAAAGCAAGCTTTATTTTAGGAATTTCAAGATAACTATATTTAATTAATAAGAAGTCTATAGCTCCAAGTCCATCTGTTGTCTAAACTACTTTTTCAGGAATAAAGAGAAGAAAAAGCTAAAAGTTAAGAGAATACAGACTGCTTTGTTCCCCTGTATTCAGGGGCCAAGGTGGGGTTCCTATCACTTACAGTGTTGCAAGACTCTGCCCAGTCTTGGGATCCCAGAACTTGATTGGCTGTTGACTATCTTTACTTCCTGAAACAACTAACCCTTTGGTTGGATGCCAGTCTACACATTTCACATCAGCACCATGCCCTGTCGGAAACAAGTTAGGATAAAAACCTAATCAGTTATATGCATTTAAAGCAATTTAAACCAAAGTAGAGAAACCTACTAAATGTTTTGATCTCAGTGTTCAGTCAATTTAGACTTTTTTTAAAGCCTTTTGGCCACTGTGTCTGGAAGTCTTTTGGATACAGCATCCTTTCCTCCTGTGCCAAGATGCACAGGAAACAGTTCTCTTCTTCTGGAATTAAGTGCATCTTCTTATCTACTTGCTGGAAGGTCAGTCAAGGCTTTTTGGAAGCTGTACCTCTGAAGCCCCTGTATATAAAGCTTTTTAAAATTACGTTCTGCCCAATTATCCTAATTAATAGACATTTCAGTTTTTCTACTTTGTGGCAGTCCTTATGGATCAAAAGTCCTAAATTCAGGTTTAGATACCACCACTTTCCAGATGTGAAGATAGAAAAAGTATTCCAGGTCAGATGCAGTTGCTCAAGCCTGTAATCCCAGCACTTTGGAAGTCTGAGAGGAGAGGATTACCTGGGCAACATGGTGAGATCTCATCTCTACAATAAATTTTTTTTAAAAAGTAGCCAGGCATGGTAGTGCACAACTGTCCAAGTAGTTTCAGCTACTTGGACAGCTGAGGCAGAAGGATCGCCAGAGCCCAGCAGGTCGACACTAGGGTGGCTATGAGCGTGCCACTGCACTCCAACCTGGGTGACAAAGTGAGACTCTAACTCAAAAAAAAAAAAGAAAAAGTCAAACATATGTTGTGACAATCAGATGAGACGATAATAAAAGCCAACCTATTGAGTGCTTACTATGTTAGGCAGTGTATTGAGCACTTATAAGCATCAACTTTTGAAGTCCTCATAAAATCCCAAGAAAGTATTAACATTATTTCCACTTTACAAGTGAAGAAATAGAAAGACTGGAGAGGTTAAATAATCCATCCTAGATTCCAAAGCTATTCAATAAGACCAGGAGTAGGGACTTGAACCTAGTCTACAGGATTCCAGAGATGGTTCATTTAACAGTTGTGTAGAGCATGAGGTCACTTCACAAATGTAATACATTAACTTACTTTTAAAAAAAATCACAAACGTGAAAATTAGAATGTATAAAACTGAAAGAAATGGATATTTTTGAAAAATTGGGTGTTGTACGAAGAGTACCAAAGAATATTTTTATACAGCAAATGCACTAAGAAACAGGCGAGAATAAGGTAGGGCTTTTGAAAGAGCTTCCTGGCCAGGTTCAGTGACTCCGTCTGTAATCCCAGCACCTTGGGAGGCCAAGGCGACTGGATTGCCTGAGCCTGAGGGTTCGAGACCAGCCTAGGCAACTTGATGACACCTCATCTCTACAATAAATAAATTTTTTTAAAAAAGAAAGAAAGAGCTTCCTTCTTTAACCTGGATCAAATCCAGCTTCTGTGAAATTCTGAGGTGGAAAGAAGGACACAGAAGTGAGACCAAGGGAAGCAGAGAAGAAAGACGACATAGAGGCATTGGAAGTAATCTGCACCAGTTCAGGAGGGGAGAAACTTGCATCTCAAACAGGCATGGGTTTGTCTTAACACAGTGCCCCAGGCTGGCAAGCATATAAGACAATATCTAGAGAACAGTATGGCAATATTACCCAAAGCACACAAAAGGGCATTTCCTACAACCTAATAATCCCGTGTCACAGATTTTATCATGAGGAAACACTCAGTGACCAAAAGGATTTGTTTATTTCTAAGTGCCTTTGAATAGGACACAAATACGTAACACAAAATAAACTGCATTGCCTGAGCCCACGGGTTCGAGATCCACCTGGGCAACTTGGTGAGAACTCGTCTCTACAATAAATCAAAAAAATTAGCCAGGCGTGGTAGTGCGCGCCTGTAGTTCCGGCTACTTGGAAGGCTGAGGCAGAAGGATCACCAGAGCACAGCAGGTCGAGGCTGTGGTGGCCGGGTGCGTGTCACTGCATTCCAGCCTAGGTGACAGAGTGAGACTCCAACTCAAAAAAATAAAAACAATAAATTGCAATGTGGCATATGTACTAAAAAAAAGTGGTGTACCTATTATAAATGATCCTGCAAATGATTTATCGACATGATTACAATGTTCATGATACTATGTTTATTTTTTTAAAAAAGCCAGCAATCAGTGTGTACAACCACTGTAAAAGGCAAGCAAATCAATAACATAAGTGACTGTGTGAGCATATCTTAATAGCAAAAAAAGGCAAGAAGTCTAGACACCAAACTGTTAACAGAAATAACATAAAGCTGGGGGATGGTATTAAGACAATTCTTATTTCGCCATGTTTTTCCTGTTCTTATGTTTTATATAATGAATATAATTTATAACTGGAATCTGAAGGTGGGAAAGGGGAAGAAAGGTTTTGCTTTTACTTTGTCTTTTCCTGAGAAAAAAATTGAAGATGGAAAAATTGAAATATAAATATACTTCAGTGACCCAGCCCCTTGCTTGTCTTAAGAAACTTTAATGAGTCAGTCTTAAAATGATGTAGCCTGGAAATTTTAAAACTTCATGGGCCACTGTCACCTAAAAACAATATTATGTATAGTTATGTATAAATGTTAACCAATCAAATTTGATTTTATGGAGAAAGTAGTTTTAAATTATAATGCACTATGCAAAAAAGTTCATTCTTAAGAGCCATCTCAACCTTCATCTTCTCTAACACAATTTTATTACACAGAGAAAGTATATTTGTTTAGTTTTAAGGTATTATTTGTTTATTTTAAACAAGTATACGGAAAAACAAAAAACTACCAACCCATAAGAAAAAACATTAAAATATATTTCACCTGATTTAATTTTGTTACCTGAAGTTCTCTAAAATTTAAGTAAAACTCAAGCAAAGCCGGGCGCAGTGGCTCACGCCTATGATTCCAGCACTCTGGGAGGCGGAGGCAAGAGGACTGCCTGAGTCCAGGGGTTCGAGACCAGCCGGTGCAACTTGATGAGACCTTATCTCTACAATAAATCAAAAAATTAGCTGGGCGTGGTGGTACACGCCTGTAGTTCCAGCTACTTGGAAGGCTGAGAAGGAAGGATTACCTGAGCCCAGCAGGTCCAGGCTGCAGTGGCTGTAAGCATGTCACTGCACTCCAGTCTGGGTGACAGAGTGCGATGTCGACTCAAAAAAAAAAAAAAAAAAAAATTCAAGCAAGTGAGAAATCCCGTGAATTTATCCATACACATCACAAATATAAATCAAATTGGTTGGCACTAATTCTTGGATATTATTTTTTGGTTACTGCTCTTAATACAACTAATCATACTAGCAAATACATATACTTGTGTATAGCACTATTCTAAGTATGTATACCAACTCATCATTTTACACATCAAAATTATAAAGCACAGATAAGCTAAAGAACTTGCTCAGGATCATGTCACTGATATGTGGCAGAGATCTGAATGCAGGGACCTGACCCCAGAGCTTCTGTCCTCAAGGACTATGTGCAGAAGTACACTAGAAGGCGTATGCTAAGGCCATACTGCCTTTTCAGATCCAAAACGCTAGGTGTAAGAGCCATAAGAGAGAAAAAACCAAGAACATGTAACTTACTCTGTGCTTTCATAAACAGAGATTCACTGAAGGACGGCACCTAAGCAGGCCAAGAACCAGGACATAGCAGGACTCTTCACTTTTCAGCCCTGACATTATGTTGTTTTGGATCAACATGTGTGCATCATCTGCCTTTTAAAACTAAATGCAGGGAATAAAGTAAAGCTACCTGAGAAAACGTGAAAAACTACACACAGCGTGCTAATATTAGTGGTTTCAAAAGGGACACACACACAGCACACACACACATTTGTTCAAGATGCATAAAGGGGTCTGATAAACATTAACTATTCCCAGGAAAGGTAGCTGGGGAGGACATGGGTAAGAGAGAGATTTTTCACTGTATATTGTTTTGTGATTTTTCAGTTTTGAAACACATGAATGACCTATTGGGAAAAAATTCATTCTTACAAATCTTGCTAAATTTACTAAATAGAAATGGAAAGTGGGTGTGAAATCCTTACAAGCAGTGCATTATCATTTTCATAAATTTTTCAATGAAAAAGGAAAAAGATTAAGGAGCACAGAAGAAAACTCATATGCCAATGCCTCCTTCTTCAGGAAAAAAGTTACTGAATTTCCACTGAAATGACAAAAACTATGTGAAATGATAAAATTCTATCCTCTCATGTCATTGTTGATACATTTAGATCCAAAATAAGATCCACAGAGATTTGGAAACAAGTTTTAGAGTGGAATGATTAAATGAAGTTTGGTATAGCCAAAAATTAAAATAATCATACAACTATCAAAATGAAGATTTTGAAAGCAATGAAAAAAGGCTCATGAAATAATGTGCACTAAAAAGCAAACAAAACAACACATGTACAAACTATACATATGTTGTAAAGATGATTATTTAAGTGTACATGTATGGTTACAAAAAATGTAGACACGAGTAAGCAGAAAATGAAAATTACATTAGGAGAATGGAGACAAAGATGCAGTTTTGCTATTCACATGTCTTTTAGGGTGATACTGTGGTTTTAATAAATAACATGGGTTAGATTTTGTGTGTATGAATTTTTTGGTATGTTTTTCTTTTATGTTTCTTTGTTCCCTTCTCCTCCCACACCAACTTCCACCCTGGTATATTTTTAATATGAGAAAAAACACCACTGAATGTAACTTTGCTAGGTAATATTTTCCCTCTCAAATTAGCAAAAATTAAATTTGGTGATACTCAATGTTAGTAAGAGAGGCACGTACAATCCCCAGCCAGATAGCAAGCACTTGCATCTGTAATTGGTTGAAAAGTAAATTAGCACAACTCTTGAGGGAGGCCATTTGGCTGTATCTATCACAATCTTTTTTTTTAAGGATTTATTGAAAGCTCCCACAGTGGGAGGGGACCCGAAGGGGTTGCCATCCATCACAATCTTAAAGGCACCTACCTTTTGATCTTGTAAATCCTATGCTAGGAATTTACCCTATTTGACTGCAAAAGATACTATGTACAAAAATATTTACTGCAACTTGTTTGAATGGTCAAGACAAGAAATAACCTAAATAAGAATCAATGGGGGGTTATTTAGGAAATTAAGATAAAGGCATATAATTGAATACAACCCAGCTATTAAAACAGAGGCAGACATAGGGACCCTTTTGGGATGTTGGGAACATTCTATATCTTGATTATGGTATCTATGTCTAAATTTATACAAGTGTATGCCTAAAAGGGGGAATGCTACCATATGTAAATTATACATTAATAAGCCTGCCCTTTAAGAAATATAGGCAGAAAAGCAAGGTATAATATGGTCCCATTTATATAAAAGAAAACATAAACTAGTAATACTTTTTTAGAAAGGAGAAATGTATGGGAATAAAAAAGGAGCATTTGGGCAACCCCCTCGGGTCCCCTCCCACTGTAGGAGCTTTTCTGTCCTCTCAAAAAATCCTGCTTTATCACTTTAAAAAAAAGCGGGGGAGCATTTACTCTTCTGTACTCCTTGATGTTTCTTACATATGCTTTCATTGCTTTATTTAGTGGCAACTTCTTCTGGTTTCCCTCCATTCAAAACTCAAAGGAATGACTGATGTCAATCAGTGCCTTCGTTTGCCAATACAGAATTAACCAGAGCCCGTGGTCCCAGGAAGATGTGCTTCAGAGCCTCAGCAAGGATGCAGCTTTCCACTGACAGCTCTTGGACATGGTACAGCTGCAAGGATATTATGGGTCTTGTGAGCTGGCAAGCCATATATAGAAAGTTAATCTTACACAAATTATTTCATAGAAAAATTATTAAGCACTAAACACATGGTTTATTAATTTCAAACATTACCCCTAAAGAATGCCTCTACATTAAATTACATCCTTTTGTTTGTGAGGGACAGAATCTCAAAATGAACCACTCAAGGCTCTTTGTGATCCCCAAACATGGAAGTCCCAAGAAGGTAGTATTTGTCATGAAGAAGCAACAAATACAGACTTAATGGAAAATTCACCCAGATGGCAACAGTTTTTTACAGCCTAGAGACCTAGCTGTTGTACAATTAAAAACATCACTAATGGTCAAAATGCTTAAGACTAGAAAGTTCTTGCCTACAAAAGGCAAAGTATTTTTTTAAATCGCATTTGTCTAAACTTCTCAGAATCAAGCCCTCCCTACCCCCACCCTCCCTCCCCAAAAAAACCTGAAGATAAAACTTTGAGTCAGACATGGTGGCTCATGCCTATAATCCCAGCACTTTGGGAAGCGGAGGTGAGAGTACTGTCTAAGCCCAAGGGTTCGAGATCAGCCTGGCCAACTTGGCAAGACTTCGTCTCCACAATAAATCAAAACTTAGCCAGACGTGGTGGCCTGTGCCTGTGGTTCCAGCTAGTTGGAAGGTTGAGGTAGAAGGATCACCTGAAACCAGCATGTTGAGGCTGTGGTGGCCATATGTCACTGCACTCCAGCCTGGGAAACAGAGTGAGACCCCAAATCAGGGAAAAAAAAAAAACTCTGAACAATACCAAACCTGCTCCAGATACTGCAAAGCCTGCCACAGGCAAAAAGTGTGACCCTGCAGGGGGCTGACGGAATCTACTGGCAGACTATAGTAGACATGCACAATCCTCAGCAGAATGCAAGAGTTCCAGTAACATGCCATATGGTTACCAATCCAGAATCACTGGGAAAGGTCAGAGGACCTCACCCATACCTGACTGTAACTGGAAGCATAGTATGCTTGAAGAAAGATTTCAATTATGAGACTTGGAGATGAAATAGCAAAATTCTAAAATTAAGAGATTCCAGTTGTAAATTACTATACAAAGAATAAGACTGTCTTAGATCTATATAGAATTCCTTCTGAACATAAATACAATTTAAGCTGCACTATCCATAGTAGCTATAAGCCACATGTAGCTATTTGAATTTGTTTTAATAAAATTAAAAGTTTAGTTCCGGTTGGGTTCAGTGGCTCAGCCTGTAATCCCAGCACTTTGGGAGGTCAAGGCAGGTGTATTGCATGAGTTCATGGGTTCGAGACCAGCCCGGGCAACTTGGCAAGACCTCGTCTCTGCAATAAATCAAAAATTAGCTGCATGCCTATAGGTTTGGCTACTTGGAAAGATGAGGCAAAAGGATCACCTGAGCCCGGCAGGTCAACGCTGAGGTGCCTGTGAGCATGCCACTGCACCCCAGCCTGGGCGACCAAGTGAGACTCCAACTCCAAAAAAAAAAAAAAAAAAGTTTAGTTTCTCAGTGATATTAGCGACATTTCAGGTGCTCAGTGGTCACATGTGACTAGTGGTCAGCATATTGGACAAAACATTTCCATCATCACACAAAGTCCTACTAGAGAATAATTGGCCTTAAAGAAAGCTTCTCTTAAAATTTCCATAATCATATTATTCTTATTCGCTATCTTGGCTGCAACAACAATAATCATCTTTAAATGATATTGGACCCGGGGAAGACCTGCAAAATCATCCAGCCATACAATTTTAAGAGATGAGAACACTGAGGCATAAAGATGTTAAGATAGTGATGGGAAATGGTCTGGATCTTCGTCCGGTTGATCCAGTCCTCTCTTCACCTCACTAAATAGAACATCCAATGTGGCAGAATGGTCCTTTTTGTTTTGTTGCAATTATAAATCAACTTTCACTTTTTCAGTTATAACTGAGGTGCTTGTATGTCACAGTTTCTGCATTCCTTCCTATCACTAAGTTATACAAAAAAATAATTTGGGGTTGGGGCTCGGTGGCTCAGTCTGTAATCCCAGCGCTTTGGGGGGCCGAGGCGAATGGCTTACCTAAGCCTGCGGGTTTGGGACCAGCTTAGGCAACTTGGCGAGACCTTGTCACCATAAATCAAAAAAATTAGCCAGGCATGGTAGTGCGTGCCTGTAGTTCTGGCTTCTTGGAAGGCTGAGGCAGAAGGATCACCAGAACCCAGTGGGTCAACACTGGGGTGGCCATGAGCATGCCATGCACTCAAGCCTGGGCAACGGAGTGAGACTCCAACTCAAAAATAAATAAATAAATAAGCCAGGTTCGGTGGCTCAGCCTGTAATCCCAGCACTTTGGGAGGCTGAGGTGAGTGGATTGCCTGAGCCCGCGGGTTCAAGACCCACCTGGGCAACTTGGCAAAACCTCATCTCCACAACAAATCAAAAATCAGCTGGGCGTGGTAGCGCGCACCTGTAGTTCCAGCTACTTGGAAGGCTGAGACGGAAGGATTGCCGGAGCCAGCAGGTCGAGGCTGCGGTGGCCGGGAGCGGCCACTGCACTCCAGTCTGGGCGACAGAGGAGACTCCAACTCAAATAAATAAATAAATAAATAAATAAATAAATAAATAAATAAATAAAGGACAAAATCTAAAAATAAATGCATACATAAGAATTGCTTCTCTTAACTATCTAATAAGCAGTCACATTGATTCTGAAGACCAGGATCTTAAGATTAAAGAAACATGGCAGCCATGACCTAACTCCACCAAAAGAAATTCCAAATTAATCAAATCATAGTTATTTTTAGAGATTAAGCCTTGAGGGAAATGAGTTCTGTGTCATTTCTTACCTAAGTTATCTACCTAAACAATTCCTCAGAATCCTAGCTAAAGACACACTGACAGCATTAGCAAATCCTAGAGAGGTGATATTGCTTTGTGGCTTAACCTGTGTCTAATATCCCACAAATATTTAACTTGTTTCTTCATAATGATTACTTTCAGGAATCACTAATAGAATATGAAAATTTATACCAAACAAGTTAACAAGGAGCTCACTTATTCCACTTAATCATTCTTTCACTCATGAATTCTGGGAAATGTGCATGATTGCAATATTCATTGGCTCCTATTATAGATGCTCAACCTCTGCAAGATGTGGTCACCAAACAAAATCAGGACTGAACACTGGGGGATTATTTGTATGATTCCACAGTGCTGGAACAGTAACTTTTCAAGAAAGTGAATACTTAGAAAAGTTTTCTGAATCAAGACTGAAGCTAAAAACAATTCGAACTATTAGAGACTCTTAAAAACAAAACAAAAAAACTCTCCCCCTTTTTAAAATATATAACCACTCTTGAAATAGTAAGGAACAAAATGCAGATAATTTTCCTAACTAATGAAAAAGATGCTTAATGTGTCTGAATGAGAGAGAGATTGCAGAAAAACAATACAAAGACTCCTTAATAAACCCTAAAGTTGTAAGAACAAAATGGTAAGTAGCTTAGGCTTTAGATATTTGGTGAACAAACATTCTAGATATATATTCATGGATAGTGGAGACTTCCTGTTCGTTATGTCCTATCCCAGAAACGCAAAGTGTAATGTAGTGAAGGCTAGAAGTCGGCAAGGGAAGGTTTGTTTCTGTGACTCTTCCCTTAAAGGAGGAGGTTCCCTGGCTTCTGTAGAATTGAATGCAAATGTTGTACCCCTGTGCATTTTTCTTCTCACCCCTCACTCCTCCTCCACCTGATCTGAGGATCCTCATCAGATTCCAAGAAACCTGTCACCCACACATGTAAACATCCCTGTGGTAAGACAGTGTGGAGGATCCCAAGGCTCGGTGAACAGTCTGAAAACCAATGCATAATGAGTTTCATTCAGAGGTCAGAAAGTGTCCATTTTCCCATTTTATTTTTCCTGGATCAGGCCATTTTATGAACAGATCTTAAGAAAAACTTCTTTTATACATAACTTACAAAAAGCACCAAGATTTTTCTAATACAGGAAGAAAAAAGGTAAACAAAGAATTCATGTACCATCTTGTACAATATTAACAGTTGAACTGTTACTCAAGAAAATGTGTTAAACATTAACAACAAACTCAGGCTACTTCCAGCCATAAGAACATAATCTGTAACAGATCAGTTGAAAACAAAGGGTTTGAGAAGCCATGGTCCACAACCAGATACTCCAGTAGGTCAGAGGACTTAAGAATTTTAAAAATAAAGAAGCATAAGTAACTTGTGTGCTGGTCAATGAATAGGCGATTTATTAGTATTTTACCTTCCTTTTATGCAAAATGATTTTCACCATAATCCGACAGTCAATATCAACTAAGAGATTACTATTAGCATCATTGTTGTTCAAATCTAGAAAGTTACATTAGTGAAAAACAGTAGAAGTAAATGAAAGTGTTTTCATGACTTATGTTCCAAGTAACCACAGTGTACAGAATTGTGGGTAAAGGCATTCGATGGTCAAATATGTTGGGCAATGCTGAATGTTTTAAATGGACAAGTTTCCTCCCATGTCTGAGAGCTGTCAATCCCTTCAATATATAAATATTAGAAATATGTGGGAGAATTTGATCACAAGCCTTCTGTTCTCAGAGCACTTCCAAGTCCATCAGAAGTCTGATTTGAGAAATATGAAACACTAGCTCACTAGCTCTTCTGGCAATGAAGAGCCTAAATTCAGGAGAGCGACACATCGGGGAAGAAGGAGACCGCCTAGGAACATGAAAAGGGACCTTTCACCAGTTCTGTAATGTGAACTTTTTAATGATTAAAATTTTTTTAAAGTATGTCAATGTGTAAGGATTTGACTAGAACTAAGTGGTAGGTAGCACAGCAGTGTTCTTCAAGTCACAAAAATTTCTTAAATGTATGCTGTCAAAAGGGCAACCAATAAGCAAACATAATACTGCAAACTCAAATACAATAAGGTGATGAATGTACCACAAATTTGCCAATCTCTACTCAAGTCACACTTTAATTTGAATATGCAGCTACAACGGTTTCTATTGATTTGTACCAACTATGTATTGACATGGAAGATGACGAAGGCTGACCTACAAGAAACTAACAAGTATATTATAAATAGAAATTAAGCACACACCTGGGTGACAGAGACTTCAACTCAAAACAAGTTAATTAATTAAGCATATGACTCATAAAATTAATGTCTCGTAACTACTTAAGTACTTTTGGCATCAAAATGAACAAATTCTTATGAGTATATGATAAAGCATAGAATCTTTGAACCACATATAAACATATACAGGCCTAAGTTTTGCTAGCACATGTCAGACCGCTGTTAAACTTATACACAACGTGGGGGGCTGAAAACCGGGAAGAGCACAATTTCCATTTGAGTCAAGTTTAAAGACTGAATTTGGAAAAATCATAAGGATCATGAAATGGAGAAAAATAGTCATGGGATTGCAAATGGAATCTACAATATTTTTTCAAAACACTGCCTACGAGTGCATAGAATGTGTGTCAATCCTCTATATTCTTCAGTTATAATGACCAGAAAGAAGCACTTTTGCAGCGAGTTTTGTGCCAACTGAAAAATTCCCCTGTGGACTTTTTAAAAATTTAAATCATTTTTAAAAGGCTATTTTGGAGAGCATTCATCAAACATACTGAAAAGAATATAACAACCAAATATTCTTCAATCCCACTGCTGTTGTACTCTTCCAATTCCTTGATGTAAACACCAGTATCAGGAAGCACTTCAGCCATTTGTCTGACATGGGAGACACTAGTGTCCCATACACATGCAGAAAGCAGCAGCAGAGTCCTTTATAAGAAAGGGTGGTGCACTGGTGTGTGTGTGCATGTGTGTCTTTAAGTGCGCATGAAATTTGACAAAGTTTCTAATAAACATTTCTGCAGACATTCATAATTCAACAATGATGTAAATTAAGAAAAAAAGCATAGAGTCATCACTTGAAAAACCAGAAAAATATAAAAACAAAAAGAAAAAAATTGAAAGATAAAGTGGGGTGCAATGGCTCACACATATAATCCCAACACTTTGGGAGGCGAGAGGATTGCCTGAGCCCAGGGTATCAAGACCAGCCTGGGGAATTTGACGAGACCTTGTCTCTACAATAAATTTTTAAAAGAACAGCCGGCCATGGTGGCACATGCCTGTAGTTTCAGTTACTTGGAGGCTGAGACAGAAGGATCACCTGAGCCCAGCAGGTCAAGGCTGTGGTGTCTGTAAGCATGTCACTACACTCCCACCTGGGAGACAGAATGAGATTCTGACTCAAAAATATATAAATAAATAAAATTGAAAAGAAGAAAATAAAAGAGAATAGAGTCTGGCAATACCAGGAATAACAGGACCTTTATGCTACATTAACAATAGAGTGACTAGTGCTAGCCGATAACCTGGGTCAAGAATGAAAAGAAGCCATGACTGAAAACCCCAATAAAGAAGAAAAAGCAGAAACAAGAAGGAAAACAAAAGATGTTTTAAATGACACTTTGAGAGCCTTCGTCCTGAAAGCAAGGTAAAAAAGTAGCACTCTTTACCTTCAGTTGGCCATATTAGGCGACTTTTTTTTGTTAAGCTTAAAGTTTAGAAATATAAGCAAATAATCCTGGCCAAAGTAGGAATGATTAACCCCATAGTAATCATAGCCATTTGCAGAATCAACTATACTTTGAATCTGAGTTTTGCCAGAATCTTCTTCAATATATTCACATATCTTTTGAAATGTGGTTTCCTATAATCTTGCCCACCTACTGCTGCTCACCTTTGGAAGAAAGAGAAGTAACAACAGCAGTGATGAAAATCTATCTCTATCAGAACAAGTTTACATGAACCCCTAAATACTGCTTGGTAAGTGTCTATCACATGATCCCTGGCATACCATGTAATTTCTAGCTATTACCTAAGACTTTTTCTTTCTATAAATGAGTGATCTGAGATGATATACATTTTAATTGTACCTTGATAAGTATCACCATTTCCATTTCAAAGCAAAAAAAAAATGATTACTGAGAAAATCTCAACTGGGAGCGAGTTATATTATTAATTTCCATTATATCAACAGCATATTCCAATAAAATAGCTATCCATTTAACCCATAGTGATATATGAATTCCAAATAACTCACATAGTTATTTCACCCTAAAGGAGATGAAGTGTAACACTGGAAAAACCTGACAAACACAGCCTCCAGCTGATGATCGAGATCAACGTCAACGGGGAGGTAGCTCATGCCTGTAATCTCAGCATTTTAAAAGGCAGAGGCGAGAAAACTGCCTGAGCCCACGGGTTTGAGAACAACCTGGGCAACATGGCGAGACCTCGTCTCTATAATTAAAAAAAAAAAATTAGCTGGGCATAGTAGCATGCACCTGTAGTTCTAGCTACTTGGAAGGCTGAGGTGGAAGGAATACCTGAGCCCAGCAGGTGGAGGCTGCGGTGGCTGTGAGCATGCCCCTGCACTGCATTCTGGGTGACAGAGTGAGACTCTGACTCAAAAATATCTATTATATATATTTTTAAAAGCCAAGTCAGGTTGGTAGCAAACACCCTTGATATGATGTGATGAAAACAGAACTTCACCGCTGCAGTCTTCCTCCTAAAAACCCATTATCCTGAGTCTGATCACGAGAAGGCATTAGACACATCCCAGCCAAGGGACACTCCACGAAATACTATAAAACTTCTCATCTATACACTGATTCCCAGAAGAGAGAGGAACAGAATCTGCAAAGTACTGAAATGGGAAATAAAATTTTGAATCTAAAATTCTCTATCCAATCGAAGTCTCATTTAAGTGTAACCACAAAATAAAGACATACATGGAACTTTACAACTTTTTGTCTGTAGATCTTAGAAAAGAAAAAAAAATCTTACCCTTCTAGAAATGTGGAAACCAAACAATGCTTATTAGAAAAATCCAAGCCAGCTCAAATTAAACTTAGATTTTTTTTTTTTTTTTTGAGTTGGAGTCTCACTCTGTCGCTCAGACTGGAGTGCAGTAGCCGCTCCCGGAAGGATCCTGAGGTGATCCTTCCACCTCAGCCTTCTGAGTAGCCGGAATTACAGGCATGCACTACCATGCCCGGCTGATTTATTTATTTATTGTAGAGATGAGGTCTCGCCAAGTTGCCCAGGCGGGTCTCGAACCTGCGGGCTCAGGCCATCCGCTCACCTCGGCCTCCCAAAGTGCTGGGATTACAGACTGAGCCACCTGTATATCTTTATAATAAGATAAACTTATCTTATTATAAACAATACCAGTATCTCTTTGTGAAGATGTTTAAAATCTATCATTTTCTTCTTCTTGAATGAAAGAATGAATGAGTCATGAGAAGCCAAGAGCACAAAAAACAGATCCATACACACTGTTTTAAAAACCAAAATTGTGTTCTTGGAAAAAATAGATTAAAGTTTTAGTCTGCCATCCTTTCTGAACCTGTATCAAGACTGAATCACAGCCAGGTACAGTGGCTCATACCTGTAATCCCAGCACTTTATGAAGTCAAGATGGGAGGATTGCTTAAAGCCAGGAGTTCAAAACCAGCGTGGCCAACACAGCAAGACCCTGTCTCAATTAATAACACCACCACCAAAGGCTGGGAGCAGTGGTTCACACATGTAATCCCAGCGCTTTGGGAGGCCATGACAAGGAAATCGCTTGATCCCGAGTTTGAGACCACCAACAAGATGAGACCTTATTTCTAAAAAAAAAAATACAAAAATTAGCCAGGCATGGTAGCATGTGCCTGTAGTCCCAGCTACTTGGAAGGCTGAGGTGGAAGGACTACCTGAGCCCTGGAGGTCAAGGCTGCAGTTAGCTGGGATGGCACCACTGTACTCCAGCCTGGGTGACAGTGACATCCTGTCTCAAAAAAATAAATACGACTGGGCTCAGTGGCTCAGCCTGTAACCCCAGCACTTTGGGAGGCCGAGGTGAGTGGATTGTCTGAGCCCACAGGTTCGAGATCTGCCTGGGCAACTTGGCAATACCTCATCTCTACAATAAATCAAAAAAAATTAGCTGGATGTGGTAGTGCGCGCCTGTAGTTTCAGCTACTTGAGGCAGTAGGATCGCCCGAGCCCAGCAGGTCGAGGCTGCAGTGGCCGGGAGTGGCCACTGCACCCCAGTCGGGGCGACAGAGTAAGACTCCAACTCAAAAAATAAGAAAAATAAAAATAAATAATTAAATACATAAAAAGAGTGAATCAAGATAATTCTTATTTCCACTTACAACCTATTTTAATTTCTTTCCATAAGGAAATAACCAAGAGATAAAACTAGCTTTGTCCAATAGGAACATAAGCACAGTGTCAAATCAGTTGTATTTGGAGTCAAGAAAGGGATATGTTGAATGTAACTTAATTCAGATATGTTGAATGTAACTTAATTCAAATAGATACTATGTTCAGTGCTCATATGCTACAAAATTGCTAATAATAAAAAATTTCGAATGAACCAGGTGTGTGTTTAAATCACAGATGTCAGCCAGGTGCGATGGCTCATGCCTGTAATCCCAATACTTTGGGAGGCAGAGGCGAGAGGATTGCTTAATCCCACAGGTTTGAGACCAGCCTGGGCTGGGTCTACTATTCTGAACACTCAGTGAATAAAACCTTCCATTTTTATCCAATCTCACCCTGAAAAAGCTCACCATGGGAGCAAAAGTTTCCCTGTAGACTTAGTTATCCTGCAAGAGATGTTACTAGAACAAAGTATGGGAAAGAAAATGGCTCGATGTAACAGCATTTTCCCAAAGTGAAGCTTTTATAAGACTGCTAAATTTGTTTTCAAATGACTTCTAAAAAGAAAAACGACAGAGATCATGAACATCCAACCAAGTATTAGACTTGATGTGATGCCATTTCATCTCTCAGAACGAAAACACCTAAACTCACAGACCAAGGTTACATTCATCATGCTGACTATGCTTTATTTAATGAGATAGGTAATACTTTGAACGTAACTACTGATTCCACTAGGCTAAAATGACATCTCCAATACTAAGAAGATAAAAAGATACTTTCATATCATTTATGGTGCAAATGTTTAATGATTCTAATTTTCTCTATTTTTAAAGAATAATAATTCATTTCTGGGGGAAACCTACCCAAAAAAGAAATCAAGTCTAACTCAAGTGTCTTTTATAGTAATTTTAACCGGCTGTTAACCTCCAAATCCCCCAATGCCATAGATTACCTTAAGCTTCAAATATAGGATTAAACCTTTAATATGGAAGATTTTTAGGAAGTGGAGAAATCAAGCCAGGTGCAGTGACTCATGCCTGTAATTCCAGCACATTAGGAGGTGGAGGCGAGAGGACTGCCTGAGCTCAGGACTTCAAGACCAGCCTGAGCAACATGCTAAGACCTCGTCTCCACAATAAATCAAAAAATAAGCCAGGCATGGTGGTGCATGCCTGTGGTTCCAGCTACATAGAAGACCGAGGTGGAAGAATCACCTGAGCCCTGCAGGTCAAGGCTGTGGTGGCCATGAGCATGCTACTGCACTCCAGCCTGGAAGACAGAGTGAGATTTAAACTTAAAAAAAAAAGTGGAAAAATCAGGCCAGGCGTGGTGGTTCAAGCCTGTAATCCCAGCACTTTGGTTGGCCAAGGTAAGAGAACTGCCTGAACCAAGGTTCGAGACCAGCCTGGGCAACTTAATGAGATCCTGTCTCTACAATAAATCAAAAAATTAGCCAGGCATGGTAGCACTTGTCTGTAGTTCCAGCTACTTGGAAGGCTGAGGTGGAAGGATCGTCGGAGCCCAGCAGGTCGAGGTTTGTAGAAGCCGGGAGCGTGCCCCTGCACTCCAGCCTGGGCGACAGAGTGAGACTCCGACTCGAAAGAAAAAAAGTGGAGAAATGATGAAAGTAGAGAAGATATCAGAAAGGAGGCAAGGAAAATTGTCTCAAGGTCGCTAGTGTGAAGAGGGAATTGTGTTTTTGGAGTGAAACCATGATTTTAGTACTATGTGAAGTAATATTTTAGTACTATGTGCAAGCCCCTTCCTAAATTACTTCCAAAGATTTGCACTTATTTTCCTAAGGCTGATATGCCTTGACAACAAATTTCAGGAAAATTTTTAAAAGCTTCAACCAAAATGTGGGCATTCTCTAACAACAGACTGGTTCATACTAATGAACGAACTACAGCAGAGAAAAACAAAATCTAAAATACACATAAGACTGTGGCTGTTAAGCCTCAAAGGAGCTGTAAAATCAGTGACAACTCAGTGACAAAGGCTGTGATGAAGTAATGAGGAATTACGGGGTAACTTGCCCAGGTGGCCCTTCCTGACTCCCTGTAGACAGCTACTCTCAGCAAGAGCCAGACAAGCGCTTTCTCAACAAAGCAAAATTAAGTCTTGGAAGGACCCGACAGCAGGATTTGAGGCTGGAAAGCAAAGTAGCACAAAGCTTGTGGGCATGTCAATAATGATGACTCTGAAGATGGAACACAGACAGGAAGGGAAGAAAGAGAAAAGGGAGAGGAGAAAAAGAGGAAAGGGGAGGGAGAGAGGGCAAAGAAGGCAGTTCCATACAGCCGTCCACCTCAGAATACAACACTCACTTTGGCAACTGTGACGGTGGCCTATCTGCTCCAAGATTAGCCTTCTCCACTCGCCTCACTAAACACACACACACACACACACACACGGTCTTTGGCAACTGTGACGGTGGCCTATCTGCTCCAAGATTAGCCTTCTCCACTCGCCTCACTAAACACACACACACACACACACACACACACACACACACACACACACACACGGTATATAGTGACTGTGACGGTGGCCTATCTGCTCCAAGATTAGCCTTCTCCACTCGCCTCACTAAACACACACAACACACACACACACACACACACACACACACACACACACACACACACACACACACACACACACGGTATATAGTGAGGTCTCTCATCCAGAAGAGGAATCTTTTAGGTAAGTGGATGAACGAACTGCAAAAGAAATGCAAGACAACTACTAATACTAACCAAGACAAACCATCAGTCAAATATTTAGTCAACCAAGGATCACTGGACATTTAAGAAAAATCAAATAACAGGAAAGGGAAAGACCAGGAGAAAGAAACAGCACATGACCTTAGAGAACACAAACCACAACAATAGATGAAACCAAACACCCACACAAACACCTCAATTACTTAGCTAAAAGTTTAAAGGGGAATATCAATTAAAAACAAACAACAAAACAGATCACTATGAAAAAAAGACCAGAGAACCACTAGGAGTTCTTGAAAATTAAACATGTAGTTGATAAAAACTTCATCAGAAGGGCTGAAAAACAAATTGAGCATGACTAAAGACTACACTACTATTATGGAAAACAAATCTCTCAATACTCAGAGGAAAGGACAGAAACAAAATATGAAAGAAAAAGTAATACAAGATAGATAGCTCCAAATGGCCCAACAATCATCTACCAAGAATTCCGTAAGACAAGCAGAGACAAGAGAAACAGCCAACGACAGAAGAAAAACTGTATAAGAGAAGTAAGCATGAGATTGCAGATTAAAGCTTGCCAAGAAAGATGGAGTTTAAAATATTTACACCTGTAACCATAATTTTTTTAAAAGCTCAGAGAAAAAGAGATCATTTAAAAAACGTTCACAGAGGAAAACCAGGATACAAACAAAATAACGAGAATCAGAATCGCATTGGACTTCTACTCAGCAAAACAGAGGTCTTCAAAATTTGGAGGAAAAGGATTTCCAACCAAGAAGTCACAAAATTTGATATTTACCTCCCAAGCACTATTTTTTTTTAAAAACTTTCTGAAAAATTTCAAGTAAAAAATTTTTTTTTTTTGAGTTGTGGAGTCTCACTCTGTCACCTAGACTGGAGTGTAGTTGCTGCTCCCGGCCACCACAGCCTCGACCTGCTGGGCTCCGGCGATCCTTCTGCCCCAGTCTTCCAAGTAGCTGGAACTACAGGCACACGCTACCATGCCCGGCTGATTTTTTGATTTATTGTAGAGATGAGGTCTCGATAAGTTGCCCAGGTGGGTTTCGAATCCGCAGACTCAGGCAATCCACTCACCTCAGTCTCCCAAATTATGGGATTGCAGGCTGACTCACTGAGACCGGCTTCAAGTAAATTTTTAAAAATGAGTGGACCCAGCCGGGCTCGGTGGCTCAGCCTGCAATCCCGCGCCTTTGGGAGGCTGAGATGAGTGGATTGCCTGAGCCCACGGGTTCGAGATCCGCCTGGGCAGCGAGACCTCATCTCTACAATAAATCAAAAAATCAGCCAGGCGTAGTAGCGCATGCCTGTAATTCCGGCTACTTGGAAGGCTGAGGCGGAAGGATCGCCGGAGCCCAGCAGGTAGAGGCTGCGGTGGCTGGGAGCGGCCACTGCACTCCAGTCTGGGCGACAGAGTAAGATGCCAATTCAAAAATAAAAAAAAAAAAAAAAATGAGTGGACTTAAAAGAATGTTTCCAAAAACAAAAACAAAATCCATTACTCAAACTGCAAAATCAAAAATCTAAAAATGTGCTATGATAAAACTATTAGTGACATTAATAAATAACTCCTGGGCTCAACTGATCCTCCTAGCTCAGCCTCCCAAAGTGCTGGGATTACAAGTGTGAACCACTGAGCCCAATCTAGAATTTTAAAACACAAATAGAATATAGCCAGGCGTGGTGGCTCACGCCTATAATCCCAGCACTTTGGGAGGTGAGAGGACTGCAGGAGTCCAGGGGTTCGAGGCCAGCCTGGGCAACTTGGCAAGACCTCATTTCTACAATAAATCAAAAATTAGCTGGGCGTGGTGGCATGTTCCTGTAGTTCCAGCTACTTGAAAGGCTGAGGCAGAAGGACTGCCTGAGCCCAGCAGATTGAGGCTGCAGTGGCCAGGAGTATGCCACTACCCTCCAGCCTAGGTGACAGAGTGAGACTCCAACTCAAAAATAAATAAATAAATGTTATTATAAAGAACAGAATAAAAATGCTTTAAAATCCTTGAAAATTCAGAAGTAAAGGAAGACAAGTGGAAAAACATTGAAGGGCACAGATTTTCTTCCGTAACATAATGGTGAGCCGAGGAATACTGCCTAAAGTTCATGGTCCCCAAAACATGAAGGTTTAAGAACATTTAAAGCTATGATGGAAATCATCAAAACAGCTACAGTTCATTATAACAAAAACCAGGAAGGAGAAGGCATGGTTGGGTGAAGTGCACTAAATTCCTCACCTTTCCTCACAGAAAGTTAAGAGACACAGTTTCAGACAGATAAACCAAAACATATATTTTCTAAAATTCTATGGTAACCACAGGAATAAAGTAACCACTGGGAAGAGGTAAAAAATTGGCAGATTTTGTTTTTCTTTGAGTTGGAGTCTCACTCTGTCACCCAGGCTGGAGTGCAGTGGCATGCTCATGGCCACCACAGCCTTGACCTGCTGGGCTCAGGTGATCCTTCCACCTTAGCCGTCCAAGTAACTGGAACTATAGGCACATGCCACCAAACCTGGTTAATTTTTTGACTTATTGTAGAGATGAGGTCTCACCAAGTTGCCCAGGCTGGTCTCGAACCCATGGGTTCATGCAATCCTCTCACCTTAGCCTCCCAAAGTGCTGGGATTACAGCATGAGCACCCAGCCAAGATTTTTAAATTTCAAACTGCATCCTCTATGGTATCAGAGAAAAGATTCTACCATGCGTACATTTGTAATTTTTTAAAATAAGGTTACATTTTGGAATGGTGGATTTTCCCAAAAGGTTAATCCTATGTTATTGCCAGAGTTGGCCTAGACCAAAATTTTCTTAAACTTCATCACTGATGACTTCCCGGACAACGAGGACAATTCATCTTCCAAAAGCTTAAATGTTCATACCCTTTGATACATCGAGTTTATGGCTAGGAGTCTATCCCAAAGAAAAATTTACATGAGCAGACACAAAATTTAAAGGTACAAGGAGGCTTAGTACACAATTGTGTCTTACAAGAACTTCTTGCAAATTCCAAATGCCTATAAATGAGAAATATAGTAAATATATGCAGTCAAAAAGACTGGGGCAGTAATGACACAAAAAGATGACCATGATATAACATGTAGTGAGAAAAGCAAACAGCAAAAGAATACCTTTCATGTAGCAATTTTAAAAATATCTTTTGTATATGTCTTAACAGAATAGTGTTTACCTCTGGATGTGAGACTGGAAAAGGGGAGCAGAAAGTGTTAACCTTTTACTTCTGATTGTTTGAACTTTTAATGAATGTTTATTAACCTTGTAAAAGGCAGAAATTCTCAAGGAAAACAACTTTGACATTAATCTCAACCAATTCTTTTCTTACCTTTCCACCCTTCCATTCCCCCAGCACTGTTGCACCAGATAACAACCTTACATATGTACCAGAGTGTGGATATGTGGATCCACCTTAGAACTGTCTCCAATCCTTACTTCCACGTTACACATAGAATATACCTTTCGCCATGAATGACTGATGAGAAAACGCATCTGTGTTGCAGTTGGTCTTCGGCATGGCTGGTTAGAGAATGGCACAGCTAAAGAAGCCAAGTTGCAGGTGAGATCACCATATAGATTGTTAATTGTTACGCAGTCTGTCTGCCTTTGTACTCATCACCTGTTATCTTCTTGATCACAGGACAAGATAGAAAGATCAAAGTAGACCCATTTTAACGAGTAGGAACATTTCTTTAAAATATATAGTGGTAGTAGGCTTCTGTGGCTCTGAACACATTTGTGTATACATATGACCAGAGTTTATATGTTTCTTTTGCCAGTCAAGCACAAAGAAGTAATCGTGCTAGCGATGCTTCCTAGACAGAGAATGCTGATTAAACAGGTATGTACAACAGCACTGCATCTCTGTGCTCTGTGAGTCAAGCGTGATGTTGGATGTGTGAAACTACGAAGCTCCCAGTTTCTGGTCTATACCTCTCATATTCAGGGAATCACACTGAACACAAAACCAACACAATGTGTCAGATTGAAGATTTCTTGCCCTTTAACTATACTTAAAGAATTTCTCTTTCACTACTCATTTTTAGAAACAGCAACAAAGAAAATAAAGGCTGAAGATTAAATAAGGACTTAAAATACTACCACTCAAGTACCAGGTACATAAATATTTCTGACAACGGAGTATCTGATTTTGATACAATTTAAAAGTGTCCATTGAAAATGTACAATCAGCCGGGCTCGGTGGCTCAGCCTATAATCCCGTGCCTTTGGAAGGCTGAGGTGAGTGGATTGCCTGAGCCCGCGGGTTCGAGACCGGCCTGGGCAACTTGGCAAGACCTCATTTCTACAATAAACAGAAAAATCAGCCAGGCATGGTAGTACACACATGTAGTTCCAGCTACTTGGAAGGCTAAGACGGAAGGATCGCCGGAGCCCAGCAGATCGAGGCTGAGGTGGGCGTGAGCGGCCACTGCATTCCAGTCTGGGCAACGGAGTAAGACTCCAACTCAAAAAAAATAAAAAATAAATAAAAAAAGAAAACGTACAAATCAAGCCTGTAATCTCAGCACTTTGGGAGGCCGAGCTGAGAGGATTGTCTGAGCCCAGGGGGTCGAGACCAGCCTGGGCAACTTGGCGAGCCCTTGTCTCCACAATAAATCAAAAAATTAGCCAGGAGTGGTAGCACGTGCCTGTAGGTCCAGCTACTTGGAAAGCTGAGGCGTAAAAGATCGTCTGAGCCCAGCAGGTCAACGCTGGGGTGGCTGTGAGCGTGCCACTGAACTCCAGCCTGGGCAACAGAGTGACACTGACTCCAAAAATAAAAAATAAAATAATGGAATGCCTGAGCCCGCGGGTTCGAGACCCGCCTGGGCAGCGAGACCTCATCTCTACAATAAATCAAAAAATCAGCTGGGCGTGGTAGCGCACGCCTGTAATTCCGGCTACTTGGAAGGCTGAGGCAGAAGGATCGCCAGAGCCCAGCAGGTCGAGGCTGCGGTGGCCGGGAGCTGCCACTGCACTCCAGTCTGGGCGACAGAGTGAGACTCCAACTCAAAAAAAATAAAATAAAATAAAATAAATTTTAAAAATGTACAAATCAGCTGGGCACAGTAGCTCACGCTTGTAATTCCAGCACTTGGAGAGGTTGAGGTGGGAGGTTTGCTTGAGGCCAGGAATTTGAGACCAACCTGAGCAACACAGCAAGAGCCTGTCTATAAACAATACAGACATTAGCCTAGTGTGGTGGTGTGCCTTTAGTCCCAGCCACTAAGGAAGCTGAGGCAGAAGGATCGCTTGAGCCCAGGAGTTCAAGGCTGTCGTTGAGATATGATCATTCACTTAACTCCAGATGGGCAACAAAGACTCTATCTCAAAGAAAAAAAATGTCCAAATAAACAACTTATACCACAAAGATATATAATTTTATGACCTTTATATTTTTCAAGATGTTGTAAATGCAGTAAAAAGTAGAAATGGAGGCCGGGCTCAGTGGCTCAGCCTGTAATCCCAGCGCTTTGGGAGGCCGAGGTGAGTGGACTGCCTGAGCCTGCGGGTTCGAGACCCGCTTGGGCAAGTGAGACCTCATCTCTACAATAAAACAAAAAAATTACCCGGGCGCGGTAGCGCATGCTTGTAGCTCCAGCTACTTGGAAGGCTGAGGCAGAAGGATCACCGGAGCCCAGCAGATGGAGGCTGCGGTAGCCGGGAACAGCCACTGCACCCCAGTCTGGGTGACAGAGTGAGACTCCAACTCAAAAAAAAAAAAAAAAAAAAAGTAGAAACGGAAAGAATATTTTGCTACAACCTACAGTGTAACTCAGTTTGTCTTGTACTCATCAAATATGAATTTACCTAACTAGAAGTCAAAAAAGCAGCTAGTGGTTCTCAGGAAAGATTCAAATATATTATCTTTTCCAAAAAAACAAGTGGGACATGGTAGGTTGTGTCTGTAGTCCCAACTACTTGGGAGGCTGAAGTAAGAGGATCACTTGAGAGACCAGGAGTTTGAAGCACAGTGAGCTATGAATACACCACTGCATTCCAGCCTGGACAACAGAGACCTCACCTCAAAAAAAAAAAATTTTAATTAAAAAGTAAAAATGAGTAAGCAAGAATGAACGAAACAAAGGCAATAAAGAATGAGAACTTTGGGGTCAGTGCGTAATGAACACTGGGAGTAAGATTGCCTTCTGTCACTCCTGTGGCTCTGAGATGACAGTAGAGGTCAAGAATGAAGACTTATATAAACAAAACTTTAAAAAATAAGTCATAGTTCCATTTTAATGTTATTTTAGTGTGACTTACAATACAATTAATTTTATCAATGACACTTAAAAACCTAGGAATCATTACTAAAAATAGGATCATCATATCCCAATCTCATTTCTTAAGTCAATAATCTTCTCCCTTAAATAAGCCTCTAATACCTTTCCAAACAGATTCCAACCTCCTCCTAAATCAAATTAACAGAAATATATGTCACTTTCTTTACTGCTGCCTCACCTGTTGGCATCTTTTCTTGGCATGGCTGACTTACGCCACAATAATCGCTTTGTCCTGCACCGTGAGGAGTGCCTTCTTCAGGGTATGTCTAAAACCCTCACAATAGCCCTGTGAGGGAGGACAAGCATTAGCCCCAGACTAATGTAGACAAGGAGATGCCGGCTGAAAAAGAGTAACTCACCCAATGGCAGAGTTGGAATTTAAAGCCACACTTATTGACTATCAGCTGAGGAATGTTTAAAGGTCCCCAGAGGAAAAGCAAAGATTCTCCCCAAGTAGAAACTATGCTTGTGCCTAGAATTTCGGAACACCTCCAGAAGAGGCTCAGCAACATTAATGATTTCTATTCCTTGAAATTTAATCACTCAGGCTGAGTGCGGTGGCTCAAGCCTGTAATCCTAGCACTTTGGAAGGCTGAGGCAAGAGGACTGCCTGAGCCCAGGGGTTCAAGCCCAGCTGGACAACTTGGTGAGACCGTGTCTCTACAATAAATCAAAAAAAATTAGCCAAGTGTGGTGGTGCCCACCTGTAGTTCCAGTTACTAGGAAGGCTAAGGTGGAAGGATCGCCTGAGCCCAGCAGGTCGAGGCTGCAGTGGCTGTGAGTGTGCCACTGCACTCCAGTCTGGGCGACAGAGTGAGACTCCAACTCAAAAAAAAAAAATTTTTAATCACTGTAAGCAGTAATTACACTATGTCCTTCTATCATTAAATTTTAAAGATGGCCGGGCTCGGTGGCTCAGCCTGTAATCCCAGAACTTTGGGAGGCCGAGGCGAGAGGATTGCCTGAGTCCGCGGGTTTGAGACCCACCCAGGCAACTTGGCGAGACCTCGTCTCTACAATAAATCAAAAATTAGCTGGGCATGGCAGCACGCCTGTAGTTCCGGCTACTTGGAAGGCTGAGGCGGAAGGATCACCAGAGCCCAGTGGGTTGAGGCTGCAGTGGCTGGGAGAGGGCACTGCACTCCAGTCTGGGCGACGGAGTGAGACTCCAACTCAAAAAAAAAAAAAGAAAAAAGTTAAAGGTAACAATACACAGAAGTCACACCTTCCTTTTTATGGAAAAAAAAGGCATTACAAATAGACTTGTTCTTATCACTGATTATGAAAAGACACAGTCAACTGGCCTATTCTACATCAATGGTTCTCCTAAGTAAATGGTCATAAAGAGGACATAAATGTGAATGTACTGATTATAATACATGCTAGAACGGTGAATTTTATGTGGATCACAAAATGGGTTTCTACCTAACAGATTTAGTTTCAAAATACAAGGCCTTATTATCAGGCACTTTAGCCAAGAAATATTTGTATACTACAAATCTATTTGCCTAAATTATATAAAGATGGATTCTGACATCTACACATAAATTAGACACAGACACAAATGGTTATATAATAATTTCTCTATCGATCCTGAAATGTGATAAATCTGGACTATGCTAACGTCTTTTCCATGCAAATTTATGTATTGTGCCTAGAAAATAAAATCTATGGGACAATTCCTTATATATAGTGTTTAAAATCTAAAATGAACAAATATTTCTGTGTGGAATAGTTTTTAGGAGAAAAAAAATGTTTTGAGTTGGAGTCTCACTGTCACCCAGGCTGGAGTGCAGCGCCACACTCACGGCGACCCCAGCGTCAGCCCGCGCTGGGCTTCGGCGATCCTTCCGCCTCAGTCTTCCAAGTAGCTGGAAGTACAGGTGCGCATTACCACACCCGTCTAATTTTTGATTTATTGTGTAGAGACAAGGTCTCGCCAAGTTGTCCAGGCTGGTCTCGAGTCCATGGGCTCAGGCAATCCACTTGCCTCGGCCTCCCAAAGTGCTGGGATTACAGACTGAGGCACACCGCCAGACCAGGAGAAAAATCTTGAAAAGTTTTCATCCTTAGTTTGGTCCAAACTGACCATGGTTTCTACCACTGTTCCACTTGAAAGAACCAATAAATAAAAGCTTTTGAAATCTAAAACCTTTTTTAAAAAGTATTTGAGGATCCTGTAAGCAAAATAAGCTGTGGAGATTCAATGATGAAATATAATGGCATTCTTTATTTCCATGGGAAAATTCCAGGGACTGCTTCTGCCTAGGATGTGTCTTACTTCTCTAATGGAGCTACACGTCTTGAATTCACTAATCATGTGGCACTACCCAAATGTGCTTCACACTTTTAATAAGTACTCAGAGTTTAGTCTCGTCTACAAACCTAGCTTTTCTAGTTTCAAAACGTACTCAGTTTTTAACCAAATAATAAACGAATTCAATGTTAAGGTTAATCCCCCATGAATATTATTCAAGGTGAATATACAACAGAAGAAGCCTATTGTGGAATTAACTAGAAGGCAGATTTCACTCTGGTGACCTCCAAGTTTTAAAGGAATCTCCAGACTTGCATGGCAGATGCTCAATAAATATCTGATTTTTAGAAGTTACTGAAACTACATAAATTGCCTCATGAATCACAAGATCATTATTCGCTGTACTATAATACAATACACGCTGATTTCAGAATATATGCTGCATGAAATTAAGATCCCAGTCAATGTGATGCGCCAAAGTCACATCTCCAGTCATCATTCCACTGTTCGTAAAGACAGGCGTGACTACCCACCCACACACCTAGTGCCTGGCACGTCTCCTGGCTCACAGCACATAGGAATTATTTGAATAAACACAAAGATTGTTTCAGCGATCTTTGATGCACATAACTAAGCTGAAGAGTGAAGTGTTAAAAACATGGTTCTTTGCCCAAGGTCAACCCGACAGTTCATAAATTTCACAATTATTACAATTTGTTATTGTAAGGAATATACAGTTCACAAGTCTTTTTTAAAATCTTCAAAATCTGATACTTTTTTGTATTAACACAGACCACACAGAAAATTAGCAGCTGATTCTTCCCAGCTATATAAAGTAGCAATCCTGAAGCATTAAACACTTAATTCCTAGACACTAAGTTTAGTGGGATAAACCTTAGGATCTCCAAGAGAATGGTACAGAAGAACTCATCTTATTTCTTAAAAAGAACATGTTCATATTTTACACGTTAACCCTTATAGCCAGCAGGAAAATGGCATACACTGGTTAACATGTCACTAAATGCTTCTCGATTACTCTATTTTGTAAAAACACAACTGTTGGCTACTCCAACAGTTTACACCAACCTACATATGCCCAATATATCACTGCTATTAAATAGTGAAGGCTGGTTAGATTTGAATACTTTTGAGAAAGAAAATAAAAGCAACCCCTGATCTCTGGGAACTAATCTGATGTTCACAGCTAAGCCTCGATGTTGTTATAAATTGTTCTGACATTTATAGCTTAACCATTTTGTGTTCTCATTGGACAATCTCACTGAATATCTATATCAAAGGTAGTCATTCTGAGATCACAGCAAAATCTGCTATAGGCACTAAGTAAGCATTTTGCCAAAATACACGTTTTAGACCAGATGCAGTGGCTCATGCTTGTAATTCCAACACTCTGGAAGGCCTAAGTGGGAAGACTGATTGAGGCCAGAAGCATAAGACCAGCCTGGACAACATATTGAGGTGCCATCTGTACAAAAAACAAACAAAAAATTAACTGGGTGTGATGGCACATGCGTATAGTCCCAGCTACTTGGGAGGTTGAGGTGGGATGGTCACTTGAGCTCAGGAGTTCGAAGCTGCAGTGAGCTCTGACTATACCACTGCACACTCCAGGATGGGTGACAGAGTGAGATACTGTCTCCAATATATATACTTACATATATATATTTAAAGCAAATCTACTTATAACTATATGTTTAACACAAAAGTTAAAAACTAGAAGCCAGCTGGGCTAGGTGGCTCAGCCTGTAATCCCAGCACTTTGGAAGGCAGCCCGCAGGTTCGAGACCACTCCGGGCAACCTAACAAGACCTTGCCTCTACAATTAAAAAAAAAAAATTAGCCAGGCGTGGTAGCATGCACCTGTAGTTCCAGCTACTTGGAAGGCTGAAGCAGAAGCATCTCCAGAGCCCAATAGGTTGATGCTGGAGTCGCCATGGGTGTGCCACAGCATTCTAGCCTGGGCAACAGAGTGAGATTCCTCCTAAAAAAATACAAAAACAAAAAACTAGAAGCTCTAAAGAACTTGAAGAGAATGATAATCAAAAAGAAGCCCCTCTCCATCACCCAAAGGAAGAGACCTATCAACTACAAAGTCAGTTTTTTAAAAATCCTAAGGGAAAAAGCACCCATTTTCTTCTTCCAGAAAAAAATGGAAGATGTTCGTGTCCAGGGTGTGGTGGCATAGGGCAAGTATGTGCCAGATCCCAGGTTCCTCCTGCTTCCTTCCTGGCCCTGGAAAATGTTTGCAGCTCTAGTCTGAGATCTCAAATATAAAAGTCATCATTTCTTAGGAGTCTGCAGTGTGAGGAGTTTTAGCAGACAATCAATTCCACCCTCACTACTCTCTATGAATGCTGCACATACAGTGCTGCAAACTTCAAAGTGTGATTTCTCTTGTCACAGAGTAACGAATGACCACTTACTTTTTATGGACCATAAAACTTAACAAGCAGAAGGAGCAATGATTTAAACATATCTTCCGATGCCATCATGCAGGTCAAAACCATGACTTCATACATGAACCCATCTCATTACACATGAAGCCATCTTATTACACATGAAAACCAATTTTTAAAAAAACGTTTAAAAGCTTATTTAAAGAGAAGATATGTACAAGTAATGCCTTTGTAACTCATAGTAGACAAAGAAAGTTTGTGGTCTCCCTGAGTATATGTGGTCAATTAGGTATTAACAGATATTTTAGGAAATGTGTTAAATATTCATAAGTTCCATTTTAAAGTAGGTGTATTTCCTTTCACCTGTACTTGTATTAGGGTATTAAAAGTAATCCAATAGGAAGGCTGACATTTCTACTAAATCTTCCCTACATACTTCTTCTAAATCTTTTTAAAAGAAATGTGAACTTATTGTGTGGTGGAGTTTAGCACATGTTTCATTCAAATGTGATTCTACAATAATGATGAAGGAAACACCACAATATCAACTACTCTCTTTTAAGACTAGGTCTCAATAACTGTGCCAAATCTTAACCTTTACAGCTATTACAGGCCTGAGTGTGCCTCATCAAGGACTGAAACTTTCCACCATACTGTCTTTCAAATAGCTTTCTTTTCACGACTTTTCTTCTTCTTTTTTTTGAGTTAGAGTCTCACTCTGTCACTCAGGCTAAAGTGCAGTGGCACACTCACGGCCACTGTGGTCTCAATCTGCGGAGTTCAGGTGATCCTTTTGTCTCAGCCTTCTAAGTAGCTGAAGCACAGGCATGCGCCACCACACCCGGATCATTTTTTGATTTATTGTAGAGATGAGGTCTCGTCAAGTTGTTCAGGCTGGTCTTGAATCCCTGGTCTAAGGCAATCCTCTCACCTCCGCCTCCCAAAGTGCTGAGATTGCAGGCGTGAGCCACTGCGCCCCAGCCTCATGAGCTTTACTTTCTAACATCTACTTCCTAAATCCAAAATGTATCATTTATTTTTCAGATGTTTATTTTTTAAAAAGGCCAAAATGTAAAGAAAAAAAAACTACATCTAAAACACAATTCAAAAAGTTAAGGTATTTTGGCTGGGCTCACTGGCATGCATCTGGGAGGCTGAGGTGGGAGGACTGCTTGAGCCCAGGAGTTAGAGGGTACAGTGAGCTACGTTTACACCACTGCACTTCCACCTGGGTGACAGAGAGAGATCCCATCTCCACCAAAAAAAAAAGTTAAGCCATTTTATAGTAACTGATTTAAAAATTTATCTGCTAGAATTTAAAAAACCAAATTTTATTTGACCTAGTAAATACTCTTGAATTTTTGTTTAAATTAACATTTTATTTGCACCCAGACACCTTTGAGAATTTACATATGCATGGCACACTAAAGCTAAAAATGATATCAAAAATCAAATTGATAGTACACTTAAAAACGTAAGAGAAACAGTTTGCGTAAATGTTAGAAACTAAATGAAATTATTTGATTTGACCATTGCTAAAAAAATTCCACACCATTTGAGTATTTAACATTCTGGGTCTACAGAAAGAACATTACAAATGGGTACTGTACTATATAAGATCTCAAGATAGGAGCAGGATTTTAGTTCAGAAGTCACTAAAATTAAAATACACTTTAATTCCTATGCCACTTTTAGTATTGTTTACACTTATATCACTTAATCACGTCAGGCCTGCATTTGCTCCACTCTAGGAAAGGATTTGGCTACCATCCTGCAACAAATAACACCAAAGACTTTGGAGACAGAACAGGTTATACTCCAGCTGGTCTGCTATCAAACTGACAAGTTTGATGGGATGAAAGCAGAGGGCGACCAGGAAGAGCCCAAACAAATGACATTAAATCTGTTTTAAAGCTTATCTACTACAACAAAAAATATGCATAATATATTTTCCCCAACGCTCCTAACTTATTGCTGATCAAAATTACAAATCCAAAATAGCAAAAAGAAATGACATTTTACCACAACTATCATCCAACTTTCTTACCACTAAATGGTGTTAGGAATTAATTCCTATGATTCAGGTGGGTCAGTAGGAAAAACCCTGCTCTCCCCCTGAGGAAAACTGCTACCCTGATTCAACAGCCTGAACACAAATGATCACAGCCTGCTGTAGTGTGATAAGCTGTGAAGACAGTTCACTGTCAATATAGACAATATTCCTGTTCAGAACGGTACTTCATCAATTCACAAAACAAGTCTGAAGAAACGAGTGAACTAGGAAGATGTGGGACATGATACTGAAGGGAAGAGGCCATATCTTCTAAATTTGTATCAGCAAAAGAACCAAGCACATCGTGTTGGCCACAGTAAGCAACCATTATGTGACGTATCTAACAACTAAAATAAAATATTTAAATGTTTCTGTAAGACCTTAAAAAGGCTAATTCTAAGTGCATATCTGTTGAATTTTTTTGCATCTAAAAACACTAGAAAATCATGACAACTTTGTTTAAACATGTCACATTTATACACTACCTGTAAATAAAAACCTATACTACTGTAATAATTAGCAATGGTTGAAAAACATTTAAATGAGAACAATAAAATATACTTCTGAAATAATCATTTTTGTCCTTATGAGGCCAGAAATATGAAAGCAGGCTCTTGAGATTAGCTTTGGAAATGGCACAATGATTATCACGGATTGAATACTCTTTACGTACAGTCACTAGTTAAGCACTTCTCAGGAATTAATTCACTTAAGTCTCAAAATAACTCAGCAAGGTCAGTACTATTATTAATCTCCATTTTATAGAGGAGGACAAAGATATAGTATTGTAACTTGCCCCAGAGTCATATGGCTACTAAGGGCAAAAACTGTGACTAACGTCCAGGTTCTAAACACAGTGATTGAAATAATATACAATACTGTCTCTCTGTACGTTAACCTTGAGTTGATTTTAGTAGTAGGAAACTAGTAGATGAAGCTCATCAGAAAAGTAATACAACAGAGTATGAGAAAGAACATAGAGGCAAATAAATGAAGAGTAATTAAGACAACTCTACAAAATGGAAGGTAAGGAAATAAACACTACAACATCACAAAATAAACTTGAAGAACAGTAGAGAAAAAGAAGAAACAACTTACTGAAAATATCTATCAAAGCCTAAACTATCCAAAATAAAAAGCTAAGGTGGGGGAGAACACAACGGAAGCTTTGGACTTCTGAAAATACTCTGTATTTTGGTTGGGCACAGTGGCTCATGCCTATAGTCCCAACACTTTGGTAGGCTGAGGCAGGAGGACTGCTTGAGCCCAGGAGTTCAAGACCAGCCTGGGCAACACAGCAAGACCGCGTCTCTAAGATAATAATAATTATTATTAGTTATTATTATTAAGAAATAAAAACTCTGTATTTTATCTATAGGTGGTTAGACAAATGTATAAATACATAAAAATACATTGTATACAAACACACAAGAAAGAAGAAACAGAAAAAAATACGTTGTACTGTCCATTTAAGATTTTTACACTTTATGTGTGGATACAATTAAAAGTATAAATATTTCAAAATATTTTCTAGAAGACTAGGTAGATTTTGAGACCCCATTCACTATTTCAAACAACAGAGTTAATAACATTATCCAATCTCAACAGAGATTGGCAGCATCTCCTTATGAAATATATCCTATCCGCTTAACTCCTTGTAATGAGTATGTCCACAGGCTTGATTTTCTGGCTTTTGAGTCCATTCTAAAATATAAAACTTTATTTAACAAACAACTTAACTCAGGTTAAATAATATCAAAACCAACCATCCATCTGGAAAGAAAATGCCTTTTAAAAATCTCCCTGACAGGCTGGGCACGGTGGCTCATGCCTGTAATCTCAGCACTTTGCAAGGCCAAAGCAGAAGGCCTGGGCAACATGGCAAGACATTGTCTCTACAAAAAAAACTGAAAAATTAGCTGGGTGTGGTGGCACATGCCTGCAGTCCCAGCTACGGACAAGGCTGAGACGGAAGGATGCCAGAACCCAGAAGGCTGAGGTTGTGGTAAGCTATGACTTTGTCACTGCACTCCAGCCTGGGCAACAAGTAAGACTCCGACAAAAAAAAAAAAAAAAAAAAAAAGCTTTCCTGATAGATGGCAAGCTGAGTGTAGCACAATTTCAGAAAGGAAAGCCCAACGGCTCACACAACAGACCATTATCTTATCTTTCTTCAGAAAAAAATTTACCTAACTCAAATATGGTGATCTATATCCTCTCTCTACTCCCTAGGTGCTATCTACATCTACACAAAATAAATTCAAGTTTACTTCCACACAATATTCTTTGCTTTTGAGACGAGGTCTCACTCTGCTGGAGATTGTGCAGTAGCACAACCATGGTTCACAACAGCTTCCAATTCCTGGGCTCAAGCAACTCTCCTGCCTCAGCCTTCTGAGTAGCTGGGACTCCTGAGTGGCCACCACATCCAGTTAATTTTTTGTGTTTTGCAGAGACGAGGTCTTGCTATGTTGCCTAGGCTGGTCTTGAACTCCTGGGCTCAAGAAATCCCCTTGTCTTGGCTTTCTTTTTTTTTTTTTTTGAGTTGGAGTCTCACTCTGCCGCCCAGACTGGACTGCTGTGGCCGCTCCCGGCCACCACAGCCTCAACCTGCTGGGCTCCGGCAATCCTTCCGCCTTAGCCTTCCGAGTAGCCGGAATCACAGGCATGCGCTACCACGCCCGGCTGATATTCTGATTTATTGTAGAGATGAGGTCTTGCTGCCCAGGCGGGTCTCAAACCCGCGGGCTCAGGCAATTCACTCACCTCAGCCTCCCAAAGGTGCGGGATTACAGGCTGAGCCACCAAGCCCGGCTTGTCTGGGCTTTCCAAAGTGCTGGGATTATAGGCTTGAGCCACCATGCCAGGCCACAACATTCTTTAAATATTATTTTTTTTAACTTTTTAAATAAGTTTTTTGTTGTTGCTTTTTTGTAGAGACTGGGTCTTTTTTTTTCTTTTTTGAGTTGGAATCTCACTCTGTCACCCAGACTGGAGTGCAGTGGACGCTCCCAGCCACTGCAATCTCGACCTGCTTTGCTCCGGCGATTCTTCAGCCTCAGCCTTCCAAGCAGCTGGAACTACAGGCGCGCGCTACCATGCCCGGCTAAGTTTTTTTGATTTATTGTAGAGATGAGGTCTAGCCAAGTTGCCTAGGTGGGTCTCGAACCCGCGGGCTCAGGAAATCTACCCACCTCGGCCTCCCAAAACGCGGGATTACAGGCTGAGCCACCGAGCCAGGCAGAGACTGGGTCTTTCTATCTTGCCCAGACTGGTCTTCAATTCCTGGCCTCAATCAATTCTCCCCTCTTGGCTTCCCAAAGTGCTGGGTTTACAGGCCTGAATCACCGTGCCCAATTATCTTTAAATATTGAAAATGACTACAACCTTAAGTTTCTTTTAACCAAGTTGAATACTAAACTATTAAGTTTCCCTTTACTGCTCCTCATAATTTCCAAACGCTTCTCCATTTTAATCGACTTCCCTCAAAAATGAAGCTCCACCATTCTGAACATCTACTAAATGGGGATATGACACCTTAAGAGTTCATACCAATCATCTAAGACCCAGGATTCTTTTTATGTGAACTCTAAAAAAAAAGTCTAACAAATTCTGAAAATGAAGCTGGAAAATGAAGTACAACTTTATATTTATCTCTATTTTACATTTTAAGTCTCTATCATTATGTTTAAAATTACAATATCTTCTCAAAACCTGAAATCCTGTGAACTTCTACTTGTAGTTTTGAATCACCCACAAATTTGCAAAGCAAGTCTTCTTAATTTTAAAACGCGAAAACAGGACAGAGGCCAAGTAAAGAATCTTACAGTACTGTCTGCATACTTGTCTCACAGGTAGCAACAATCCAGGCAAAACTATGGGAATGACCTTCCAATCATGTAGCTATAAATGCACATTACCATGGTGCACAGATTAGTACAAAAGATCACCTATGATCTGACTACAACGTCTTTGGCCTCTGCAATAATTCTATAAAAAGAGGGTTGCTTCAGCACAACTTCCTTATTCCAAAGCATTGACTGGTTCTCAATTGAAGCAATAACGTCCTTTAACTGAAGCAGTATGCATGCGTGTGCGTGTGTGCGTGTGTGTGTGTGTGTGTGTTGGTGCCTTTTTTAACAAGTTATATGCGTGGCAGTATGAATGAAGTTCATTTTGGAAGAGAACAGATTATAAATTATTTATTAAAAAAAGAGGCTATTAGATCCAACAGGATTAAGAACTAGTAACCTTAGACGATTCACAGCATCACAAACTTTTCTTCAGTATCATAGAAGTCTTGGCAGATTAAGAGTTAATGCACATCTGGAGAAACTGAGCTTATTTTATAAAACATGAAACAATCTGTAAAAAAGAACAGCTGACCGAAAAGCTACCATTTCTTCCTTTAAACAGAAATCCTTACTCTGGTCTCTTTCACTAAAGAGATCATGGCATAGGAGGTGCTTCTTAGAAATTGCTGAGATATAACTTTCTGGCATATTATTAAAAAGTGAGTAAGGAGAGGAAATGACTGTGGGAAAAAAACAGTATTCACTTTGTCACTTTACTTCCCCCACTGAAAAACTTATGATTTTATGACGCCATGTTTTTAACTGTATACTTTATAAAAGTACCTACCACTAAAAATAAGTCTTCAGACTAAAGTGAGTTGAAGAAAATAAATTTTTTAAAATGTAAAAGCATATTACATATTCATCTAATTTTATCAGTCTTTCCAAAGCCCAGAATTTTTTTTTCTCTTCCCCTAGACATACAGAAAGCGTGAAGACATTTTTTTCTTGCATCTGTAGTGGAATTTTAAATTTAAGAACTATCAAAGGCCTGATTAGTATAATAGTATAAGCTGTATAATAGGGCAGCTCAATCACAAACTATAGAATATTTAATAAATGCAAAGGTGTAAAGGCTCTTTCTGAAAATGAACTGCCTAAATTATTCATCATAAGGATTCGTCACTATTAAAAAATTGGAATCTTCATACACAAAAAAGTGTCTGGGAATAGCTCTTGACTCTTAATTGAAGCATTGAATACAACAGTAGCAGCATGCGGCTTGGCCATCCCAAGGAAGCCAGATTTATTTTTAGCAAGTTTTTATCATATTATATACAATATTTTAAGTAAGTACATCAATGAAAAGAATAAAACCCAGAATAAAAATTTTAGTTTCCGTAAAAATATATAAGCAAACCACATAAAATAAATATTTCAGGGCCCTACAATATTAACTTCTTTAAATAAGGTACTTTAGAAGTTAGGTATTAAATCTTTCCCCTCTTTATAATATTCCCAGGTAATTATTTGCATAACAGAACCTACCATGAGCTTATATGATCCAGTCTTTTCAGGAGAGCAGAGAGAAAAGAGTCTTTACTTAAGACTCTTCCTCAGAAGAAACTACAGACAGAGCAAATAGTGGCTGTATGTAAAATGGGTCCACGTGGTTGTTTAGATGTCTAAGTGAGATGTACTTGAAGTGCTATTAATTATTAAAACATGCCATGACAATGGAAGGAATTCTTTTGCTATGGGCTTTTTTATAGGAAACTGGGTGTTTTTGCTTTTTGTCTTAGGAAGAATTAACGGAATTTGTGGGAATGTTTTGCAAACCCTTGTAGATATCGATTCAGTTAATTACCATCAACTACATAGCTTACCAACTTTAATAGTAAAATTATTTCCAATAAAAAGCATCAGAGTTTTTTTGGAACACTCAGACTTTGTAAACACATCTTCACATAGTTGAAAAACACACTTCTGAACCAAAAGATCTTTGTGAAGAAGGGATCATCTCACTTAGTAAAAACCATTGTCAGATACAATCAGGAAAAGGTACACAGAGACTTATCAAAAGTATGAATACCATTCTTTTTCTTAAGCTGTGTTGGTGAGTACTCTAGGGTTCATTTCCTCTCCATAAGTGCTATATTTGAAAACCTAAAACAGATCTTATCTCCTGGATAAGTCTCAATATAACTCTGTATGTCCACATTTTATTTGTAATGCGTTATAAGCCATTTGCAGTGTGAACCATTCATGTGGTTTAACGTTTTTGTTAACTATATCATACACCCAAAACCTATAACCTACACAGTTTCAAGGAAAAATGAACTTGAGTAACTAAATTAGTTTTCTCTACCCACACCCTTCTCCCGCTAAAAATCTTTACTTCACATTTCTGTCATTACACCTTAAGAAGACACTTAAATTCATGCTGACATTTTTTTAAAAATATAAACATGGTGGTTAAGAGTATGAACTCTGGAGCCAAGGACCTAGGTTCAAATTCTTGTCCACCTCTTATAAGTTATATATCCTTTACAGCAGGAGTCCCCAACATCCGGTCGTGATCTGTTAGGAATGGAGCTGCACAGCAGGAGGTGAGTGGCAGGGGAAGGTTCACCTGTATTTACAGCCACTCCCTGTCACTCAGCATTACTGCCTGAGTGCTGCCTCCTGTCAGATCAGCACTAAAAAGCTGCTTCCATTTCCAACATCCTATCTTTGTGAAGCAGGGTTTTTTTGCAGTGACGGTAACCAGAACAAGATTACAGGTAGACTGGACATAAGCAACACACTTTTCACATGTCACTCACTGCTTCCCATCACCTCCAGATGAGACCACCCAGTTACAAGTAAACAAGCTCAGGGCTCCCACTGATTCCGTGTTATGGTGAGCTGTATAATTATTATATATTACAATGTAATAATAATAGAAATAAAGTACACAATAAATGTAACGCACTGGAATCATCCCAAAACCATCTCCCCCAATCCCCTGGTCCGTGGAAAAATTGTCTTCCATGTAACCCATCCCTGATGCCAGAAAGATTGGGACCACTGCTTCTCAGGTTTATTTAACTTTCTGGTGCCTTGATTTGTAAAATGGGGAACAATCACTACTTCTCTCAAACGGTTACTGGGGAGTTTAAATGAAGTACTTAGGGCATGTATTATACACAGTAGTGTCGTGTATCAGCTATTATTATTGCTAAAATCAAGAAGGTAAAGCAAAATTAAAGCATGCTGGAACTTGTAAACTGGATTTTTTTAAGAGTGTAACACCTCTCACTAAAATTTATTTCAGAATTCTTACTGACACTGTACTTTCAACCTGTCAGTAGTAAGTCATCTGCTTCTACCTCTATGCGATAAAACTACACTTCTAACACGACTCTTTTTCCATATTATCAAACACCTTTAAAGTCTGTGAAAATATCTTACATTCCCAGCTAAACTTTAGTAAGTATGAGAATACAAGTCATGTCTTGTAAAGCACATTCCTAGGTAACTTGCATATAACATATGCTCATTATTTATCAAATAGATTGTAATGACACAGTTTCATGTGAAGTCAAATGTATAAACATAACTTATAGGCGTATTTAGTCTGATATATTCCTAGTGTTTAAAATAATATTTTAATCTTAGTTCATAAACTGAGTGCTATAATTAATACTATAAAAAAGATAAATGTATATAAACTGGTGACTTGCATAAGTTTTTGTGACGGGTGAACATTTACATGGTGCTTCTAAATGCTGTGGTATATTCTATTTCATAAACATCTATTTGTTTTTCAACTTATGAACTAATCAACAAAGCCTTCTGCATAGCAATTTCCCAACAATAAATCTATGCTCACTTTGAATCTTAGAAAATGCTGATTATTTTTCTTTTTGTGACTTCATCCTTTTCCAAGAAGTATAAAATAATATGTAACAGAAGTGACACTAAAAAGCAACTGTGAATTCTGCACTTAAAAATATGGTATCATAGCTTCTGTAACACAGACACTCTATATGCTTAAAGCTGAAAGACCATGATGGGAAGACAAGACAGCTGTCTTTGAATTCTTAATGGATTGCCATGTGGAAGAGAAAACAGACTTAATATGTGGTATGCCAGAAGGAGGGACAAGCTGTAAGAAAGCAGATTACTGATATAAAACTTTCTGAAAATTAGAGCTATCTAAAATTGTAAAAGGGAATCATATGAAGTAGTAAATACTTGCATATCACTGAAAATGTCTGTGAATGGAAGACTGGTTTTTAGGAATGTTACAGAGAAGTTAAGTATTTGATAACGAGCTGGACAAACTTCCCTTAATTAGAATATTCTTGGATTTTCTTAATACTTAACCCCAAAAGAAATGACCTGATGCACAATACTAACAATGCAAAAGAGTATGCTTACCTGCCTGACATCATAGAGTCTATGTGGGACACATGAACATCACCCTTAATATGGAATAATTGGCACTGTCATGGTTAGAATGTTCTAACCCTATTTATTCAGCAATGTGATCCAACTTCCTCTCTCCAAGTACAGCTAATTTAAATTTACTTCAAAGAAAATTTTTTAAGGTGAAAAAGTAGATTTATTGAGAAAGAAAAGTCCCCAGGAGGGGACCTGAAGGGGTGACCCTTCAAATTTTATATAAAGAAATTTCACGTCATCCCTTGAACAACTGTGGATCTACCATCCTCCTTACCCCTAGCCTACCAAGTGGAGAATGGGAAAACACTCTTAGATGCATACAATTTAGAAAAGTGAGACATGACAGAAAATGAATAAATGAGTTCTAATAACTCCTCTGTTACACAGGATTTGCTATCAGAACAATTAGTTTAATATATTCGTATCTGTCATAAATTCATACTAAGAACAAGTATGACTATAAAGCAAGTAGAATATTTTTAAATTAGTATCTTTTTAAAGACATAAATAAGCTAGAATATAAATCCTAAAAGCACACGAAGACTCATCATACTTTTGTGCATGCTTAAAATTTCTATAGCAGGATGGGCACAGGTGGCTCAAGCCTACATAATCCCAGTACTTTGGGAGGCCAAGGCAAGATGATTGCTTGAGCCCAGGAGTTTAAGACCAGCATTGGTAACACAGCAAGCTCTCGTCTCCACATAAAATGAAAAATATTAGCCAGGCGTGGTGGTGCCCACCTGTAGTCCCAACTACTCAGGAGGCTGAGGCAGAAGGATTGCCTGAGCCCAGGAAGCTGAGGCTGTGCTGAGCCAATACAGATTGTGAAACTATACTCTAGCCTGGGTGACAGAATGAGATTCTGACTCAAAAAATTTAAAAATAAATAAAATTTCCATAGTAAAAGCCTAAAACAAAGAGGCCTCTTATAAAAAGTGAAATTCAGCTCTAATTTAATTAATACAGATATGACATTGGTGTATATTTTTAAGCTACAAGAAAAATAGGTCATATCTCCTATATATATATCAGAGGGAAAGTTCTTAAGCACTATTTAGAAACAGGTTCATTACCAAAACTGAAGAATGCTTCATTAGAACATGGGATTGAAAAACGCTAACACATAGCAGATTTTCTTTTGTTGATCCAAGCTGCAGAGTGGTTTTATATTCGACTTCAGTTAGTATAGTCCATTGTAAAATTAATTGTTTTGATACCTTAAGATTATTTTTAATACATATAATTATTTTGTTTTTTCTATGTTTCTAGGGATTTCCAAAGCCTAGAAAATGTTTTACTTATTTCTGTTTAACAGTTAAGACTTCCAACAGTAAGGAAAAAGATATAACATTAGTGCAGTATTAGGTGGAGAATTAAGTGTTTAAAATCTATTTTAAGTAAATCCTATTTTACTTTGAACATGTCACGTAAGCCCTTTGAGTCACGGTGCTCATCCATAAAATAATTCAGACTTTATGATTTCAAAGACTATCTCATTCTTAAAGTGTACAATATTATGACCTCCACAGTGAGTACACTTCCGCAATATGACAGGTACCCTATCCTTATGCTAGCCATAGTGATACAGTGATGTGGACAAAACTCTCCAAAATGTGCAAAGTCAGGAGTGTTAAGTGAATGTGAGAGAAGACACTGACTTGAAACATGGGTTAGAACATCTCAGAGTCTTTCTTTTCTTATCTAGAAAGCATCATCATTACATATTGCAAAAAAAAGCTCGGCAAGTGTGTGAGAAACTTTGTAATTCAAGCAAGATTGCTCACTCTACTGACTCTTGAACATAAAGGGAAATGTCTGAATGGTAATTTATTGACGCCCACTATTTGTGGCACCCATACTCCCACCCTGCATTAGGTGTCAGAAGAAGACAATGCTTCGTGGCATGCAGAAATCAAGGGTACAGAGTAAAATGTACAACTGGCTCAAATTAAACATTTGAGAATACTACCTTCCTAGTTAGAAGTGTAAATGTTTGCGTTGTCTGTATTGCATATATGAAACACAGAGTTAATTCCTTAACTCGAACACCACTGAATTCACATAAATGGCACTGATGTATTGTCAGCAATTCAAGAGGCCCATTTTATAAAGTCCAATGATCTGAAATAATCCAAGTGAACATATGGATTTCTTTTGTAGGATGAAGTAATTCATAGAGGTTTATCTACATGAAATCAATTTAAAAAGAAGCAATCTTTCCCAAACTTAGTAACAAGCAGGCCATGTAGTATACAAATGTGGTATACTAAATACCAACTGCTTTCAAAAATAGCAACACTGAGACGTGTAGCTGTGATGTCTCTATCTTGTCAGTTAATTCACACTGTAAAAGAACTGTCAAGAAAGTGTGAGCTATCTAAGTAAAATTGCATGTCAATCTGTTGGAGAAAGGTATCTGGGGAGCAAGATAGGAAAAGAAATACAGCCCTAAGTGATGCATACGGATAAGCAAGTCATGGGGGGAGCTCTTGTAATTAACTTGTAACTGAAAACTTCACATAAGACATTAATAGTCAAAATTTACAAAATGACAGCACGCCAGACAGAGAGTTTGGGTCTCTTTGAGGTGTCTGAGATGGTGTGTATATGTAAAAAAAAACTGAATGGAGATGTAAGCCGGTATTGTGGTGTTGTAATAATTTAACCACAAATGCCTTCCCTATTTAAATATTCCAATCAGTACTGTTAGTACACGTACCTCGGAGAATTCTTTCCTCATGGCAACGAAGAAAGTCCCAGATTCTAACAGTGCCGTCATCAGAGCATGTAGCAAATTTATTATCCGTGGGTGAGAAACTGTTACATGAAGACACACAGCAGGGGAAAGAAGTCAGCATTTAACAGATTATCTGTGCTTCTCAGACAGGGAAAAATAAAAACACTGTGCTGCATTACAAACAGGAGAGGGAAGTATCCACTGAAGAAGCCCTTAGAGAATGCTGTCCACTAACATAGGCATCTCATCAAAAGAAGACTTGAACAGAGTAGTTGCTTCTAAGTTTTCAATCATCAATATTCAGAGAACTTTACAAGTGTATAATTGGTTCTAATGCTACCCATGCCCCCCCTCTCAGTACAATTTACCAGGAAATCATATGAAGCTGAATTAAGTGTTGGCACTAAATGGGTTGTATTTTTGCAATATTCCTGCAAGGTCTTTTAAATTACACAGGACTATTGCTCAAAAGATTAGCATCAGCTTCTGCCTCAGACACTTCATGAAATGATGAGCTATAAAAATGTGGGCAGGCCATAAACAACTGATTGCTAAATATCCCTACATACAATGTTTCTCATTTATTCAACAGGTCTGTAGAAAGCTTTCATGCCTTCTTCCTGAAAAGCTATTCCATGTTACACTTTTTGAGGAAAACTTTAAATTAAGGACATTCAGATTTGTGTTTAAAGCTAAAGAATCTGCTGCAAAAGAGGGAGCCAGTTTTTCTTCCCAGCAGTGAAAGACCATCAAGTTTCTCAACTAACTTTATGAACTCCCGTGAACTTTTGAATCCTATGACAAAGGAAAAACCAACTGTGAAAATTCAATGCATGGGGATGACACTAAGGCAAAGTCTATATAAAGCAGAAACATGTTTATACAATTTCTGTTAATATTATGAAAGTAGAGACAAATGGCTACAGCGAATAATTTTTCTATAAAGATGTCAACCTCCTCCCACACATAGGTGGTACAACCTTAAAGAATGCTGCTTTGCTTTATTCTGAGGCTGCAGCAATTCTTCAGGCTTGTATTGAAACTGTTTCCCCAATTTTACTATACATATCTCATTGATATGTAAAAATATACAACTCACTGAAAATATTTTAAACTCCACTTATACATTTGTATAACTGATATTATCAACAGTGAATCAGAAGAAAAGTCTAGAGTCTTCTTGACAATGGTCTGCTTACAGTTGCAAAACTTGAAGAACCCATTCATTAATCCGTTAATGTTTGCCACATCCAGAGTGTTATCTGTGAGGATTTTTAGTCCTATACTTCCCTTTTGAAGTCGTGGCATAACCAAGCCAACCAGGTCTTCACTTAAGCCTTTTTTCTTGTATTTTGTGTGAATTCTGAAAGTGTTTTCTGTAGGCTTTAGATTTTATTCAGTTGTATAATTAAAGACTGAATTCTTTATTTGGAATGAAATATGCTTGTCTTACACAGTAGATAATAAAAAGGAATAGCGTATACACATTATTAACCATAAATGAAAATAGAAAACCAGTGCAAAATGCGGCAGACAATACATCTCTAACATATTGCAAAGGCTGATACCAGGACAACACTACTTCAGAAAGGTGCCAGCAAAATGGTGAATGTGTGAAAACAAAGAAAAATGTTTTGTTTATAGGGTGCAGAAAGTTTCCCAGAAACTGACAGAGCCCATGCATCTCTGCACCCAGAGTACACTTAGAGAATAATTTAACCATGACAATAGGGACTACAGAAAATGGTATATTGTGTATAAACCTGGCCTCTCTAATCGCCTCCTTATGTGCCTGGAACATCTTGACGTTGTTCATGTTCGACTGCCAATATTTCACATATCCTCCATGATCTGCTGTCAACATCCACATGTCATTATGTGACCAAGTCATGGCCCTCACTGGGCTGTCATGAGCCTATGAAGACAGAAAATATATGTAAGCTACTACTTAAAAAAATATATGGTTAAAGGGTTACAAAAGCATGTATTAACTCACAGTAATGATTCAATTCATCCAATTATAATTTTAACAATGCCAATGAAGTAACTATATCTTGAGATCTTTATAGTACCACAGGATGATGCCACCATCTGGCGATTACTGTTACCTGTAATATTGTTTCAAAATTGAAAGTGAGTCCATTCCACAAGGTAAACTCTCCACTAGAAGCTCCAGTGACCAACCGTCTTCCTTCTGGAGTCCACTGGGAAAGAAAAAAAGACAAGCTATACAAAGGCACTTATCTTCCGACGTCATTAATTTTGAAAACATTTAGAAAGTCTTTATTTCTGAAAGATCCAATAATTGACATTAAGTGGATAATACTGACTTTCACTTAAATGCAGCTTGGCTTTGTCAGGAGTACTATGTCAAAAGAGCTTATATTAGCACAGTACAAGGAAAGCTCTAGAACTCTGGCTCACTAACTAAATTAAAGATAAGTACATTTTGAGTACATATTCCTACACACTAAATTACACACACATGCACTCTAAAATCCTGGAAAGACAGGACTGTAGACACCAAAACAAAATAAGCAAAGACCTCATTTTCCTAGGCCACATGGTAGACTAACATATATAAGGTGGTCAGTCACCAGCAGAACTCAAAAACTGACTAAAGGATCTGATGTCTTACGAGTGGATCAACTCAAACAGAAAAGTTACCAGCATTTTATGAAAACACAGGATAACATAACCTCCCACTGAGGTTACCAACTTTTCCTGTAACTATACATACTTTAAAAATTATTGTAAACTCTCCTCCATTCACAGTGCCAACCAGAGATAAGTCTTATGCTGATCTACTCTCAAAAAAACGGCTGGGTACAGTAGTTCATGTCTATAATCCTAGCACTTTGGGGAGGCTGAGGCAGGAGAATTGCTTGAGCCCAGGAATTCAAGATCAGCAAGGGCAACACAGCAAGATCTTGTCTCTACAAAAAAAAACAAAAATTGGCCGGGCATGACGGGGTGCGCCCATAGTCCCAGGTACTCACAGGTTCAGGCAGAAAAACTGCCTGAGCTCAAGAGGTTGAGATTACGATGAGCCAGGATCATGCCAGTATATTCCAACCTGGGTGAAAGAGTACAACCCTTTCTCAAAAAACTGAAAAAAAAGTAATAGAGCCATGACTAATTAACATGACAACAATTTTTAAGTTTTTTCTAATTGATACATAATAGATGTACATATTTTCTTTTCTTTTCTTTTCTTCTCTTTTTTTTGATTTGGAGTCTCACTCTGTTGCCCAGACTGGAGTGCAGTGGCCACTCCCGGCCACCGCAGCCTCTACCTGCTTGGAAGCCTTCCAAGTAATTGGAACTACAGGTGTGCGCTACCACGCCCGGCTAATTTTTTTTTTATTTATTGTAGAGAGGAGGTCTCGCCAAGTTGCCCAGGCGGGTCCCGAACCCGCAGGCTCAGGAAATCCACTCACCTCAGCCTCCCAAAGTGCGGGATTACAGACTGAGCCACTGAGCCCGGCTATTTTTTTTTTTTTTGAGTTGGGAGTCTCACTCTATTGCTTAGGATGGAGGGCAGTGGCACGTTTGCTGCCATTGCAGCCCCAAACTGCTGGGCTCAGGTGATCCTTCTGCCTCAGTCTTCCAAGTAGCTGGAACTACAGGCATATGCCACCAAGCCCAGCTAACTTTTTTTGTTTAATTTATTGTAGAGATGAGGTCTCGCCAAGTTGCCCGGGCTGATCTTGAACCTGTGGACTGAGGAAGTCCTCTTAACCTCCAAAGTGTTAAGATTATAGGCGTGTGTCACTGCGCCTGGCCTACTTTTCATTTTCAAGGTTCTATGATGGATTACTCACTTATTTTCCTGAAAGGATGTAAATATACAAAAAACCAATACAACAATCCTATTTTCCAAAATAAAACCTGTGACAATTGAAAAATGCAAATGAACTTATAAAATCATCAGGATGAGATATATAAAATAAAGGTTACTGGTAAATTCCACAAATATATGTGACAATTCAGCTTTTGCTTGCTTACCTGTAGGTCATGGCTTTGATTATTATGAATAAAGGTCTCCTACCTTCCTAGTTTGCTATCTGCTATGAATCCCAAACCAGGCAATAGTGTAGACAACCAAACTGTAGACACAAAGCCCACAGTCATTATTTCTTAGTACCTTCCAATTTGGACCTCTACCTTGTGCAAGATTTTCCAAAGCCATTGATACCCAAATGAGAATATTTACCCACCTAATAAGATATAGGACACTCAGGTTTTATTATTTCAAATGGCTTTCTTTGTTATGCTAAGAAGGTATTAAAATTAGCTGCACAGCATATCCCTTTGACCAAATTCCTTGATAAAGAAAACTATCCTATATCTGGTTGGCTCTACTTACACAACAGTGCTTCTTTCATGATGTTTCTATACCTCCAATCTCTGAGGAATGCAGGAGCCCAAAGATAAACGCAATGACTCCTGTGAGCTCAGACTGGCATCTCTCTCAGACCCTCTCGGCTCTCTCTGCTGTCTACCACAGTCTTCCATATAAGACAATCTGCTTATTTTGCTCATTTGCCACTAATGTTGGCCATGATTATCTTTCTCTGTCACATTTTTCCTATTTTTTTGAGTTGGAGTCTCTGTCACGCAGGCTAGAGTGCTGTGGCATGCTCATGGCCACCGCAGCCTCGACCTGCTGGGCTCAGGAGATCCTTTCGCCTCAGCCTTCCAAGTAGCTGGAACTACAGGCACATGCCACCACGCCCGGTTAATTTTTTTTTAATTTATTGTAGAGATGAGTTCTTGCCAAGTTGCTGAGGCTGCTCTCTCTCAAACCAGTGGGCTCAGGCAATCCTCTCACCTTGGACTCTCAAAGTGCTGGGATTATACGTGTGAGCCACCACGCCCTGTCTCCCGTATTTTTCAGCTGCTGTTTGCTCAACTTTGACTAGTAATCATCCTACACCTCTGGATACTGTTAACCAAGTGCATTCTTAGTTAGAAAATGGAATATTCAAAACACAAATGATTACACTATTATCTGTGGTAATACTATTCAGTAGATGCCTAGGAGACAGGGATGGGAAGGGTTTTTTTAATTGCAAATCTCTTCAAATTTTAAATTTTTGAACCATGTAAATGTTCTATTTTTTATTATTATTATATTTTTGATATTTCAGTGAAGACTCATTGCCTGTAATCTCAGCACTTTGGGAGGCTGAGGCAGGAAGATTGTTTGAGGCTGGGAGTTCAAGACCAGTCTGGGTAACATAGTAAGACTCTATCTCTACAAAAATTTTAGAAATCAGCCATGCATGGTGGTAAGTGCCTGTAGTTCCAGCTACTGGGAAGGCTGAGGCAGAATGATCACTTAAGGCTAAGTTTGAGGTGCAGTGAGTTATGATCAAGCCACTACACTCCAGCCTGAGAGAGTGATACCCTGTCTCTAAAAAATGAAATAAAGTCCAATGAAAATGTACTGAGTGTTTACTATGCCGCTTCATGGTGTTAACAATTATGGTGGACCATCACTCTTCAGCTCTCCTCAGGTATTTTCCTGCCTAGTAACACATTAAGAACTTTCATCAACCTTGGGATGCTGCTTTATACACAGTAACAAAGCCATGCCTATTCAAGGGCAACTCTTAGACCTGCTGCAATATGTATCCATATATTGAGAAAGAATTCCATGGAAACTGCAACGTGAAGAAAACAGTCCAAAAGTAGTATCTTACTAAATGTGTATAGACAGGATAAATGTCTGGGTATTCAAAAAAAAAAAAAAAAATACTACCAAAAAAATGGATTGCTGTCCCAGATATGTATTTAAAACAATGTTTCATTTTTCTTTGTTCTGTCAAATACATTTGCAGACTAATTCAGGACTAATTTCCCCCACCCCACAAAAATCCATCAGAATACTTACCCTAACAACAAATACTGGACACTTTACTTTATTTGTTGATGTCCGAACAAATTTTGTTGTGACTGCATTCATTGGATTATTCAACATTCCTATAGGTGGGACCAGCTATAAAAAAAGAAAATTAGGTTCTTAGAACTCCTCATTACACACAAGGCAAAAACCAGAAATGTGGCAAAGTAACTATTACAACATTTAAAGATAAATTGGGAACTATGGCAGACTTTCAAAAAAGCTATTATAATGGGCTACAATTAGTCTACATTAATTAAATAAAGAAAAATAAGATACAGGAAGGTTAACAAAATCAAGTACAAGATTAAGTACCAGATTTCACTACTTACTTCTCAAAGTCAGCACAATTAAACACCTTCACAATGAGCCAAATATAAAATTAACTTGCCTATTACAAGACATTAGGCAGTTCAACATTTTGTTGGACATTGCTTTAAGGCCCAAATCAAGAATTCATCCATTAGATTAAAAGGGAAATTTAAATTGAGACAAACTATAACATACGATTTATACAGATGTGTTATATTATCCCTTTGGGAATATTCATTTTAATTATAAAGAAGTGAAAAGAAAAGAACATTTTGAACTTGTGGTCATATATTTTTAGGCATAAATGCCCAAAGAAGTTTTTATTAAGCTAGCATGATACATTTTATACTTACATCATTATAATAACCTGCATCAGGCTGAATTGCCCGCATATCTCTCTGGTCTCTTTGCCATATTCTGTTCTGTTAAAAAAAAAAAGATCAATTAATAAATATATGGGCCAAGCGTGGTGACTCAGCCTGTAATCCCAGCACTTTGGGAGTCTGAGGCGAGAGGACTGCCTAAGCCTGCGGGTTCGAGACCAGCCTGGGTAACTTGGTAAGACCTCGTCTCTACAATAAATCACAAAAACTAGTCAGACGTGGTGGCATGCATCTGTGGTTCCAGCTACCTGGAAGGCTGAGACAGAAGGATTGCCTAAGTCCAGCAGGTGGAGGCTGTGATGGCCATGAGCGTGCCACTGCACTCCACTGGGCAACAAGAGTGAGACTCCAACTCAAAAAAAAAAAAAGAAAAAAAAAACTTCATTAAATAAATAAATATATATATGATCTAATTATACTCGATTCAGAATTAATTACTAACAAAATATAAGCTACATTACATGGGAAGAAGAAAATAGGACTTAAAAATGTTATTTCCTCAGCTGGGCTCAGTAGCTCACACCTATAATCCCAGCACTTTGGAAGACCAAGGCTAGAAGACATCTTGAGCCCAGGAGTTCAAAATCAGCTGGGCAACACAATTAGACCTTGTCTCTACAAAAAAAAATTTTTTTTAATTAGCCAGGTGTGGTGGCTTGTGCCTGTTATTTCCAGCTACTTGGGAGGCTGAGACAGAAAGATCTCATGAGTCCAGGAGGTTGAAACTATGGTGGTGAGCCATGATAGTGCCACTGCACTCCAGCCTGGGCAACAGAGTGAGACTCTAACTTAAAAAAAAAAAAAAAGACAGGCTCAGTGGCTCAGCCTGTAATCCCGCGCCTTTGGGAGGCTGAGGTGAGTGGATTGCCTGAGCCCGCAGGTTCAAGACCCGCCTGGGCAGCGAGACCTCATCTCTACAATAAATCAAAAAATCAGCCCGGCATGGCAGCACGTGCCTGTAATTCCAGCTATTCAGAAGGCTGAGGCGGAAGGATTGCTGGAGCCCAGCAGGCGAGGCTGAGATGGCCGGGAGCGGCCACCGCACTCCAGTCTGGGTGACTGAGTGAGACTTCGACTCAAAAAAAAAAAAAAAAAAAGGTATTTTCTAAAACATAAGTAAGGGTATCTTAAAGAGATTTCCCTTCTTATCCTACTGACATTGCTTAGAATTGCCATCCTCACTTTACACACAATCATCCATGATGCTGCTGCCCCCAACACATTCTCACTGACGCTAACTTAAAAAAAAGAAAACAGGAGGCCGGGAGTGGTGGCTCACGCCTATAATCCTAGCACTTTGGGAGGCTGAGGTGAGAGGATTGCCTGAGCCCACGGGTTCGAGACAAGCCTGGGCAACTTGGTAAGACCTCATCTCTACAATAATTTTTTTTTTAATTAGCCAGGTGTAGTGGTGTGTGTCTGTAGTCCCAGCTACTTGGAAGGCTGAGGCAGAAAAATTGCCTGAGCCCAGCAGGTCGAGGCCGCGGTGGTCATAAGCATGCCACTGCACTCCAGCTTGGGTGACAGAGTGAGACTGACTCAAAAAAACAATGGAAAAAAGCAAACAGGATAGGAGACAGACACTCCCAATTCCCCCAAAGCCTTTGGCACAAAACAACTCCTTGTATCTTGCCCTCAACTTCCTTAATTCCTCTCAAGCTCTATCCTGGTTTCCTAGCTCAAGTGAAATCCTTAGAAAAGTCTAAATCTGTCTTCACCTCTGAATCTTTCTCTCATATGCGTGCAACTTACTGATCAAGCCCAATATGCAAAAAACTCTTTTTTTGCTTTTTTTTTTTTTTTTTTTTAGTTGGAGTCTCACCTTGTTGCCCAGACTAGAGTGCAGTGGCATGCTCCTGGCCACCACAACCTCGACCTGCTGGGCTCCGGTGATCCTTCCGCCTCAGCCTTCCAACTAGTTGGAACTACAGGCGTGCACTACCACACCCGGGTAATTTTTAGTTTATTATAGAGACGAGATCTGGCTAAGTTGCCCGGGTGGGTCTCAAATGCGTGGGCTCAGGCAATCCACTCACCTCGGCCTCCCAAAGCGCTGGGATTACAGGCTGACACCAAGTCTGGCTGCAAAAAAATTTTTAACCATAGGTCTAAGGTAATGAAAAGCAGACAACATAGCCAGACACAGTGGCTCAAGCCTGTAATCCCAAGACTTTGGGAGGCTGAGGCGAGAGGATTGCCTGAGCCCACAGGTTCAAGACCAGCCTGGGCAACTTGGGAAACCCTCATCTCTACAACAAATAAAAAAATTAGCCAGGCATGGTAGCACGTGCCTGTAGTTCCAGCTACTTGGAAGGATGATGCAGAAGGATGGCCTGAGCCCAGCAGGTCGACACTGGGGTGGCCGTGAGCGTGCCACTGTACTCCAGCTTGGATGATGGAGTGAGATTCCAACTCAAAAAAAAAAAAAAGCCAATCTCAGAGGCTAAGATAAGTAAAGAAAGAACTCAAAAGGGGGTGACTTTAAGCAGACCCCTACCCGACCTTTATTTTTTTTTTAAACTTACTAGTTCAGAGTTGCTTTCACCCTAGAGAACCATAGTAGTTACTCAACCCTCAAATAAGTAGAAACCTTTTCCGGACTATAAGAGCTACTTACAACCAGGGCGTGGAAATGGGAGAATCTGTGTTCTTCACACCAGTGTCTCTGACACCCAAAACTGCAGTTTTAATATATGTTCTCATAAAAATTTTCCTATGTTGGTAGTCTTTTATTATCTCACATGCACTGTGGGTTTAACAAGCGTTTTAAGGCTGGCCTAGAAATTAAAGTATCCTCTTCTAATTTGCTGTGAACTGGCAGGGCGCAGTGGCTCAAGCCTGTAATCCCAGCACTTTGAGAGGCTAAGGTGAGAGGATTCCCTAAGCTCAGGGGTTCGAGACCAGCCTGGGCAACTTGGCAAGACCTCCTCTCTACAATAAAAAAAAAAATACATTAGCCAGGCACGGTGGCGTGCATCTGTAGTTCCAGGTAATTAGAAAGCTGAGGCGGAAGGATTGCCTGGGCCCAGCAGGTCAAGGGTGTGGTGGCTGTGAGTGTGCCACTGCATGTCAGCCTGGGTGACGGAGGTCCTGACTCAAAACAAAAAAAAAAAATTTACTGTGAACCTTTAGAATAAATCCTATTTCTGAAGGAAGTCTAATTTTAATAATTTCTCAGAAGATGATTCATGCACAAAGTTTAAGAAAAAATTCCTGGTAGTTTGAAACCCTTTTCAAATCACCTCACTTGAAATTCTACTTCATTCCACTAATTTAGGCAACATTGCTACCCTACATTTAGAAATGTTGTTCTTTTAAAACCAAAGTTCGATCATCTGCATTAATCAAACTTACCTCCAAATACTTAATTACCGATGGATTGTAGTCTATGGTCTTTCTGTTTACAGCTTTTCTCATTCGTTTTCCATCAAAGGTAAGCTGCTGCATTGCTTGCTGCTGTGCAAAATCAGGCCGTTTATAAAACAGCTGTCGAGGTGCCTGGTGTTGGAACCTTGGCATATGAAAAAACCGAGGAGGAGAACCAATTTCTGTAGCCATGGCGATGTTTTTCTTCTAGGACACTAGGATAAGGAAAAAGGACTTTCACTACAAATATCAGCACTGCAACGTTGCCAGAGAACTTTTTTTTTTCAGTCTGGGTCTCACTCTGTCACCCAAGCTGGAGCGGTCAGGAGATCACAGCTCACTGCACGCTTGACCTCCTGGGCTCAAGCAATCCTTCAGTCTCGCCTCCCAAGTAACAAGAGAGTACAGGCACACACCACCATGCCTAGCTAACTTTCTATTTTTGTCATTTGTGGAAACACGGTCTCACTGTTACCTAGACTACTCTTGTACTCCTGGGCTCAAGCAATCCTCCCGCCTTGGCCTCCCAAAGTGCTAATATTATAGGCATGAGCCACTGCAACTGGCCTTGTCAGAAAACTTTTTTTTTTTTTGAGTTGGAGCCCAGACTGGAGTGCAGTGGCCCACCTCAGCCTTCCAAGTTCCAAGCTGGAACTACAGGCACGCGCTACCACACCAGGCTAATTTTTTGATTTATTGTAGAGATGAGGTCTCATCAAGTTGCCCAAGCGGGTCCCGAAGCCATGGGCTCAAGCAATCCACTCACCTCAGCCTCCCAAAGCACGGGATTACAGGCTGAGCCACCAAGCCCAGCTAGAAAACTTTTTTTTTGTCACTGACTTGAAACTCATAAAAAAAAATTTTTTTTAAAGGAAAGCTTTTTTTTCCCCAGTTCGAGTCTCACTCTGTCGCCCAGGCTGGAGTGCAGTGGCACACTCCCGGCTACCACAATCTCGACCTGCTAGGCTCAGGCAATCCTTCTGCCTCAGCCTTGTAGCAGGAACTACAGACATGCACCACCATGCCCAGCTAATTTTTTGATTTATTGTAGAGATGAGGTCTCGCCAACTTGCCTGGTCTCCCTTTTCTAATATGCATCATTTCTAGCTTTCAATCAATCTATTTACAAAATGAACTACATCAATTGTCCTTTAACAATTGGGAGAGCCAGGGGTGGTGGCTCACGCCTATAATCCCAGCACCTTGGGAGGCCAAGGTGAAAAGACTGCCTGAGCCCTTGGGTTTGAGACCAGCCTGGGCAACTTGTCAAGACTTCATTCTCTACAATACATCAAAAAATTAGCTGGGCCTGATGGCTTGTACCTGTAGTTCCAGCTACTTGAAAGGTTGAGGTGGAAGGATCAGCTGAGCCCAGCAGGTCAAGGCTGCGGTGGCTGTGGGTGGCTGTGAGCATGCCACTGCACTCCAGCCTGGGTAACAAGAGTGAGACTCCAATTTAAAAAAAAAAAAAGTGGATATATTCTGAGAAATGCATTAAAGAACTTTGTCATTGTACAAACATCATCATAGAGTATATTTTCACAAACCTATGAAGATCTAGCCTATATGGTATAGCCCAGTTGCTAAGCTACAAACTTATATAGAATGCTCCTGTACTGAATACTGAAGACAACTGTAACACAACACTAAATATTGAACATAGAAAAGTCACCATAGAAAAGGTATGGCAAAAATATGGTACTATAATCCTACTAGAGTATTGTCGTAGATGTGGCCAGACATTGACCAAATGCGATTATGTGGTACATGAACATATCCGATTTATGGCTGAGACCAGTTACACATTTGAAAAAGATGAACTCACAGAAAAATGTCACCAGGAATCTGCTATAAAATTAAGCCTTAGTGAAGAAAAAACGGCAATTTATAACAGCTTGGGGTACAGAGTTTGTGTGTGTGTATTTGTGGAAGACAAAGAAGATAGAATCACTGAGAACTATGAGTTTTTTAAATTTTTATTAAGATATTTCACAGTAAAACTAATTATTTTTAAATTTTTATAAGACTCAATGTTACATAAGATTCACTAAAAATTTTTTTAAACTTGACTTGTGTCGTCCTTTTACGTTTCCTGGAAATAGTGTAGAAAGAGGAATAAACTACCACCCATAATAAATAGGAAAAGAATGTATACCTAATTTCTGGAGTAAAGTACACAGAAACTTACTACATATTTACAAAGGTAACATTAAGCTAATATCTGAAGAGAAAAATGTTAAGGCCTTATAGTGTTTCAACTTAAAAGCTCAGCATTTAAACTTACATGCCAATAATACAAATATGCATTATTTTAAAATAAATTTTAGGGCCGGGCTCGGTGACTCAGCCTGTAATCCCAGCGCTTTGGGAGGCCAAGGCAGGTTTGAGACCCACCTGGGCAACTTGACAACACCTCATCTCTACAATAAATCAAAAATTAGCCGGGCACGGTAGTGAGCACCTGTAGTTCCAGCCACTTGGAAGGCTGAGGCGGAAGGATCACTGGAGCCCAGTAGGTCGAGACTACAGTGGCTGGGAGCGGACACTGCACTCCAGTCTGGGTGACAGAGTGAGACTCTAACTCCCAAAAAAAAGAAAAGAAAAAATAAATAAATAAATTTTAGGCATATTTTTAAAATGAGAACATTAAAAACAAAGGATAAAAGTTAGAAGCATTTCCACAATTATTTTTGTTTCTAAAGGGGGATATATTGTAGTCTCCATTATTTTTCTGATTCTTAAATTTGCCTCATCTCATTCTCTCAACACATACATGCACAGAAAGAGGAACCTGAAAAAAAGTATGATTTTCTTTGGATAAAAATATTTTAGGCCGGGCTCGGTGGCTCAGCCTGTAATCCCAGCACTTTGGGAGGCCGAGGTGAGTGAATTGCCTGAGCCCGCGGGTTCGAGATCCGCCGGGCAACTTGGTGAGACGTCGTTTCTACAATAAATCAAAACCTAGCCAGATGTGGTAGCCCGCGCCTGTAGTTCCGGCTACTTGGAAGGCTGAGGCAGAAGGATTGCCGGAGCCTAGCAGGTCGAGGCTACGGTGGCTGGGAGTGGCCACTGCACTCCAGTCTGGGCGACCGAGTGAGACTCCAACTCAAAAAAAAAAAAAAATTCTAAGCAGTACTTCATCCTTGTCACTTTGGTCTCTCCTGAAACCAATAGGTATTAATAATAATATAATGATAAAAACAATAATAGGGAAAACAAGGAGGAGGAATAGAGGGAAAATAAATCCTGACTCCCACGTACCAAAAATAAACAGTGCAATATGTATTTAACGTGTATTTCCATCTCTTTGGGACAATCCCAGAAGGCCACAACAAATGTTAATTTGTAATTAAGATGAGAAAAACTGGGTCTATCTCTTAGAGCTGTGTGTGAATTAGAGACTCAATGAGGATGGTCAAAGAATCTGTGTACTCAGTTAGCCTATGAATCCAGCTGTTTCAGCATCCAGATTTCAACTAATAGCTAAAATTCAGATGCCTACGCCAGTAATTCTAAAAGTATACCTTTTTGAAAAACATACACTAAAATCACTATTTTTTCACTTCACAATCATCAAATTTCTAAATTAGAATAAAATTACTCAATATTATAGTTTGTAATATTGTTGAAATCAAATGAGAATAAAGATTTTTTATAAGTCAAAGGGTGCTTAAATACTATTCAGTCCAAAAAAAAGGAATAAAGCACTGATACAAACTACAACATGGATGAATATCAAAAACATTATGCTAAGTCAAAGAAGTCAGACACAAAACGTCACATAATTCGTACTGTATGATTACATTTATATGAAAAATTCACAACATACTAAGAGAAAGAAAGGTAAAAAGACACGCAGTTGCCAGGGGCTGGGGAACGAAAGGAATGAAAAGCGACTGCCTAAGGGAATGGGGTTTTCTTTTGGGATGATGAAGTGTTTTGGAACTAGGTAGAGGTGATGGCTGCAAAACATCGTGAATATATTAAACATCTTTTAATTTTACACTTTAAATGGCTAAAAGAGTAAATTTTCTGTTATGTGAATCTTACCTCAATTAAAGAATAAAGGGCTCAATTCACTGGAAACAATTTTTTTTCTTGAGACAGGGTCTCATTCTATCACTCAGGCTGGAGTGCGGTGCCATGATCACAGCTCACTGCAGCCTGAAACTCCTGGGTTCAAGTGATCCTCCTGCTTCAGCCTTTTAAACAGACAGCAAATGAAACAACATAAAGTTGATGATTAGCCAGGCGTGGTGGCTCACACCTGTAATCCCAGCACTTTGGAAGGCAGAGGCAAGAGAATTACCTGAGCCCAGGGGTTCAATACTAGCCTGGGGAACTTGCTGTGACCTCATTTCTACAATAAAAAAAAAAAACTAACCAGGCATGGGGGTGTGTGTCTGTAGTTCCAGCTACTTGGAAGGCTAAGGTAGAAGGATCACCTGAGCATAGCTGGTAGAGGAGACTTCAGTGGCCGTGAGCGTGCCACTATACTCCAGCCTGGGCAAGAGTGAGACTCCAACTCAAAAAATGAAAAAATAAAAAGTTGATGATTGTTGAAGCTGGGTGATGGGTACATGACTACAACGCACTAACCAAGAGCCACATCACAGATCTATTGTACAAATATAAGAAAAACAGCTAAAACCAAATGAAAAATAATATTGTCACTAACACTCTTGAGTAACTCACATATTAAAGCTAGAGAAAAATATTAATCCTACATTTAAGACCTTATGGATAATGTGAAAAAATATCATTCCATTTACAACTTGTTTGGTAAAACTGGTTTTAAAAAGAGGCCTTTAACTTTTCCTTGAAGTACTACTTGTGTTCCAAAAAAAAATGATCATACAAGAAGAATAAAAGAAAAAATATATACAATTATATTTCAGATCAACATCCAGCACTAAAATAAACAAAAACAGGCCAGGCACACTGGCTCAAGCCTGTAATCCCAACAACAATTTGGGAGGCCAAGGCAAGAGGATTGCCTGAGTCCAGGGGTTCGAGACCAGCCTGGGCAACCCGGCAAGACCTTGTTTTTACAAATAAATCAAAAAATTAGCCAGGCATGGTAGCGCATGCCTGTAGTTCCAGATACTTGGAAGGCTGAGGTGGAAGGATCGCTGGAGCCCAGCAGGTCAAGGCTGGGGTGGCCGTGAACATGCCACTGCACTCCAGCCTGGGAGACAGAGTGAGGCTCCAACTCAAATAATAATAATAATAATAAGTTGAAAAACCCCTGTAGCATGGGGAAGTATGATGAGAAACACAATTCACTTCATGAACTAATCAGTTGAGACCTGACTACTTGCCAGGCAATGAAGACAGACAGACAGACACACACCCACACACAGACTGTATTTTCAAGAGTCTGTATATCAGTACAGAAGAGCTCAACAAGAGAGCAATATGAAAATCTACTACTACACTGAGATGTTACTATGCTGTGTGCCAGATACTATCACAGGCCACAGAAATAAGCAAAGAAAGTTTACACTTGAGGCTAACGGGGGGGGGAACCCCACTTCAGGAAAGAAAATAAGTACAGCTCTCCCTCTTTCACACAGCATACCGTGGCCACCATTATTTTTTCCCCAACCATACATAATCCAAAATAACATTTTCGCCAATGAAACCTTTCTGACTCTACCATTAGAAAAATTGTGTCACCATAGATCTCCAACACAGGAAAAAGTTTTATTTCTTATAGAAAAATTACCTAGCTAAAACTCAGCTAATTCCACAAACTCAATACAAAATGAACTTACTCAATGCTTCATACAATCGACTAAAAAGAGCTAAGTTTCAAAAAATTAAAAAGCTAAGATCCAGAGGCCTCACTGAGGCTCTGGCATTTAAAAAAAAAAACAAACAAAAAACTATAATGTGAAACATCAAGATAGGCCTTAAAGCAACAGTGACTTTTTCTTGAAACCAGAAGTCACATCTTATTGGTGATTACTGAAATCAATCGACCAGGCAAACATTACTTTAATAGTAATAAAATAAATAAATAAACAGAAACAATGCCTCAGGTCTCAGGTGGCAGTTTGAAAAATAAAACAAATTTTTAAAAATAATATATAACTAAATTGCACATTTGAAAGAATTGTTTTTGTGCAACTTCTGTTCCCATTGAGTCTGTATGTGTGCATACTTGGTCAAAATATTCTAAAAGTACTTTCTGGGAATCTGTCTAGTGAAAGCCAGGGGCTTAACAGCACCATGAGCAGTTTCCTTCCTATTTCCTTCCTATGCATCTTCTGCTTATGACCACCAAATGTCTGCTGCCACTGCATATTCATAGCTTAAGAAGATGATCACATACAGCATCTGTCTATGGCACCAGAATTTGATCTAATTGTCAAATCCAACCAATTCTAACCATGTCAACCACTAATCAAAAGCTTCAAAACTGAACAAGAGATAAAAAAAATTCTGACCAAAAGCTAATTATCAACGCATTAACTAGCTAGGATAGCAGGTACAGTTACTGTAAGGCTTTTTAAAAAATAAAATGTAAAATAGTAAAATGTTTTAAGATTCCCACCCCATTAACACTTCCAGACCCCGGGGTCAAAACTTTAGCCTAAGATCCTCAGGTTTTTAGACAATTTGTCTACAGTTCACTAGATTCTGGGATGGAAGATCTACTCTAAAAGAAAAGTAATACCCAATCTACTACTGAACTCTGAGCAGATCTACATGAGCGGAAACAAAATGATTGACATGTTCTTTAGCTTCACTGTCCAATCTTTAGTATGAATCCTAAACAAATCAGGAGAAATTACATGGAGACAACAATATAGTCTTTTAAAAAATAAACAAGGAAACTACTTAAATAAGTAGTTTTTTTTAAGTTCACATGATTCCATATCTTGACTGTGGTACTATATGAATGTATTCACAAGGTTACATATTATATGCTTCAATTTTTTTTTTTTAGTTGGAGTCTCATTCTATTGCCTAGGCTAGAGGGCAGTGGCACACTCATGGCCACCTCAGCCTCAACCTGCTGGGCTCAGGCAATCCTTCTGCCTCAGCCTTCCAAGTAACTGGAACTACAGGCATGCACCACCACGCCCAGCTGATTTTCTGATTTATTGTAGAAATGAAGTCTCACCAAGTTGCCCAGGCTGGTCTCGAACCAGTGAGCTCAGGCAATTCTCTCACCTCGGCCTCCCAAAGTGCTGGGAGTATAGGTGTGAGTCACCATGCTTCAACTTACATGACATTCTTGAAATGACAAAATGGAGAACAGATTAATGACTAACAGGAGTTAAGAGACAGGGGTGAGAGAGGGTGGGTAGGTGTGGTTACTAAAAGGGAAACCCTGCAGTGATGAACTGTATCTCCACCATGGTGGTAGATACATGAACATACACATATAACTGCAGAGAACTACACATACACACACACACACACACACACACACACACACACACACACACACACACACAAATGTGTACTGTAAAAGTGGAGGAAATCTAAATATGATCTGCAAATCATATCACTGGCAATACTCTGCTTGTGACATTGTACGGGGGACCCCAAAAAAACCCAAAATTATCTTTTGGAGGGCCAGCCGCTTGTAGTATACTCGGAATTCATTCCTTCTGATCAAATGGTCAACCAGGTATTTATCTGGAAGTTTTGAGAAGGTTGCATCACAATTTGCAGTCGAAATGTTGCAAGTTGTGGCAAGCCATGTTAATGCACCTGCCCACACCATGTTGAACGTTCAGCAGTTTTTGACCAAAAACTACAGATCCCTGTGGCACACCCACCCTATTCACCTGATCTCACCTCAAAAAACTTTGTTTCTCTGGATGAAAAATGTCCCCAAAGGAAAATGTTTTGCAGATGTGGAAGGGGTGAAACAAAAAACAGCAGAAGCACTAAAGAGCATCAAAGCTGACGAGTTCAAGAACTGATCTCAGGAGTGGAAAAAACATCTCAATAAGGTGTATTAGCCGGGCTCGGTGGCTCAGCCTGCAATCCCAGCACTTTGGGAAGCCAAGGCAAGTGGACTGCCTGAGCTCGCAGTCCGAGACCCACCCGGGCAACTTGGTGAGACTTCATCTCTACAATAAAACAAAAATCAGCCAGGCGCGGTAGTGTGCGCCTGTAGTTCCGGCTACTTGGAAGGCTGAGATGGAAGGATCACCAGAGCCCAGCAGGTGGAGGCTGCGGTGGCCCGGAGCGTGCCACTGCACTCCAGTCTGGGTGACATAGTGAGACTCAAACTCAAAAATAAATAAATACATACATACATACATATATATACATAAATAAATAAGGTGTACTGCATCAAACAAAGAATACTCTGAAGGTGACTGAAGTTTAAACGTGTAAGAATAAATACACAATTTTTTATAAATAAATTCTGGTGATTTTGGGGGAGTACCCCTTGTACTCTAGTTTTACAAGTTGTTACCCCTGGGAGAAACCAGGTAAGGTACACAGTTATCTCTCTGCATTAAGGGTATCTTTTTATTATTTCTTACAAATGCATGTAAATCTACAATTATCTCAATAAAATTTCAATTTAAAAAGTTAACAGGAAGCCAGCAGGCACAGCAGCTCATGCCTATAATTCCAGTACTCAGGGAGGCCAAAGCAAGGATTACTTGAGCCTAGGAGTTCAACACCAGCCTAGGCAATATATCAAGACCTCATCTCTACAGAAAAATCAAAAAATTAGCTGGGTGTTATAGTGTGCACCTGTAGTCTCAGCTACTCAGGAGGTTGAAGCAGAAGGACTACCTGATCCCAGAAGGTAATCATGCCACTGCACTCCAGCCTGGGTAACAGAGTGAGACTCCAATTCAAAAAAGGAAAAAAAAAAGTTAGCATGAGCAATTCACGAGCTGGTTAAAAACAAACACCAAAACCTTGCTGAGAACACACACATGTAATACTCAACATAAAGTCAAGTGTTTTAACACTGCTGCCATAAGTTCATTGATGACTAAACTTGACATCAAAGATCAACTTTCATTAACCCTCAATAGCTGTTTTCTAGCATTTATAGGTTTCAAATACAGCCTCAGCTGCATAATTTTCATAACTCAGGGGAAGCACCTTCTACCATGTACAGTAGGCTCTTTGTATCCATGAATTCTATATCCATGGATTCAACCAATCAAGGAACTAAAGTATTCAGAAGAAAAAAATGAGTGGCTGCATCTGTATTAAATATGTAGATGAGGCCAGGCTCTGTGGCTCAGCCTGTAATCCCAGCACTTTGGGAGGCTGAGGCAAGTGGACTGCCTGAGCCCGCAGGTTCGAGACCCACCCAGGCAACTTGGCGAGACCTCATCTATACAATAAATCAAAAATTAGCCGGGCGTGATAGCGCCTGCCTGTAGTTCCAGCTACTTGGAAGGCTGAGGAGGAAGGATCACCAGAGCCCAGCAGATTGAAGCTGCAGTGGCTGGGAGCATGTCACTGCACTCCAGTCTGGGCGATAGAGTAAGACTCCAACTCAAAAAAAAAAAAAAAAATTAGACTTTTTATTTCTTGTCATTATTTCCTAAGTAATATAGTGTAACAACTATTTACAAAGCATTTGCACTGTATTAGGTATTACAAGTAATCTTAATTTAGACTATAAAGATGGAGGATACGCATATGTTATATGCAAATACTACACCATTTTATAAAAAGGACTTGAGCATCCAATCCATGAATTTTGGTATCATCAAAGGTTCCTAGAACTAATCTCCTGTAGATACCAAGAGATGAGTATATTTAGCTATAAAATAACTGAAAAATTTTAGTGAATACTGCATTAGACATGCTTAATGCATCTTACTTGATAGTATCTGGGCTTTTAAATTTAGTTTTCCAAGTCGGGCTCGGTGGCTCAGCCTGTAATCTCGCGCTTTGGGAGGCTGAGGTGAGTGGATTGTCTGAGCCTGCGGGTTTGAGACCCGCCTGGGCAACTTGGCGAGACCTCATCTCTACAATAAATCAAAAACTAAATAAATTAGCCAGGCGTGGTAGCGCGCGCCTGTAGTTCCAGCTACTTGGAAGGCTGAGGTGGAAAGATCGCCACTTGGCAAAACCTCAAAGTCCTGGGCTCAAGCAATCCCCCTGCAACAGGCTCCCAAGTAGCTCGGACTACAGGTGCTTGGAGTAAGTTTTTAAACTATTTATTTCAGGACCTCTTTACTCTTAAAAACTGAAGATGAGCCAGGCTCGGTACTGTCTTAATTCCAGCACTTTGGGAGGCCAAGGCGAGTGGATTGCCTGAGCCCACGGGTTCAAGACCAGCCTGGGCAACTTGGCAAAACCTCATCTCTACAATAAAATCAAGAAAAATTAGCCGGGCATGACAGTGCATGTCTGTAGGTCCAGCTACTTGAAAGGCTGAGGTGGAAGGATCGTCCAAACTCAGCAGGTTGAGGCCGCAGTGGATGTGAGCATGCCACTCTCCTCCAGCCTGGGCGACAGACAGAGACTCAAACTCAAAAGGAAAAAAAAAAAAAAAAAAATGAAGATTGGCCGGGCACAGTGGCTCATACCTATAATCCCAGCACTTTGGGAGGCCAGGGTGAGAGGACTGCCTGAGCCCATGGGTTGGAGACCAGCCTGGGCAAGTTGGCAAGACCTCATCTCTACAATAAATCAAAAAATTAGCACAGCGTGGTGGTACATGCCTGTGGTTCCTGTTACTTGGAAGGCTGAGGCAGAAGGATCACCTGTGCCCAGCAGATCAAGGCTGCAGTGGCTGTGAGCGTGCCACTGCACTCCAGCCTGGGTGAGTCTGACTCTGACTGAAAAAAAAAAAAAAAAAAGACAAACTGAATATCCTTCCAAATTCTTGTTCAATGTAGTATTTATACACACTTGACATATTAGAAATTAAAACAAAATTTTAGCCAGGTAAGGTACCTCACATCTGCAATCCCAGCACTTTGGGAAACTGAAGAGTGTGAACTGCTGATTGTTTGAGCCCTGGAGTTCAAGGACAGTCTCAGTAGCATAGCAAGACCTCATCTCTACAAAAAGATCAAAAAACTAGCCAGGCATAGTGATGCATGCCTGTCTTCCCAGCTACCCAGGAAGCTGAAGCATAAGAATCGCCTGAGCTGAGGAGGTCGAGGCTACAATAAGCCATGATCGTGCCACTGTGCTCCAGCCTGGGGGACAGAGCAAAAATTCAACTCGGGGGAAAAAACAGAAAGAAATTAAAACAAAAATTTTAAAACTTTGTTAATTCAATTTAAGTAATGACAAACTCATTATAATAAATATCTTGTCTTCCCCAAAAGCAATTAGTGACAACAGCAGCATTTTCACATTTTTACAAATATTTTCAATGTCTTTTTTTTTTTGAGTCAGAGTCTCACTCCGTCGCCCAGGCTGGAGTACAGTGGCATGCTCACAGGCACCCAGCGTCAACCCACTGGGTTCCAGTGATCCTTCTGTCTCAGCCTTCCAAGTAGCCAGAACTACAGGCATCTGCTACCATGCCCAGCTAATTTTTTTATTTATTGTAGAGACAAGGTCTCACCAAGTTGCCCAGGCTGGTTTCGAACCCATGGGCTCAGGCAATCCTCTCACCTCGGCCTCCCAAAGTGCTGGGATTACAAGCTTGAGCCACCGGACCCAGCCTGCCTTCTTTTTTATTTATTTTTTTGTGTGTCGCAGTCTCACTCTGTCGCCCAGGCTGGAAGGGCTCTTGGGTGATCCTTCTGCCTCAATCGTTCAAGTAACTGGAATCACAGGTATGCGCCACCACGTCTGGCTAATTTTTTTATTTATTATAGAGACGAGGTCTCGCCGAATTGCCAAGGCTGGTCTCCAACCCTTGGGCTCAGGCCATCCTCTCACTCCTGCCTAACTTTTCAATGTCTAACAATGGGAAACAGCTGGATTCTCATGTCTGCTTCTGCATTCACTCTGTTGCAATATGTTATTTGGATTGAGGTATAAGGAAAATATTACGAAAAATATCTAGATCCACATATATATATATCTGGAAAGGATTCAGATACAGATATCTGAAAAACAGCCATCTCAGATCATTTAAAATATTCTTTGATAGGCCAACAAAACTTGACAAGCACTAGTTTATTAAAGTTATCTGCAATGTATCATCTGAAATAATATAAATAAGTTTTTTGTACTGTTATATTATAATCCACTGTTTTGTCCTGCAATTTGAATGGAACTTTAGCACGTGCATAATTTTATAACATCACACATTGATTGTCTGGAAAGTACTGGTTTCAGAGAATTATGTGTATCATCCAATTGTCACATTTCTTACAAAATACAATCATATTCCTTAAAATCACAATTGGTGCCATCACAAAATACATGAATTATGAGAATATCAACTCCACAATGGCAGATACAAGCTTTCCAAAACTCTAGTCCTGGCTACTCAAATTTTTATCACTGGCAACAAATGCAATTGTTTTCCTTAAAGCAACATGCTCCTTTTATTCCTTTTCAAAAAAAAAAAAAAATCTGCCACATACCCAGGCTTTTATTTTTTTTTTTTTTAATATTTTTATATGCACTATCTTTTAGAACAACTTCAGGTTGACAGAAAACTGAGCAGAAAGTACAGAGTTCCCATACATCCTCTCTCCTCTCCTCCAACACACAACAGCTCACCCCAACCTCAACATTCTGCATCACAGTGCTACATATGTTGCCATCAATAAACCAACACTGATGCATCATCACCCAAAATCCATAGTACACATCAAGGTTCACTCTTGAGAGTGTCCATTCTCTGAGTTTTCACAGATGTTATGACATATATCATCATATCAAAGATAGTACCAAACAGAATAGTTTCACTGCCCTAAAAATCCTGTGCTCTCACCTATTAATCTCTTTCCCCTAAGCCCCTGGATGTTTACTATCTTTTTACTGTCTCCATAGTTTTGCTCATTCCAGAATGTCATATACTTGAAACCATATGGTATGTATGTAAAAAGTTGTAGCTTTTTCAGATTGGCTTCTTTCACTTAGTTCCTCCATATCTTTTTGTGACTTGACAGTTTTTTTTTAATTGCTTTTTACCATCATATAGATGTACCACACTGTGTTTATTAATTCCCCTATTGAAGGACATCTTGGGTTGCTTCTAGGTTTGGGCAATTATGAATAAAACTAGTATAAACATTCAAATGCAAGCTTTTGTGTAGATGTCATTTTCAACTCAGGTGGGTAAATAGCAAGAGGCAAGACTGCTGGATCACATGGTAAGAGTTCTACACGAAACCGTCAAACCGTATTCCAAAGTGGCTGCATCTCTGCATTCCCATCAGCAACGAATGAGAGTCCCTGTTGCTTGATATCTTTGACAGCATTTGGTGTGGCCAGTGTTTGGATTTTAGCCATTCTAATAAGAGTATAGTGGTATCTTGTTTTCATTTTGCAATTTCCGAATGACGTACGATGGGTATCCTTTCCTATGCACATTTCATCAGATTTATACTCACACTTGATTTTTATTTCTTATTTTTGAAAAGATGGGGTATCACTACATTGCCCAGGCTGGTCTTGAACCCCTAGCCTCAAGCAATCCTCCCACCTTGTCCCCACAGTGGTGGAATTACGGTATTAGTTATCATACCTGACCTTGTTCGATTTGTTTTGTTTGTGGGTTGTTTTTTTTTTGAGTTGGAGTCTCACTCTGTCATCCAGGCTGGCGTGCAGTGGCATGCCTCATAGCCACCACAGCCTTGACCTGCTGGGCTCAGGCAATCCTTCCATCACAGCTATTCAAGTAGCTGGAACTACAGATACACGCCACCACACCCAGCGAGTTTTTTCATTTATTATAGAGACATGGTCTCGCCAAGGTTCCCAGGCGGGTCCAAACCCCTGGATTCAGAGAATCCCCTCACCTCAGCCTCCTAAAGTGTTAGGATTACATGTGTGAGCCACCATGTCTGGCCTGTTTGATTTTTTAATGCTATTTAAATGTTACTGTTTTGCTGTTGGTGGTGGTGGTGGTGGTTTTTGTTTCTTTTTGAGTTGGAGCCTCACTCTGCTGCCCAGGCTGGAGTGCAGTGATACACTCACTGCCACTGCAACCTCAGCCTGCTGGGCTCAGGCAATCCTTCCACCTCAGCCTTCCAAATAGTTGGAATCACAGGCATATGCCCCCATGTTCAGCTAATTTTTTGATTTATTGTAGAGTCGAAGTGTCAACAAGTTGCCCAGGCTGGTCTCGAGCCACTGGACTCAGGCAATCCTCACGTCTCCACCTCCCAAGTGCTGGGATTACAGGCGTGAGCCACCACACCTGACTAGGTTTTTTTCTTATTTCATATGCAGGTGTTCACTGCTAATATATAGAAATACAATTTATTTTTATATATTGTCCATATATCCCACAACCTTGCTAAACCCACTTATTCTAGAAGCTTACTTATAGATGCCTTGGAACTTTTTACATAGACAATCATATCATCTGCAAATAGGGGCAACTTTATTTCTTCCTTTCTATTCTAAATGCCAGCCAAGTACAGTGGCTCACACCTGTAATCCCAAACTGTTGGGAGGCTGAGGCGGGAGGAATGCTTGAGCCCAGGAGTTTAAGACCAGCCTGGAAAACATAGTGAGACCTTATCTCTACCAAAAAAAAAAAAAAAGAATCAAAAAACTAGCCTAGGCACAGTGGATCTTGCCTGTAATCCTAGCACTTTAGGAGGCTGAGGCAAGAGGATAGCCTAACCCACGAGTTCAAGACCAGCCTGGGCAACTTGGCAAGACCTTTTATGTCTACAATAAATCAAAAAATTAGCTGGGCGTGGTGGCATGCACCTATAATTCCAGCTACTTGGAAGGCTGAGGCAGAAAGATCACCAGCAGGTGAACAGAGTGGCCTGGGCACCAGAGTGAGACTCCGAATCAATTTAAAAAAAAAAAAAAACCAAAACACTAGCCAGGCGTGGCAGCACATGCCTGTAGTCCCAGCTACTGGAGAGGCTGAGGCAGAAGGAACACATAAGACTGGGAGCTGGAGGTTGCAGTAGAATGTGACGGTGTCACTGTACTCCAGCCTGGGTGACAGAGTAAGACCTCAACTCAACAGTAAGTAAATAAAAATTCAAAAGTGAATATGGGTCTTTTTTTTTTCTTGCCTTACTGCACTGTTCCCAATTTTAGGAAATGAAGTATTCAGTCCCTCACTATTAATATGACGTAACTGGCAACCCCTTCAGGTACCTCCCACTGCCAGGAGCTTTTCTATCCTCTAATTAAAGTTCCTACTCTCTCACCCAAAAACAAAAACAAGACAAATAATGACATAACTATAGATTTTTGAGCATGCCCTTTATCAGACTGAAGAATATCCTCTCTATTCCTAGTTTGTAAGAATTTTTATCATAAAACTATGTTGAATTTTGTCAGTTATTTATTCTTCATTTACAGAGATGAGCAGTTTTTCTTAGCCAATTAATTAAATTACCCTGATTGATTTTTCAAATATTGAATTAGCCTTGCATTTGCATTCCCAGAATATACCTCATTTGGTCATGATATATTATACTTTTTGTGTATTTGTGGAATTGTGGTACTAGTATTTTGTTGTGACTTTTGAATATATGTTCATGAGGAATACTGGTGTGGTTTTCTTTTCTTGTAATTTATCTGATTTTTCATCTAGCCTCATAAAATGATTGGGGACAAATTTCTTCTAATACTTTCTAGAAAAGATGTAAAATCCTCTTTAAATGGTAGAATTCATCAATGAAACCATCTGGCCCTCAAGTTTCCTTTGCTTGGAAGACTTTTAACTATAAATTCAATTTATTTACTAGAAAAGACTATTCAAGTTGCATTTTTGTTAGGTTTTGGTAGTTTGTGTCTTTGAAATAATTGATCCATTTCTCCAAAGTCACAGAATGCTGGGACACAGAATTGTCAGCGATATTCCCTTATCATTTTGATGTCTGTAAGAACTATGGTGATATTCCCCACTTTCATCCCTGATATTGTTAACTTGGACCCTCTCCCTCATCCTCCCTCCACCTACCTACCTCTTTCCCTCCTCCCTCTCTCTGAACAATCTGTCATTCTTTCAAGTCAAATTTGGATTCCATGAAAACAGTGAATAGTACAATTATGTAAGTGCTTTCCCTCAAGAAATCTGTGCTACTTCTATAAACAGTAAAAGTGCTTTATCTATCTTTCCATTTCTGCAAACACTGTATATTAGTCTCCTTGGGCTGCCATAAAAATACCATGGATTGGGTGATTTAATAAACAGAAATTTGGCCAGGTTCGGTGACTCAGCCTGTAATCCCCAGCACTTTGGGAGGCCAAGGCGAGTGGACTGCCTGAACCGCGGGTTCGAGACCCACCTGGCAACTTGGTGACACCTCATCTCTACAATAAATCAAAAATTAGCTGGGCGTGGTAGCACGTGCCTGTAATTCCGACTACTTGGAAGGCTGAGGCAGAAGGATCACCCCAGCAGGTCGAGGCTGCGGTGGCTGGGAGCATGCCACTGCACTCCAATCTGGGCGACAGACAGCCTGGGTGATAATTAATTTTAAAAAACAAATTTAATCTCATACAATTTGGAGACTGAAGTCCAAGATCAAGGTGACAGCAAACTTAGGTTCTGGTGAGGGATCTGTACCTGCCTTGATGGAGAAACAGCAAGTTCTCTGGTGCTTCTTCTAATAAGGGTACTATTCCCATTATGAGGGCCCCACCCTCATGAACTCATCTAAACCTAATTAATTCCCAGAGGTCCCATCTCCAAATGCCATCACATTCAGGATTAGGACTTCAACACAAATTTTGGGTAACAACTCTGTCCACAGCACCCTACACTAGAAAACACATGCTTACCAGGCCAAAAGTGCTGGCTCCTGCAATCCCAGCTCTTTGGGAAGCTGAGGCGGGAGGATCACTTGAAGCCAGGAGTTTGAGATCAGCCTGGGCAACATAGGGAGACCCCATCTCTACAAAAACTTTTTAAAAATACACCACACACACACACACACACACACACACACACACACACACACACACACATCTGGGCTGCACATGGTGGCTCATGCCTGTAATCCCAGCACTTAAAAGGCTAAGGCAGGAAGCGTGTTTGAGTCCATAAGTTTGAGACCAGCCTGGGCAACATAGCAAAAACTTGTCACTACTAAAAATGAAGAAAATTAGGAATGATAGTGCACATCTCATCCCATCTATTCAGGAGGCTGAGGTAGAAGGATCACTGAGCTCAGGAAATTGAGAGTCAAGGTCAGAAGCTATGGTGAGCCATGACCGTGCCACTGCACTCCAGCCTGGGTGACAGAGTGAGACCTCAACTCAAAAAAGAAAAAGATCATATGCTCAATAGTTGACATTTAACAAAATTACTTTAACCACTTCATCAATGACATTGGTAAGTGAAATTGGCTTTTTTTTTTAACTACCAGTATGAGAGAAGAGTAAACATACAGTGACTGCCAGAACAGTTTGATAGCATTTGTTGAATCACAGTAAGAAGCCAGCAGTTTTATCAACTACTGCTTGTATGCTAGGTAAAAACACCAACAGTAAAAAGATCTAATAATGTCTTAGTACTATTATGAAAACAGTATTGCCCTTACAATGAGAATGTACAGAATTAAGTTCAAATAGCTAACACAGAAAAAAATGTTCCCAAACTGGGAATCTATATAACTTAAGCTCAGGAAAAAAATGTCAGTATACATTTTGGATTTTTCAATTTTGAATTTAAAAGCATACTTCTTATATCCCTGGAGTTAACAACTAAAATTAATTTAAGAGGAAAAGTCGGGCTCGGTGGCTCAGCCTGTAATCCCACGCCTTTGGGAGGCTGAGGTGAGTGGATTGTCTGAGCCCGCGGGTTCGAGACCCGCCTGGGCAGCGAGACCTCATCTCTACAATAAATCAAAAAGTCAGCCGGGTGTGGTAGCGCATGCCTGTAATTCCAGCTACTCGGAAGGCTGAGGTAGAAGGATCGCCGGAGCCTAGCAGGTCGAGGCTGCAGTGGCCGGGAGCGGCCACTGTACTCCAGTCTGGGCAACAGAATGAGACTCCAACTCAAAAAAAAAAAAAAAAAATTTAAGAGGAAAAACTGCTTATTGTTTCCCTGTGCTCAAACTAAAGCAAATCCTCATTATTCCCAGATTCTGCATTTGTAAATCTAGCTACTTGCTAACATCAACCTGTACCTCCTCCAGAATCAATACTCACAGTGCCACACAAAGCATGTACATGTCCACAAATGACCACCAAGGCAGAGAAAATTTTGAGCTGCTCGGAGTGCAGGTTCCCAGCTAAGGTCAAAAGAGATGACATTTTACCTTATTTCAACTTTCATACTGTAAACAAGTATCCTCTCTGCAGTCTACTGAATGTTCCATTTTTGCATTTTTGTGTGTTGGTGATTTTGCTGTTTAAGTGTTTATGGCTGAAGTTCAGTGTTCTGCAGTACAAGAAGGCTGTGGTGTGCCTTACGGACAAAATATGTGTTTAATAAGCTTGATTCAGGCAGGAGGTAAAACTGCTGCTCACTGTGAGTCCCATTTTAATGAACCAGCTATATGAATTAAATAGGACACACAGAACAAGGCAACACATTAATCAACTAACAAAACTGTCACCAGAGGTTTGCAGAAATCTATGCCTGCATTTCTCTTAGGAGAAAAGTTCAATAATTACTAATTCAGTATTCAAGGCAGCCTTACAAGACATGATTACTATAAATAACAAGAATTAACTTGAGTTGGCAGTACTTACTATTCACAAAGCTAAGTAACAGAATTAGATGGAATGCAAGGTTTTCTCGCTCCTTTTAAAACCTCCATTGGCCAGGCGCAGTGGCTCACGCCTGTAATTCCTGCACTTTAGGAGACAGAGGCAACAGGACTGTCTGAGTCCAGGGTTTCAAGATCAGCCTGGGCAACTTGGCAAGACCTCATTTCCTCAATAAATCAAAAAATTAGCCAGACATGGTGACGCAAGCCTCTAGTGCCAGCTACTTGGAAGGCTGAGGCAGAATGACTCCCTGAGCTCAGCAGGTGGAGGCTGTGGTGGTCGTGAGCGTGCCGCTGCACTCCAGCCTGGGCGACAGAGTGAGGTTCCAAATAAAATTTAAAAAAAGAAAGAAAAGACTTAAAATTTGTAGAGCACAGAATGATTACAACTTACCATCTACTACTTTTTTTTTTTTTTTTTGAGTTGGAGTCTCACTCTTGTCACCCAGGCTGGAGTGCAGCGCACCGCAGCCTCCACCTGCTGAGTGTAAGCAATCCTTTTGCCTCAGCCTTCCAAGTAGCTGGAACTACAGATGCAAACCACCACGCCCAGCTAATTTTTGTGATGTATTGTAGAGAAGAGGTCTCACCAAGTTGCCCAGGCAGGTCTCAAACCCCCACGCTCAGGCAATCCTCTCACCTGGGCCTCCCAAAGTGCTGGGATTACAGGTTGAGCCACCGCACCCGGCCATTCAAGAAACTTTTGCGCCGGGCTCAGTGGCTCAGCCCGTAATCCCAGCACTTAGGGAGGCTGAGGTGAGCAGATTGCCTGAGCCTGCGGGTTCGAGACCTGCCTGGCCAACTTGGTGAGACTCATCTCCACAATAAATCAAAAAAAAAAAAAAAAAATTAGCCAGGCGTGGTAGCGCACACCTGTAGTTCCAGCTACTTGGAAGGCTGAGGCGAAGGATCGCTGGAGCCCAGCAGGCGAGGCAGTGATGGCTGGGAGCGGCCACTGCACTCCAGTATGGGTGACAGGGTGAGACTCCAACTCAAAAAAAAAGAAAAGAAAAGAAAGAAACTTTTGCTATTTTTAAACCACATCACCCACTGGCTTTGATTCCCAGAGGTAACTTTGTAATAAATTTCAGAAAACCAACCAATGATTTCATAGATTTCCATGTTAGCAACCTAAAAAACTGTTTTGCAGTGTGGGCACTGTGGCTCATATCTATAATCCCAGCACTTTGAGAGGCGAAAGGACTGTCTGAGCCCAGGAGTTCAAGATCAGTCACTACAAAAATAAAAAACAGCTGGGCATGGTGGCACATGCCTATAGTCCCAGCTACTCAGGAGGCTGAAGTAGAAGGATTGCCCGAGTCCAGGCCAAGGCTGCAGTGAACTATGACTGTGCCACTGCCCGCCAGCCTGCCTGACCTCTCAAAGAGTGAGACCCTGCCACAAAAACTAAAATAAATAAAAATGAAAACTGCTTTGAGCCTGGTCTAAGTGCAGTGGTGTTTACCACTAATTGATCACAATAAGTTGCAAATTTATTTCTCCATTTCCACTGCTTCATTTGACTAACCTTTATAAAAAAAAAAAAAAAAAAGGCCAGGCCCAGTGATCCACACGTGTAATCACAGCTCTATGGGGGGCCAAGGCAGGACTGCCTGAGGCCAGGGGTTAAATTATATCCTCCCAAAATTCATATGCTGAAGTCCTAATCCCTAGTAATGCAAAGGGAAATAGGGTCACTGTAGATGTAATTAGTTAAGATGAGGTCATACTGAAGTAAGGCTCCTAATCCAATATGACTGTTATTTATGAGGGGATATTTGGACACATGCAAAAATAAATTAATGCTGACACAAGTCAAGGAACTACTGGAAACTAGGAAACAGGCTTAGCACAGATCCTTCCCTAATGCCTTTAGAAAAAAACATGGCCCTGAAACCTTGATCTTGGACATCTACCCTCCAACACTGTGAAACAATGAAGGTTTGTTGTTTATGCCACTCAGTTTGTGGTATTTTGTCACAGCAGCCTTAGCAAACTAATACAGTGAGAAAGAAAATATGACATTATAACAAATGTCAAAAAAACCCAAAAAATTTTAAAAAGGACAAAATAAATAAATAACAAATGTTATAATTTTATAAATATATAATACTGTAGGAGATAAGTATATAGTATTAACCTGTACTATTCTTTCAACTTTTCTGTGTCTAAAAATATTAATACTTTAGAGTAATATTTTAGACTACTACGAATATCCTGTCTTCAAGTAACCATTCATTTCACGGGCACTAATGAGACTTAACTGAGTAAAAGGAGCTTTGCTTACTGACATTCACAAAATACCTTCCTGGGATCACAGCGAATCTACAGATCAAGCAGTGAAGAACTATCATCTTAACGACACTGACGTATCCAAGTATACGGACTATTTCTCCATCCACCTAGGTCTTCTTTCATTTCCTTCATCAGAGTTTTGTAGTTTTCTTCACATAAATCTTATACATAGTTTGTTAGAGTTATATCTAAGTATTTTTCCTTTTTTGGAGCTAATGTAGATGGTACTATGCTTTTTATTCCAAACTCCAATTATTCATTGCTGATACAAAAGAAAGCAATTGACTTTTGTTTATTCACCTTGTATCTAAAAACCTTGTTATAACCAACTTTTTTAATTCCAGGAGTGTCTCTGTTGACTCCGAATTTCTCCACACAGAAATGATGTCACCTGTAAACAAGACAATTTAGATCTTCCTTCTCCAATCTAGGTACCTTTTATTCCCTTTTCTTTCTTGTCTTATCGTACTAGCTAGGACTTCCATGACAACACCGAAAGGAGTGGTAAGAGGGGATCTCTTGCCTAGATCCTGATTTTTAACAGGAAAGCTTCTAGTATCTTACTATGAAGTGTAAAGTTAGCTGTGGGGTTTTTGTAGACATTCTATTTCAACTTGAGGAAATTCTTCTTTAGTCCTAGTTTTCTGAGCATTTTTATCACGAAAGGATGTTGGGTTTTGTCAAATAGTTCTGGCTACTAGGAAGGCTAAGGCAGAAGGATAACCGGACCCCATCAGGTCGACACTGGGGTGGCCATGAGCCTGCCACTGCACTCCAGCCTGGCGACAGAGTGAGACTCCAACTCAAACAAAAATTTTAAATAATCATATGAATTTTTTCTTTAGCCTGTTGATGTAATCAATTATACTGATTTTTTGAATGTCAAACCAGCCTTGTATATCTAGAATAAATCCCACTTGGAAAGCTGAACACAGCAGGTTACACCTGTAGTTCCAAATATTCAGAAGGCAGAGGCAGAAAGATTGCTTATGCCCAAGAGTTTGGATCCAGCTTGGACAACATGGCCAGATCTCATCTCTCTCTCTCTCTCTCTCTCTCTCTTTTTTTATAAATTATTAACTAAATTGTTAGCCTTCCAAGTAGCTGGAACTACAGGCGTGTGTTACAACTCCCAGCTAACATTTTTTTTATTGTGGAGACGAGGTCTCACCAAGTTGTCCAGGCTGGTCTCGAATCTGCAGGCTCAGGCAATACTCTCACCTCAGCCTCCCAAAGTGCTGGGATTACAGGCATGAGCCACCATGCTCAGCCTATAGCTTCTTCTTAATGGAAAAGTCAAACTCATATTTATATTTACAACCATTAAAACCAATCCACATTAGGCGAGGTTTGGTGGCTCAGCCTGTAATCCCAGCACTATGGGAGGCCGAGACAGGTGGATTACCTGAGCCCGCAGGTTTGAGACCTGCCCAAGCAACTTGGCGAGACCGCGCATCTACAATAAGACTAAAAAATTAGCACATCTGTAGTTTCAGCTACTTGGAAGGCTGAGGTGGAAGGATCACCGGAGCCCGGCAGGTCGAGGCTGCAGTAGCCAGGAGCGGCCACTGCACTCCAGTCTGGGTGACAGAGTGAGACTCCAACTCAAAAAAAAAAAAATGATTAAAAAATTAGCCAGGCATGGTAGGGTGTGCCTGTAGTTCCGATTACTTGGAAGGATGAGGCAGAAGGATCACAGAGCACAGCAGGTCAATGCTGGGGTGGCCGTGAGTGTGCCACGGCACTCCAACCTGGGCAACAGAGTGAAACTCCAACTCAAAAAAAAAAAAAAATCACATGCTTGATTAAAATAAAAAAAGCAGTCACTTGACAAATTTCTACTCCATTAAATACAGCCAATAGGAGTATGACCTTGGATTAGGAGAAGCTGCCTTAGATATGACACCAAAAGCAAAAACAAAAGAAAAAAATCGGTAAATTAGACATCAACAAAATCAGAAACTTCTGTGCTTCAATGACACCATCAAGAAAGTTTTTAAAATCCACAGAATGGGAGAAAATTTCTCCAAGTCATATATCTAATAAGTGACTTGCATCTGGAATATATAAAAAACTCTAGGCCAGGCACAGCAGCTAACGCCTGTAATGCCAGCACTTTGGGGGACCAAGGTGGGAGAACTGCTCGAGCCAAAGAGTGTGAGATCAGCCTAGAAAACATAGTAAAATCTCATTTCTACAAAAAATAAAATCAAGAATTAGCCAGGCATGCTAGCACACATCCACAGTCCCAGCTACTTGGGAAGCTAAGGTAGAAGGATCGCCTGAGCCCAGGAGATAGAGGCTATACTGAGCCATGATCATGCCACTGCACTCTAGCCTGGATGACAGTGAGACCTCCACTCAAAAAAAAAAACAAAAAATTCTAACAACCGAGTAATAAAAAGAACAATAACTCCAATTTTTTAAATGGCCAAAGAGGTCAATCACAGTGGCTCATGTGTGTAATCCCATTACCTTGGGAGGCTGAGGCAAGAAGTTTACCTAGGCCCAAGGTATTGCCTGAGTCCGGTATTGCCTGAGTCCAGGAGTTCAAGACCAGCCTAGACAACCAAAAAAATTAGCCAGAAGTGGTGATGGTACACACCTATAGTCCCAGCTACTTAGAAGGCTGAGGCAAGCCGGGTTCAGTGGCTCAGGCTGTAATCCCACGCTTTGGGAGGCCGGGGTGAGTGAACTGCCTGAGCCCTGGGGTTCAAGACCTGCCTGGGCAACTTGGCAAGACCTCACCTCTACAATAAATAAATAAAATTAGCTGGGTGTGGTAGCACACGCCCGTAATTCCAGCTACTTGGAAGGCTGAGGCGGAAGAATCACCGGAGACCAGCCATGTCGAGGCTACGGTGGTCAGGAGTGTGCCACTACACTCCAGTCTGGGCGACAGAGTGAGACTCCAGCTCAAAAAAAAAAAAAAAAGAAAGCTGAGGCATGTAAGCCCAGCAGGTTGAGGCTGTGGTAACTGTGATCATCCCACTGCCCTCCAGCCTGGGGTACAGAGTGAGACTCCAAGTCAAATATAAATAAAATGGCCAAAGGATGTGAATAGTTACTGCCCTCCAGCGTGGGAGACAAGGTGAGACTCTGACTCAAATAAATAAATGAATAAAAAGGTCAAAGGATGTGAAGAGTTATTTCTCTAAATAAGATATATAAATAACAACAAAACATGAAAAGATGCTCAGCTTCATCAGTCATTAGAAAAATACAAAGCAAAACCACAATGAGTGCAGGGCACAGTGGCGTGCCTCTGTACTCTCAGCTACTTGGGAGGCTGACGCAAGAGGATGGCTTGAGACCAAGAGTTCAACGCAAGTTCAAGGCTGCAGTGTGCTATGACCACGCCTGTAAACAACCACTGCACTCCAGCCCGGGCAAGATAGCAAGATCTGGTTTCTAAAATAAACAAACACAAGCCAGGCTCGGTGGCTCAGCCTGTAATCCCGCACCTTTGGGAGGGTGAGGTGAGTGGATTGCCTGAGCCCGCGGGTTCGAGACCCGCCTGGGCAACCTGGTGAGACCTCATCTCTACAATAAATCAAAAATGAGCCGGGCGTGGTAGTGCACAACTGTAGTTCCAGCTACTTGGAAGGCTGAGGCAGAAGGATCGCTGAAGCCCAGCAGGTCGAGGCTGCGGTGGCCGGGAGCGGCCACTGCACTCTAGTCTGGGTGACAGAGTAAGACTCCAACTCAAAAAATAAATAAAATAAAATAAAATAAAATAAACACATACATACATAAATACAACAATGAGATAACACTTGACATCCACTAGGATGGCTACAATTAAAAAGAGGAACAAAGTTGGGCGAGGTAGCACATGCCTGTAGTTCCAGGTACTTGGAAGGCTGTGACGGAAGGATCAACTGAGCCCAGTTGGTATAGGCTGTGGTGGCTGTGAGCATGCCACTGCACTCCAGCCTGGGAGACAGAGTGAGACTCCGACTCAAAAAAAAAACAGACAAAGAACAACAATAACAAATGTTAATGAGGGTGTGGAGAAACAGGAACCCTTATATACTGCTGGTGGGAATATAAAATAATGCAGCCTCTTGGGAAACAGTTGGGAATTTCCTCAAATGTTAAACGTAGAATTACCCTGTGATCCAACAATTCCATTCCTGGGTATATCCCTCCAAGGAAACTAAAAGCATTAAGTCCACACAATGCTGTACACAAATGTTTATAGCTGCATTATTCATAATAACCAAGAAGTGAAAAAGACCTAATGTCTATCAGCTGTGAATAATGGAACCATATAAAAATTACAGCTTCTGAACCCAAATCACTGTTTAACAGTGAAACATTTAACAGAAGTGAAAATCTTTATCCTTAAAAACAGGAAACATAGCAGTGCCTGGTGGTACATGCTTATTGTCCTAGTTACTCAGGAGCCTGTGGCAGGAGGATCACTTGAACCCAGGAGTTCAAGGCTGTAGAAAGTTATCATTGTGCGCCACTAAACTCTAGACTAGGTGACACAGCGAGAGACCCTGTCTCAAAAAAGCAAATTTTTCTTGTGTGTGAGAGTTGGAGTCTCACTCTGTCAACCAGGCTGGAGTGCAGCGGTACACTCACAGCCACCCCAGCGGCGACCTGCTAGGCTCCAGCAATCCTTTCGCCTCAGCCTTCCAAGTAGCCGAACTACAAACATGCGCTACCACGCCAGCTAATTTTGTTTATTTTATTGTAGAGACTTCAGGACAAAGTGCCAGGGTTGGTCTCAAACCCACGGGCTCAGTCAATCCACTCGCCTCAGCTTCCCAAAGTGCTGATATTATAGGCTAAGCCATCGAGCCAGGCCAAGTTTTTTTAAAAAAGAAAATAAAGGCCAAGCATGGTGGCTCACACCTATAATACCAGCACTTTGGGAGGCCAAGTTGAGAGGACTGCCTGAGCCTACAGGTTCAAGACCAGCCTTGGCAACTTGGCGAGACCTCATCTCTACAATAAATCAAAAAATTAGCTAGGCCTGTAGTTCCAGCTACTTGGAAGGCTGAGGCGGAAGGGTCACCTGAGCCTAGCAGATGGAGGCTGTGGTAGCCATAAGCATGCCACTATACTGCAGCCTGGGCAACAGAGTAATACTCCAACTCACAAAAAAAAAAAAAAAAAGAAAAAAGGAAAATAAGAAAAGAAACACAAGAAACAAAAAAACCAAGTGTCCCAATGCCTTTAAGTTCAAGAAACACAGACCACATTTGTACACTATACTTTGCCTGATGCAAAATGAGTTTAATTTGAGCCTACTGCTATATATGAAACTGAAATTGTGTTTTTTGTTTTTTGAGTTGGAGTCTCACTCTGTCACCCAGGCTGGAGAGCAGTGGCATGCTCCCAGCCACCGCAGCCTCAACCTGCCGGGCTCAGGCAATCCTTCCGCTTCAGTCTTCCAAGTAGCTGGAACTTCAGGCATGCGCCACCATGCCCGACTAATTTTTTGATGTATTGTAGAGATGAGGTCTCGCCAAGTTATCTGGGCTGGTCTCAAACCTGCGAACTCAGGCAATCCTCTCACCTTGGCCTCCCAAAGTGCTGGGATTATAGGCGTGAGCAACCACACCCGGCCTCAAATTTTGTTAAAGCTTTTTTTAAGTTCTCCTACTTCAGACAAAAATGTCCTTTCTTCTACTGAAAAGTAATTGTGATTGTGTACAGAGTATATCCACAATAAAATGCTAAAGTTCATTAGTAAAAGTTTTAACGTTCTATCTGTTGAAGAAACTGAATGATCTCTGTGGTGATGGAATATTACTTTTATTGAATTATATTTTTCTATTTTTTTTTTGAGTCATGCCCTCACCCTATTGCCCAGGCTGGAATGCAGTGGCAGGATCACAGCTCATTGCAACTCCACCTCCTTGGCTCAGGTGATCCTTCTGCCTCAGCCTCCCAAGTAGCTGGGACTACAACACACATGCCAACACACCCAGCTACTTTTTTATTGTTTTTGTAGAGACAAGGTCTTGTTATATTGCCAGGGCTGATCTTGAACTCCTAGGCTCAAGAGAGGCTCCTGCCTCACTCTCTCAAAGTGCTGAGATTACAGGTATGAGTCACCGTGCCTGACTTATTATGGAGTTATAAAAGTAAAACTTTTAAAATATAGTACTCGGTTGATTTTTTTAAATGAGTGGAGGGAACTTCTTACTACTACTAAGACAAAAGCAGCTATAGTTGACAAAACAATTTGGGAACCACCTAGAAAAAGCTCCATCAATTGGGCACAGTGGCTCACGCCTATAAATCCCAGCACTTTGGGAGGCCAAGGTGAGAGGATTGCCTGAGTCCAGGGGTTCCAGTCCAGCCTGGACAACATGGTGAGACCTCGTCTCTACAATATATCAAAAAATTAGCTGAGCATGGTGGCACATGCCTGTAGTTCCAGCTACTTGGAAGGTTGCGGTGGAAGGATTGCCTGAGCCCAGCAGGTAGAGGCTGCAGTGGCCGTCAGCAGTGCACTACACTCCAACCTGGATGATAAAGTGAGACTGACCCAAAAAACAAAAAAAAGTTCACAAATCATGAGAAGAAACAAGAAAATCACAGACTTTAAGTATGTGCAGTTCAGAGAAACTACTAGCCTAACTTAATAACTTTTTCAGTCTCACATCTTCATTTCTTGGGCTGAGGAGCTATATTTTAGTACCAAAAGAACAATAATAGAAGTTGCTGTGTATGTGTTTTACCACAACAAACATTTTTTAAAAGATTTTACACCGAAGAAAGGGTAAAATAATTTAACAGTAGAGTGTATATCTAAGTTTGCCCAGGAAGACTCCAGTTCATGCCTGTTATCCTGGCACAACTCACTCGTAATTAGTTCTCCTTTTTACTCTCAAATATGTCCCATTTGAGTTATAATAGGAACTGAGTGAACATACTAGGATACATCTACACAATGGAGTACTACAAAACTAAAGTTGATTTAACAACAACAAAAAAAGGGCAGAGGAAGCTCTGAACTGCTATGGAATGACTTCTTGAGTATACGTTAGGTTAAAAAAAAAGATCATATACTAATGGGACTACATCAAACCTTGAAACTTTTGGGCAAGACACAAATCAGCACAGTGAAAAGACAACCAACAGAATGGATTATTTGCTATTTGCAAATCACATATCTGACAAGAGGTCAATAACCAGAATATACACAACGCAACAGTAAAAAATATCAAGTAACCCAATTAAAAAGTGGGCAGGCAGGGTGCAGTGGCTCACGCCTATAAATACCAGCACTTCAGGACGCCAAGGTGAAAGGGTTGCCTGAGCCCACAGGTTCAAGTCCAGCCTGGGCAACTTGGCAAGACCTCACCTCTACAATAAGTCAAAAAATTAGCCAGGCATGGTGGAGCGTTGCTTGTAGTTCCAGATACTTGGAAGGCTGAGGCAGAAGGATTACCTGAGCGCAGCAGGTCGAGGCTATGGTAGCTAAGAGCGTCCTACTACATTCCAGTCTTGGCAACGGAATGAGGCTCCAACTTAAAAAATAAATAAAAATGAATAAATAAAAAATGTTAAAAGTGAGCAAAGGACTTGGATAGAAGTTTCTCTAAAGGTGATATATAAATTATCAATAACCATATGAAAAGATGCTCAGCTGGGCTTGGTGGCTCACACCTGCAATTCCACCAGGGTAGGAGGATCACTTGAAGCGACAAGTTTGAGACCAGCCCAGTAGTGAGACTCTGGCACCACGCAAAATAAAGTGAAATTAAAAAGTTTCAAAAAATATTTAACTCAATATAACTAATCATCAGAGAAAAGCAGATCAAAAGACGAGATTATTACTTCACATCAATTAGAATGGCTACTATAAAAAAAACAGAAAATAATGAATGCCAGTGAAGATGTGGAGAAAGTGAAAACCTTGCACACTGTGGGGTAAACTGTAAAATGGTGCAACTACTATGTAAAAGAATAGGAGGTTCCTCAGAAATTTAAAAATAGAATTACCAGCCAGGCTCAGTGGCTCAGCCTGTAAACCTGCGCTTTGGGAGGCTGAGGTGAGTGGATTTCCTGAGCCTACAGGTTTGAGACCCGCCTAGGCAACTTGGCAAGACCTCATCTCTACAATAAATCAAAAAATTAGCTGGGTGTGGTAGTGCACACCTGTAGTTCCAGCTACTTGGAAGGCTAAGGCGGAAGGATCGCCGCAGCCCAGGAGGTCGAGGCTGCAGTGGCCAGGAGCGTACCACTGCACTCCAGTCTGGGCAACAGAGTGAGATTCCAACTTGGAAAAATAAATAAATAAAAATAGAATTACCATATGATCCAGCAAACCCACTTCTGGGTATATACCCAAAAGAATTGAAAGGGTTTCAAAGAGATATTTGCACACCTGTGTCACAACAGCACTAAATCTATAGTCAGGAGGTGGAAGTAACCCAAATATCCATTTATGGATGAATGGATAAACAAAAGGTGGTAAATGCATACAATGGAATATTATTCAGCTGTAAACAGGAAGGAAATCCAGTCACATGCTACAAATGAATTACCTAGAGGACATTATGCAAGTGAAAAAAGCCACTCACTAAAAAAGACAAGAAACATACTACATGATTCCAATTATACAGGGATGCAAACCTGTCAAATTCAGAGACAGACAGTAGAATGGCAGCTGCCACTGGAGGGAGGTGGGAATTGAGGAGTTATTGTTTAAAGGGTAGTGAGTTTCAGTTTTGCAAGAGGAAAAAAGTTCTAGAACTCTGTTGCACAACAATGTGAATACAGTTAACACTACTGAGCTGTACAATCAAAATGGTTAAGATGGTAAATTTTGTTATGCGATTTTTACCACAATTTAAAAAAAAAAAAATCAAAGGTCACAAGTGCATACGGTATGCCAACTGCTTTCTAAGAACTGGGAAAAGAAGAATACATACACAAACACACACAGTGATAAAGGGGGTGGAGCGCTTGGAGACAGAAGCGTCTACAGTCCCAGCTACCTGGGAGGATTGCTTGAGCTCAGGCGTGAAAGAGCAAGACTCCAACTCAAAAAAAAGCTAAGGCAAAAAAAAAAAAAAAAAAAAAAAAAACTGGTTCTGATTTAAAGCCAAAGAGACAGGACAATTAAATGCCAATGTTTTATTTTAGACTGGTTTCGGGATTACAGAAAAAGAATTCTATAAGAGATGTTATTTGGACAACTAGGGAAACTTGAATATGAACTGTGTGTCAGATCCTGAATCAATGTTAAGTGTCCACAATTTGTTAATATTGTGGATACTGAAGAGAATACACTTGTTATTAGGTGAAGAGGTACACGATATCTGTGAATGACTACAAATGTTTCAGAAAAAAACGTATGGGAGCTTTGGTAGGAAGGGAGGAAAGGAGGATAAAGCAAATGTGACAAAATATTAAAAACTGGTGAGTGGGAATGAAATAATACATAGGAGTTCTTAGGCTGGGTACAGTGGCTCACACCTATAATCCCAGCACTTTGGGAAGCCAAGGTGAGAGAACTGCCTGAGCCCACAGGTTCGAGACCAGCCCAGGCAACTTGGTGAGACCTCATCTCTACAATAAATCAAAAACAAATTAGCCAGGTATGGTGGCACATGCCTTTAGTTCCAGCTACTTACTTGGAAGGCTGAGATGGAAGGATCACCTGAGCCTAGCAGGTCAAGGCTGCAGTGGCAGTGAGCTTGCCACTGCACTCCAGCCTGGGCAACAGAGTGAGACTCCAACTCAAAAAAAAAAAAGAAAGAAAGAAAAGAAAAGTACATAACAGTTCTTTCGAGCAGGCACAGTAATTCATGCCTGTAATCCCCACACTCTGGGAGACCCAGGCAGAAGGACTGCTTGAGGCCAGGAATTCAAGACCAGTCTGAGCAACATAGCAAGACCCTATCTCTACCAAAAAATTAAAATTAAAAAAAAAATAGCTGGGCAAGGTGGCATGTACCTGCAGTCCTAGCTATTCAGGAGGCTGAGGTAGAAGGATCCCCTGAGCCCAGGAGTTTGAAGCTGTGGTAAATTATGATCATGCTATTGCACTCCAGCCAGGGTGGCAAAGCAAGACTCTGTTTCGAAAAATAAAATAAATAAATACAGAAGTGCTTTGAACTGTTCTTCCAACTCTTCTGTAAATTTATTAGCCGGGTTTGGTGGCTTAGCCTGTAATCCCAGCACTTTTGATGAGTCGAGGTGAGTGGACTGCCTGAGCTCGCAGGTTTGAGTCCAGCCCGGGCAACTTGGCGAGACCCCGTCTCTACAATAAATCAAAAATTAGCCGGGCATGGTAGCACGTGCCTGTAGGTCCTGCTATGTGGAAGGCAGAGGCAGACGGATCGCCTAAGTCCAGCAGGTCGACGCTGGGTTGGTTGTTGAGTGTGCCACTGCTCTCCAGCCTGGGCGACAAAGCAAGACTCCAACTCAAAAAAAAAAATTTTGTTTTTTGCAAAATTTACAAGTTTAAAACATAAAAGGGAGAGAAACTAAAGCTCTTATTACAGAAAACAGTATATTTAAACAAACAACAGCATTAGAAAACCCCCAATAAAAAAAGAAAACCCCCAATAAAATAAATGACAGCCAACAACCAATCACTAGGTGAAAAAAATTTCGAGAAACAAGATACACAGTGCCAAAGTTGTTACCCCATAGATCAAGCATAACGGCAAAGGGGAAAATGTACCTTTTCAATGAAGAAATGCAATGGACACCACACTAACCAAGTAAACTTAGCACTGTAAATAATGAGGCAAACTAATATCTGGCAGTTTCTACCACCTTATTAAGGGATCACCACTAGAATGTGGAGAACCAGACATTCTGCCATTCCTGATGCATTCAATATAAAACATGTATCAACCAGGCGCAGTGGTTCAAGTCTATAATCCCAGCACTTTGGGAGGCTGAGGTGAGAGAATTGTCTGAGCCTGTGAATTTGAGACCAGCCTGGGCAACATGGTGAGATCTCTACAATATAAAAAAAAAAAAAAAAAAATTAGCTGGGCGTGGTAGCGCACACCTGTAGTTCTGGCTACTTGGAAGGCTGAGGTGGAAGGATTGCTAGCGCCCAGCAGGTCGAGGCTGTGGTGGAAGGATCGCTAGCGCCCAGCAGGTCGAGGCTGTGGTGGCAGGGAGTGTGCTGCTGCACTCCAGCCTGGGCGACAGAGTGAGACTCCAACTCAAAAATAAAATAAAATAAAAATTTTTTTAAAAAAACATGTATCATCAATATGAATTTTTGTCAAAAATATTTGACCCAAATTTAATCAAACCTCTAGATCTAATTTCCAGTTTATAGAAAATAAAAGCAAAAGAGAAACAAAATTAATGACATTTTTAAACATAAGAAAATTTCAGCCGGGCTCGGTGGCTCAGCCTGTAATCCCACACCTTTGGGAAGCTGAGGTGAGTGGATTGCCTGAGCCCGTGGGTTCGAGACCTGCCTGGGCAGCGAGACCTCATCTCTACAATAAATCAAAAAAAAATTAGCTGGGCATGGTAGCACATGCCTGTAATTCCGGCTAATCGGAAGGCTGAGGCGGAAGGATCGCCGGAGCCCAGCAGATCGAGGCTGCGCGGCCACTGCACTCCAGTCTGGGCGACCAAGTGAGACTCCACCTCAAAAAAAAAGAAAATTTCAAAATATAGAACACTGCTTAAAAAGATGATGCTATAGAATTAATGCTTAATTGCCCTAAATATGATAATGGTGTGATTTTATACCTTCTTAGCTGGAGCCTGGTTTGAAATAAAAATATATAAAAGTATGGAAAAAAACAGCATTATTTCTAAGATGCATTCTTAGATATTAAGGGGAGAAGCAATATATTTGCAATTTAATTTCAAATGGTTGAGGGAGAAGGTTATACAGAGTCAAAGCAACATGGCTAAACGTTAGCAATAGTTAAACCCAAACAGAGGTATATGGGTGTCATTTGTACTATTCCTGCACTTTTTCTGCATGTCTCAAATTTCGAATTACATATCAACTTGCAAAAAAGTTTCCAAAATATTCCATACACCATAAGAGGAAAACGCTCCTTAAAAGTATCCTACTAAATCAAACTGCAGAGATATAGATACAGTAGAGAGCAGGTGCCTCTAACAACAAACTCAGCCTAAGGCATAGTCCTGTATTTATCATTCCACTCAAGGATCCCCTCAAAATGGTAAGGTACGAGCCAGGCACTAAGGGACACAAAGCAACAGAAGGCAGTCACAAACACCTCAGATTACCCAGAGAAACAAGTTATAAATAAATGAAAAGTCACTGAAGACCTCCTTAATGGGATGAGATTTAGCTGGATTTCGAGGAATGAACAGAATATGTATAGTTTGAAAAGAAGACAATCCAGGCAAAGAGATCATAAGCACAGGTCAAAGATCAGAAATAAACTAGGTCTGCATGAAATACATATCCCAGTAGAGTCATCATTGTGCAGAAAATTAATTCACTTCTCAGTTTGTATAATGCCTAGTTGTTGGGGAAACAAAAACATAAGGCACTCTACTATCTGTCTTCAAAATAAATGCTCACAAAATAGTGACACACAGTCAAAATACATTAATTAGAGATTTACACAAAATGCTTTCATAACACAGAGAAAGGAGTAATTTACCAGAGGAGGGCCATGTGTGGAAGCTCATACCTATAATCCTGACACATTGGGAGGCCAAGACAAAAGAATTGCTTGAGCCCAAGAGTTCAAGAGCAGTGCAGGCAACACAGTGAGACTCTGCCTCTACAAAAATTTTTAAAAATTAGCCAGGCATGGTGGCATGTGCCTATAGTCCCAGCTACTCGGGAGGCTGAGGTGGAAGGATCAACCAAGTCCATAATATCAAAGCTGTGGTGAGCCGTGATCATGCCACTGCACTCCAGCCTTAGAGAAAGAATGAGACCTTCGACTCAAAAAAATAAACAAATGAACAAAAATAATTTACCAGAGGAAACGAGATCATCTGTAAATTTTCAGCAAAAGATATTTTGATACAAATGATCTCATCAATTAAATTCCATTTGCAGAAAGAAAAAATATTAAAATTCACAGAATGCCTATTACATTATTAGGCACTCATACCTTTTAGATAAGTTTTTTTATTTTTTGAGTTGGAGTCTCACTCTGTCACCTAGCCTGGAGTGCAGTGACCGCTCCCGGCCACCGCAGCCTCGACCTGCTAGGCTCCAGTGATCCCTCCGCCTCAGCCTTCCAAGTAGCTGGAACTACAGGCACGCGCTACCAAACCCGGCTAATTTTTGATTTATTGTAGTCACTGTATGACTTCATACAGTTTGTGTCATACCTTATATTCATGATTTGAGTGCTTATAAATCCCCAGAGCTGGGTTATTGGAAGGGGTATTCGTGGTATTGTTTTAGCAGTGGACAGACATAGGTTTGAATGCCAGGCTCACCACTGACTTAAGTACTCTTTTTTTAAAATATTGAATTAGTTAAACTCAGAGCTTCAAGTTTTTTATGTATAAAATTGTTAATTGTAAAACTTGTCTGGCCAGGCTCGTGGCTCAGCCTGTAATCCCAGCACTTTGGGAGACCGAGGTGAGTGGATCGCCTGAGCCCACGGGTTTGAAACCAGCCTGGGCAACTTGGCGAGACCACGTCTCCACAATAAATTACAAAAAAAAAAAAAACGCCCGGCGTGGTGGTGCATGCCTGTGGTTCCAGCTACTTGGAAGGCTGAGGCGGAAGGTTCGCCTGAGCCCAGCAGGTCGAGGCCGCGCGGCCGTGAGTGTGCCACTGCGCTCCAGCCTGGACGACTGAGTGAGACGCCAACACACACACAAAAAAAGAAGAAAATCATGTCCTTTGCAGCAACGTGGATGGAGCTGGAGATCATCATCCTAAGGGAACTGACTCAGAAACAGAAAACCAAACTCCACATATCCCCATTCACACGCGGAACCTACAAGGTCACAAAAATGGAAACAGTAGACACCGAGGATACCAGTGATTGGGGTGGGGGCTAGAGTTCAGAAACTACCCGGGGATGCAGAGCCCGCGGCCGGGGAGGGGACCCAGAGAACGGCCCCCCCCACGACACGGGACGTCCACGAAGGCGCACGCACGTGCACCCCGGACCTAAAGCGGAGGTTAAGAGGGAGTCAGCTCGACGCTCCGAGCGCGCCCTTCGGCACAGGCTTTCCAGGCACCTTCCGACGCCTCCCGAAGTTCCTGGCCGCCACCCAGGCCACGAGGAGGGACCCGACTTCAGAGCGCGGCAGGGTGGCCACAGGTGACTAGACTGCGCGAGCAGATCCAACTGCGGGTTCCCCGAGGAGCGGCCGCACCGCCGCCGCCTCCCTGGAAGCGCCCGCCGACCACGGGAGTCACAAGCAGGGCCGGCGTGCACCTCCCCGCCTTCCGAGAAGGAGCACTTCCAGACCCCAACCGTGTGGCTGCGCGAGGGCTCCTCGGAACGGATCGCGAGCCGCGAGGAGCGCTGGCGGGAAGCGGGAGCTGCCGCAGGCCGAGCGGCGACGGCCGCCCCAAAGAAGCCGGGCTCTGCCGCCGCGGCGGGCCCGTCCGCGGCGCGACACGGGCTTCCAGCCGCGGCGCCCCGAGGCCGAGCTCCGGCCGTTCGGCGGCGGCCTGCTGATCCCGCGGCCTCAGCCCGCCCGCCGCGCCCCGTCTCCGCGCTCCCTCCCGCAAACTCCGTGTCAGGTCCGAGGCCGGCCTCGCGCCGTCGCCGCCGCCGGCCCGCCACGGCCTCGGGCGCGCGCGCTCCTTTCCCCGCCGCCCCCAGCCCGGTCCCCTCCCCTCGGGCCAGCGCCGGCCTCGACGAGCGCTGCCGACGCCCCCGACTCCTCCAACCCGCTCCCGGCGCCCTCCGGGCCACCAAAGCACGCAACCGCCGAGCCTGAAAATGGCGGAGCGCGCCGCCGCCCGCTGCAGGCGGGCCGTCCCGTGGGGCCGCCGCGCTCACCGTCTGGCGTGGAGCAGAGCTACTAATGGCGCGCGAAGAGTTCGTCCTCACCGTCGGGACGTCTCCCCCCGTCTAGCCTCCTCCCTCCGCCCCTCAATCCCTCTCCTCCGGAGGAGTAGCCGCCATCTTCCCGTGTGAGCCACCGACCGCACGCTCTCACGTCATCGCGCACCGGCGTGCGGCGTTACGTCACGCGCTCCGGACCGCGGGTCTCCGCAGGGCCGGGCTGCGCATGTGCGTCGGCGTGGGCCGCGCTCCTTTTGTTCCTCGGCGGCGCCGAGCGGCGCGGCGAGGGCGTTCCCCGCCGCCGACTTTCTTCGCGCCGTGAGCCCGCCTGCGTGCTCGGGAACTCGATAACGCGTTACAGAGGATCTGTGCCGAGTGCCCGCGTCGTCCGGACCTGGAGCGGGCGGCGTGCCGAGCCGGCGGGAGGGAGCCTGCGGCCGGGCGCGGACCTCGCTAGGCCGGGTCCGCCCGCCTGGGGCCCCGAGCGCAGCGAACGCCGGGGAAGGCGCGCGGCGGATCCGGCGCCGCCTCGCCCGCAACCGGGGCCGGGCTCCAGGGGCCTCGGGACAGCCGCCCTGGGAGTCGCTTCGGGTGTGTGAGGCGGAGTCTCGCCGTCGCCCGGGCGGGGAGCGGGAGGCGAGAGGCGGGGGCGCGCTCGCGGCCGCCGCAGCCTCGGCCCATCGGGCTCGGCCGTCATTCCGCCAGCCTTGCGGGGCTGGGAGGCACGCGCCGCGGTGAGCCGTGACCGCCTGGCGACGGAGGAGGCCCCGACGCAAGAAGAGGAAAGCCGTGGCGGTGGCTGGCGCCTGCGACCCCAGCGCTTCGGGAGGCCGAGCCCGCGGGTTCGAGGCCCGCCTGGGCACCTTGGCCGGGCAACTCGGCGAGACCTCGTCTCTACCACAGATCGAAACGTAAGCCGAAGCTGGGCTCGGTGGCTCAGCCTGTAATCCCGCGCCTTTGAGGTGAGTGGATTGCCGCGGGTTCGAGACCCGCCTGGGCAACTTGGCGAGACCTCATCTCTACAATAAATCAAAAAATGAGCCGGGCGTGGTAGCGCGCGCCTGCAGTTCCAGCTACTTGAGAGGCTGAGGCGGAAGGATCGCCGGAGCCCAGCAGGTCGAGGCTGCGAGGGCCGGGAACGGCCGCAGCGCTCCAGTCTGGGCGACAAGAGTGCGACTCCAACTCAACAAAAACCCAACAAGCCGGGCGTGGTGGCACGCGCCTGGAGTTGCAGCTCCGCGGAAGGCTGAGGCGGGAGGATCGCCGGGCGGCGCGAGGCTGCGGTGGCCGGGAGCGTGCCCCTGCCCTCCGGCCTGGGCGGCGCAGTGAGACTCCGACTCAAAAAAAAAAAAAAAAGAATATTACGCAGAGTTTACAGAGTATCTATGCAGTTTTTATGATGACATCAGGAGCAGAATCTTACTTCGTATATGTGCTTAGAAATATCTAAGGAAATATATTAAGATGATAGAATTAAGGACAACTGTATTCTTCCAAGTTCTTGTTTTGCTTTTGTAATCACAAGGGAAAGGGTGTGTGTGTGTTTAAAGCAGTAACAAATTACTGATGTATGCTAAATTACTTGTTATTAAGTCACCTCTTTTCGTGACTAGTTACAATATGCTATGTCCTGTTGATCGTCTAGCATCATATCACACATCACTTGGGGTGTCTTTCTCTTTCCATTTTTCAATTTATTTGGACTCCACTTGAAAGCCACTGGACATGATCAGAACACCACACCATCAAGAATTTACTTTTCGGCCAGGCGCAGTGGTTCATGCCTATAATCCTAGCACTTTGAGAGGCCAAGACGAGAGGATTGTCTGAGCCCACAGGTTCAAGATCAGCTTGGGCAATTTGGCGAGACTGCATCTCTACAGTAAACCAGAAAATTAGCCAGGCGTAGTGAGAGGTACCTGTAGTTCTAGCTACTTGGAAGGCTGAGACAAAAGGATCACCTGAGCCCAGCAGGTCGAGCTGCAGTGGCAGTGAGTGTGCCACCACACTCCAGTCTCACAGAGTGAGACTCCCACTCAAAAAAAAAAAATTTAGATTTCGCTGCAGGGCTGCATATGGTGGCTCAATCCTATAATCTCAGCACTTTAAGAGGCCGCTTGACACCAGGGTTCAAGGCCAGCCTGGGCAACATAGTGAGATCCATGTGACAATGACTTACCACAACCTAGACCTCCTCTGCTCGTGCGACCCTTCTGCCTCAGCCTCTCAAGGAGCTGAGACTACTATGTGCCACTATACCCAGCTAATTTTTTGGGGGGGGCTTGGAGTCTCACTATCACCTAGGCTGGAGAGCAGTGGCACACTCAAAGCATTCGCAGCCTCTACCTGCTGGGTTCAGGCTATCCTTCAGCATCAGCCTTCCAATAGCTGGAACTATAGGCACACACCACCATGCCAGGCTAATTTTTTTTTTTTTTTGAGTTGAAGTCTCAACCTGTCGCCCAGACTGGAGTGCAGTGGCCGCTCCCAGCCACCGCAGCCTCGACCTGCTGGGCTCCAGCGATCCTTCTGTCTCAGCCTTCCAAGTAGCCGGAATTACAGGTGCGCACTACCACACCCGGCTAATTTTTTGATTTATTGTAGAGATGAGGTCTCGCCTGCCCAGGCGGATCTCGAACCCGCGGGCTCAGGCAATCCACTCACCTCAGCCTCCCAAAGGTGTGGGATTACAGGCTGAGCCACCGAGCCCGGCTGAATTTTTTTTTTTTTTAATTGTACAGATGAAGTCTCGCCAAGTTGCCCAGGCTGGTCTCGAATTGCAAGCTCAGGCTGTCCTCTCACTTCAGCCTCTCAAAGTGCTGGGATTATAGGCATGAGCCACCACACTTAGCCTAATTTTTTGATGTTTTGTAGAGACAAGGTCTTGCTATGTTGCCCAGGCTGGAACTCCTGGCTCAACCAGTACTCTTGCCCCAGCCTCCCAAAGTGCTTGTATTACAGGCATGAGCCACCACACTCAGCCAAGTTTCTTTAAATACAAAATTCAGATGCTTCAAGAAAACAAAAATGCATATTTGGATACTGCACAAACAACTACAGGTCAGGCCTGGAAAGCACGAATGGGTAGAAAATATTGGACCCATTGTGTCAGTCGGCCTGGGTCACAGTCCTGGTTCTGCCACAGCGAACTGATGTTGGCCTCCCCTGACTTGCTACAAGGCTGTCGAAGAAATTTTAGGAGCACTTGTTAAATTCAGTACCCAGCCCATGGTTTACACTTGGCTTTGAGACTACTCAAATTTTGCTATTAAGGCCTCTTCCTTATTTATCCTAAATATGTTTCTATTTCTATGCTTCTGTTTGTCCCATAGTCCTGGGTTCATGTTTTTTCTGGAATTTTCTTTTTTTTGAGTTGGAGTCTCACTCTGTCGCCCAGCCTGGAATGCAGTCGCATACTCACTGCCACCCCTGCGTCAACCTCCTGGGCTCTGGCAATCTTTCTGCTTCAGCCCTCCAAGTTGCCAGAACTACAGGCATGCGCTACCATGTCCGGCTAATTTTTTATTTATTGTAGAGATGAGGTCTAACCAAGTTGCTCGGACTGGTCTTAAACCCTCAGGCTCAGGCCTTGGCCTCCCAAAGTCCTAGGATTACAGGCTGAGTCATCAAGCCCGGCCTGGAATTTTGATTTTACCTCTGATTTACTGGCTGCATAATACTGATTTTTCTGAGTTCCAGCTTCTTCCTTGGTAAAATGTAGTAACAAGGCTCAGTCTCCAAAGTAAATTGCTATTGGACCATATCCCAATTCCACTGCTATCATTCTGCTCCAGATATTGACAGACCCTGCCTGCGGTCTAGTGAACAATGACTTTTAAATTTTTTTAAGAGTTGCTTAAAAAAAAGATGAAGAAGCTGAGTGAGGTGGCATGCACTTGCAGTCTCAGCTACTCAGGAGGCTAGGGTGGAAAGACTGCATGAGCCTAGAAGTTCAAGGTCAGCCTGGGCAACATAGCAGGACTATATCTCCAGAAAAAGCAGTGAAGGGCTGGACACAGTGGCTCATGCCTGTAATTCCAGCACTTTGGGCAGCAGAGGAGGGTTTCTTGAGCTCAGGAGTTCAAGACCAGCCTGGGCAACACAGTGATACCCCATCTCTAAATAAAGGAATAAAAATGTTTTTTTATTTTTATCTTATTTTTTTGAGTCGGCATCTCACTTTGTCATCCAGGCTGTAGTGCAATGGCATGCTCATGGCCACCGCAGCCTGGACCTGCTGGCCTCAGGCAATCCTTCCACCTCAGCCTTCCGAGTAGCCAGAAGTACAGGCGCGCACTACCACACCTGGCTAATTTTTTGATTTATTGTAGAGATGCAGTCTCACCAAGTTGCCCAGGTAGTCTCGAACCCACGGGCTCCGGCAATCTCACCTCAGCCTCCCAAAGTGCTAAGATTATAGACAAGAGCCACCGTGCCTGGCCCTAAAAATATTTTTTTTTTAAAGTGAAAAAGGAAGCGCAGAGCGGTTTGGTCGTTCGTTGGAGTGACTTTTCTTTGCTCCGGCGACTGCGGCTCTTCATTGGCAGCAGAGGCGGTGCAGCGTTTGGAGCGATGGCCTAAAACTTCGGCATTAGGTGGGAGAAAATGGCCCGAACCAAGCAAACTGCTCTAAATCCACCGGTGGGAAAGCCCCCCACAAACAGCGGGCCACTAAAGCTGCCAGGAAAAGCGCCCCCTCTACCAGCGGGGTGAAGAAGCCTTGTCGCTACAGGCCCAGGACCCTGGCGCTTCCAGAGATTCGTCGCTGCCAGAAGTCCACCGAGCTTCTCATCAGAAGCTGCCTTTCCAGAGGTTGGTGAAGGAGATTGCCCAGGATTTCAAAACTGACTTGAGGGTTCAGAGTGCGGCCATCAGTGCGCTTCAGGAGGCTAGGGAAGCGTCCCTCGTGGGTTTGTTTGAAGATACCAATCTGTGTGCCATCCACGCTAAGAGTCACCATCATGCCCAAAGACATCCAGTTGGCTTGCCAGATACGGGGAGAGAGAACTTAAGCAAAGGCAGTTTTTATGGCGTTTGGTAGTAAATTCTGTAAAATACTTTGGTCTAATTTGTGACTTTTTTGTAAGAAATTGTTTATAATATGTTGCATTTGTACTTAAGTCATTCCATCTTTCAGGATGAATGTGAAAAGTGACTGTTCACAGACCTCAGTGATGTGAGCACTGTTGCTCAGGAGTACAAGTTGTTAAAATGCAGAAGGGATGGGTGATAGTTCTTGCTTTTCATGATGCATGTTTCTGTGTTAATGACTTGTTGGGTAGCTCTTTTTTTTTTTTCTTTTTCAGTTGGAGTCTCACTCTGTCACCCAGACTGGAGTGCAATGGCCGCTCCCGGCCACCGCAGCATCGACCTGCTGGGTTCCGGCGATCAGCCTTCCAAGTAGCTGGAACTACAGGCACGCGCTACCACGCCTGGCTAATTTTTGATTTATTGTAGAGATGAGGTCTCACCAAGTTGCCCAGGCGGGTCTCGAACCTGCGGGCTCAGGCAGTCCACTCACCTCGGCCTCCCGAAGTGCTAGGATTACAGGCTGAGCCACCGAGCCCAGCCGGGTAGCTCTTAAGGTACTAGAATTGATAAATAAGTGTGTACAGGGTTCTTTTGCAATAAAACTGGTTATGACTTGATCCAAGTGTTTAACAATTGGGGCTGTTAAGTCTGACCATACATCACTGTGATAGAATGTGGGCTTTTTCAAGGGTGAAGATATAAGTCTTAACCACAGTGTAACTTACAGCTTCCTAAAAAAAAAGCAAACTTGGCAGCTATAGAATACACTATGCGCATTTATAATAGCTATTTTATATATTGTAGTGTCAACATTTTAAAATTAAATGTTTTACATTCACAAAAAAAAAAAGTGAAAAACGGCCAGGCTCAGTGGCTCAGTCTGTAATCCCACGCTTTGGAAGCCCACGGGTTCGAGACCCACCTAGGCAACTTGGTGAGACCTCATCTCTACAATAAATAAATAAAAAAAATTAGCTGGGCATGGTAGAACACGCCTGTATTTCCAGCTACTTGGGAGGCTGAGGCGGAAGGATCACCGGAGCCCAGCAGGTCGAGGCTGCAGTAGCTGGGAGCATGCCACTGCACTCCAGTCTGGGCGACAGAGTGAGACTCCAACTCAAAAAACAAAAGTAAAAAAGATAGCCGGGCATGGTAGCGCACTCCTGTGGTTCCAGATACTTGAAAGGGTGAGGCAGAAGGATCACCTGAGCCCAGCTGATTGAGGCTGCAGTGGCCGGGAGTGTGCCACTGCACTCCAGTCTGGGCAACAGAGTGAGACTCCAACTTAAAAAAAAAAAAGTGAAATAGACAAAAAAGACTAAGAATACATAATAGAAACCATAAATAGCTGAAAAAGCCTGAAAGACTCTCTGACTCTTTACTAAAAGTATTGAGCCCTGATCTAACCCAAGCCTTTTTTGCTTAAGTGCTGTGGTATTATCCTAACTGTCCTCCCTGTTCCCCCTTTTCATATGTTTTATTTTTTATTTTTTGAATTGGTGTCTCACTCTGTCACCCAAGCTGGAGTGCCATGGCACGCTCACAGTCACCACAGCCTCGACCCGCTGGGTTCAGGTGATCCTTCCACCTCTGCCTTCCAAGTAGCTGGAACCACAGGCATGTGCCACCATGCCCAGATAATTTTATGTCCTACTGTAGAGATGAGATCTCACCAAGGGGCCCAGGCTAGTCTCAAACCCCTGGTCTGAGGCAGTCCCCTCTCCTTGGCCTCCCAAAGTGCTGGAGTTACAGACTTGAGCCACCACACTCGGCCTTTTTTTTTCTTTCCTTTTTTAAAGAGATGGGTCTCAGCTGCTGTTGCCCAGGTTTCAGGGCAGTGGCATGATCATAGCTAACTCCAGCCTGGAAATACTGGGCTCAAGCTATTTTCCTGCCTTGGCCTTCCAAAGTGCTGGAATTATAAGCGTGAGCCACCGCACCTGGCTTGCTTCCCATTTTCTTTCTTTATTTTTTTCTTTTTGAGTTGGGAGTCTCACTCTGTCGCCCATGCTGGAGTGCAGTGGCACGCTCACAGCCACTGCAGCCTCAACCTGCTGGGCTCAGGTGATCCTTCTACCTCAGCCTCCCAAGTAGCTGGAACTACGTGCGCACACTATCATGCCCAGCTTTTTTTAATTTATTGTAGAGATGAAGTCTCACCAAGTTGCCCAGGCTGGTCTCAAACCCTGATCTCAGGCAATCCTCTCGCCTCGGCCTCCCAAAGTGCTGGGATTACAGGCTTGAGCCACCACGCTCAGCCTCTGCTTCCCATTTTCATCTCAGTTTCCAGTCACCCAACTCTAATCCTTTTTCTTTCTTTCTTTTTTTTTTTTTACTCTGTCGCCCTGTCTGTAGTGCGGTGGTGGTATGCTCATGGCCACCACAGTCTCAACCTGCTGGACTCAGGTGATCCTTCCACTTCAGTCTTCCAAGTAGCTGAAACCACAGGTGTGCCACCACGCCTGGCTAATTTTTTTGATTTATTATAAAAACAAGGTCTTGCCAAGTTGCCCAGGTTGGTCTCGAACTCCTGGACTCAGGCATTCCACTCGCCTCTACCTCCCAAAGTGCTGGGATTTCAGGCATGAGCCATCGCGCCCAACTTGATCCCTTTTCTATACTGCAGCCAGCATGACCTGTTTTAAACAAAAACCAGGTCACATTATCCTCTTCCTTAGAGTCTTCAAGTAGCTTCACCGAGTGTTGGATATAAAATCCAAACCCCTTGCACCATAAGGCGAGTCTGTTTGCATCTGAAACCGCAGCTCCTGCCAGTTTTTCCCTGACTCAAGAAGTTCCAGCCACTCCAGCTTGTCTTCTTGCACCATGCCCCACGCTCATTCACGCACACCTTTGCACTTAGTAGCCTTGGTCCTGACCTGGAACTTCCCGGGATCTTCTCATAACTGGATCTTCGGCAACTCAAACAGCATCTCCTCCAAGACACCAACCCAAGCGACACACTGAATGTAGCATACATTCCCATGCTAATCCAACTAGCTGCTTTTGGGGGTCTCGGTCCCCACTAGGATGTAGGCTCTAGGAGAGCTGGAACCTTGTCATCTTGCTCTTCCCTCCACTCCCTTTTCTAGGGCTACGCAAGTGAAGCAGTGGGCACGGAGAAGGAACAAAGAAATCTGTCACAGGTTGTGATCTATCAGTGCAACACCATTGTACCTGGACTTGCCTTGTTCTTTTTTTCTCAGTCTGTATGGTGAGTACTCAATAACTTTGTTTAATTGATGAGATATCAAATAATGAGGTTATAAGAGCATTCACATAAGAGCAAGAAGGTCTGTCTGGCGGTGTTTTTTAAATTTCCCCAAGGGTGGTCGTGAAGTTTCAGTTACATACATACAACACTTAGCAGCGCAAACCACAAACATCTGGGCACAATGGCCATCAGCCCCCATTCCTCCTCTCCACCCAGTGCAGATAAAGCTGGGACATGCAGGGTCTCTGTGAATGGTATGAGAGAGGGAGGACGGGACTCAGCCCGGGGTGCCCCAGGGCTATACCGGTTTTTAAAATATTAAAATACTTCCATAAGTAACCTCTGACCACCCTCGGCTTCCCAGAACTGTGATCCAGCGATTAGAAAGTTAATGCCAGCCGGGCTTGGTGGCTCAGCCTGTAATCCCGCGCCTTTGGGAGGCTGAGGTGAGTGGATTGCCTGAGCCCGTGGGTTCGAGACCCGCCTGGGCAGTGAGACCTCATCTCTACAATAAATCAAAAAAATCAGCTGGGTGTGGTAATGCATGCCTGTAATTCCGGCTATTTGAAAGGCTGAGGCGGAAGGATCGCCGGAGCCCAGCAGGTCGAGGCTGCGGTGGCTGGGAGCGGCCACTGCATTCCAGTCTGTGCAACAGAGTGAGACTCCAACTCAAAAAAAAAAAAAAAAAAAAAGTTAATGCCTGACCTCACTGGACCAGTGGCTCCTAGTTTGTTAAATATTTTGAAACCTACAGAAGCAGGTTTCGAAAAGGTTGGTTTAGGCTGAACCCTGAAGAATCCGGTTTTGCCAAGAGCTGCTCTATATAATCTTATATAGGGAGATAAGCCAAGACTATTATTTAACACCCTCCCCCTTTTTTCGAAATGAAGTCTTGCTATGTCACCCTGGCTGGTGGTGTAGTGGTACAATTACGGCTCACTGCAGCCTCAAATTCCTGGGCTCTAGCAATCCTCCCACCTCACCTTCCTGAGTAGTTGGGACTATAGGCATGCATCACTTGGCCTATCAGAGCCCATTCTTATATACCAAGAACAGGACTTAGAGATACACAACAGTTTAGTTTTTCCACTTCACAGAGGGATATCCAACTGCCAGCCTCTCACCTGATTCGGAAATTCAGAGAGAAGTGACATTGGAAGCCTACATTAGCCTTGGGCTGAGCCTACTGGGTCTTTCTCATCAGCATACAATTGTACTCAGTAAGAGTCTCTTGTCAGGCACAGTGACTCACACTTGTAATCTCAACATTTTGGGAAGCTGAGGAAGGATTGCTGCTTAAGTCCAGGAGTTCGAGACCAGCGTAGGCAACATAGCAAGGCCTCATCTAAACAAAAATTTTTTTTTGAGAAAGTAGGATTTATCAAGAAAACAGAAAAGCTCCCACAGTGGGAGGGGACCTGAATGGGTGACCCAACAGCAAAAAAAAAATTTTTTAATTAGCCGGCTGGCCTGGTTCAGTGGCTCAGCCTGCAATCCCAGCACTTTGGGAAGCCAAGGCGAGAGGATTGCCTGAGCCCAGGGGTTCAAGACCACCCTGGGTAACTTGGTGAGACCTCGGCTCTACAATAAATCAAAAAATAAGCTGGGTGTGGTAGCATGTGCCTGTAGTTCCAGCTACTTGGAAGGCTGAGGTGGAAGGAATACCTAAGCCCAACAAGTTGAGGCCGCGGCGGCCGTGAGCACACCACTGCACTCCAGCCTGCATGACAGAGTGAGACTCCAACTCAAAAAAAAAAATTAGCTGGAAATGGTGGCACAGGTTTCTAGTACAGTCCTAGCTACTCGGGAGGCTAAGGTAGGAGGACCAGTTGAGCCTAGGAGGTCAAGGCGCAGTGAGGTGTGATTGTGCCATTGCCCCTCAGTCTGGGCAACAGAGGAAGATCCCAGCTCACAGCATAAAACAAGAAAGAAAGAGCCTCCTGATCCTCCCCTCCCCCCATGCCTGCCCGCTCCATGCCATAGCTGTTCCCTTCATATGACCTCCTGCCGCCTTCCTGGCACAGCTCCATGCTGGCCTCCAGGCCCACTATCCTCTGTCCTCCCAAGCTGCTGCCGCCTGGGGGCCATTCCACTTTGTCCTCTGCCCAGCACGTTCTGCCCTAACTTCACAGAGCTCTCATCCAACACCCAGGCCTCCTCAGAGATGCTGGCCAGCGAACTTGAAGTAGTCCTCCCAAGTTACCTGACTGTTGCCTGCTTTTATCCTCCATGCATTCTGAGAATTACCTTGTTTACTACTTCTCGTCTCACTAGACCACTAGCTCCCAGAGAGAAACATCTTTTTTTTTTTTTTTTTTTTTGAGTTAGAGTCTCATTCTGTTGCCCAGGCTCCCAGGCTGGAGGCTGGAGTGCAGTGGTAGACTTATAGCCACTGCAGCCTTGACCTACTGGGCTCAGGAGAACGTTCTGCCTCAGTCTTCCAAGTAGCCGGAACTATAGACACATGCTATCACGCCCACTAATTTTTGGTTTATTGTAGAGGTTTCACCAAGTTGTCCCGGTTGGTCTAAAACCCGCAGGCTCAGGCAATTCACTCACCTTGGCCTCCCAAAGTGCTGGGATTGCAGGCTGAGCCACCAAGCCCAGCCTGAGAAACATCTTGTTGGCCTTGCTCATCCCTGTATGGAGCCTGGAGCTGTGTCTGAGAGAGTTACAGGCGCTCCATACAATTTACCCAACTAATTACAGCCATGTGGAATGTGGCTGAGCTACAGGAGGGTGCAGAGCCACCAACTGCAGGGACTTGAGAGATCTGACAGAGGAGAGAATGGCTGAGCAAAGTCTTCCAGGACCAGAGGTAATGCGAAAACCCCTATCAAAGTGGAGACAAGAGGAAGGACACTCTCGACAGAGGAAGCAGCATGCTCTGCTCAAGCAGGAGACACCGGCCGTTGGTGTCAGGCTCCTTGCGAAGTCTGCTGCGGCTGGCCTGTGCAAGGACAGGCGAGTTGTGAATTCTCTCACATGCCTGCTGACTGAACCACGCACAGCACAGAAACCTAGAAATTCTGTGTTGCCAGAATGTGCCGACATCAGCCCACCCCTGCGTCCTCCACTGAAAGAAAACCAGTGCACCGATGAGCTTCCAGGAAAGCAAGGAAACACCTGGGAACTGAGAGCCGCAGGGGCCGAGTTCACAGTGACACTGAGCAGACGGGGCGGCATGACAGAGTGAGACTCCAGCTCACTCTGGCCTCAGGTCTGACCGCTAGAGGCTTCAGTTCATCCTCCCGGCCGGGTCTTGAGGCTGAGCGTGCAGAACAGTTGCCCCGAGCCCCACTGTGTGAGGTCAGGAGCTTGAAGGGCTGTGCCCTTCACTTGAAAGGTGGTCTCTGCTCAGCCCCATGGAGATAAGGATGCTTGTCACTGTCCATGGTTCTGAGTGGAAACAAAAATCTCCCTACAGAAATCAAAACTGAAACTTGTACCACATGTGGGTTTCAATTCAAATTTACAGCGCCCCATGTGGCAATCTCTAAACCCAGGAATGACTGTAAGAACTATTTCTAAGCCGGGCTCGGTGGCTCAGCCTGTAATCCCGCGCCTTGGGAGGCTGAGGTGAGTGGATTGCCTGAGTCCGCGGGTTCGAGACCCGCCTGGGCAACGTGGCGAGACCTCATCTCTACAATAAATCAAAAAATTAGCCGGGCGTGGTAGCGCACGCCTGTAGTTCCAGTAGTTGGAACTCAGCCTGTAGTTGGAAGGCTGAGGCGGAAGGATCGCCGGAGCCCAGTAGGTCAAGGCTGCAGTGCCCGGGAGCGGCCACTACACTCCAGTCTGGGCGACAGAGTGAGACTCCAACTCAAAAAAAAAAATTTCTAGGCCATGTTACTATGCACCTAGGAGATGTGCAAACACCACTGTAGAAAGACTTTGACAACTCAAGCAGTTCCCACTGAAGATCAAAATGACTGCAAAACAAATGAAGAACATACACAACAACTTGAGATAACCGAACAACCTGAAAGAGCATACAAAATATTTAACATTATAAAAGAGGAAATAGAAGCCATGATACAATAGCCAGGTGCAGTGGCTCATGCCTGTAATCCCAGCGCTTTGGGAAACTGAGGTGGGAAGACCGACCACTCAAGGCCAGTAGTTCAAGACCAGTCTGAGCAACATAGTGAGACCGCATATCTACAAAAAAATTTAAAAATTAAAAAGAAATTAGCTGGGTGTGGTGGCATGCACCTGCTCCTTAGGAGGTTGAGGCAGAACGATCTCCTGAACCCAGGAAGTAAAGGCAGCAGTGAGCCATGATTATACCATTGAACTCCAGCGTGGGCCACAGAGTGAGGCTCTGACACAAACAAAACAAGAACAGAAAACAGCCAGGCTTGGTGGCTCAGCCTGTAATCCCAACACTTTGGGAGGCCGAGGCGAGTGGATTTCCTGAGTCTGGGGATGGATTTCCTGAGTCCAGGAGTTCAAGACCCACCCAGGCAACTTGGCTGGACCTCATCTCTACAGTAAATCAAAAATTAGCCAGGCGTGGTAGTGCACGCCTGTAGTTCCAGCTGCTTGGAAGGCTGAGGCGGAAGGATCGCCGGAGCCCAGCAGGTCGAAGCTGCGGTGGCTGGGAGCGGCCACTGCATTCCAGTCTTGGCGACAGAGTGAGACTCCAACTCAAAAACATATATAAATAAATAAAAAATCAGAAAAATCAGCCAAGTGTAATGGCACGCACCTGTAGTTCCAGCTACTTGGAAGGCTGAGGTGGAAGGATCAGCCGGAGCCCAGCGCTGCAGTGCCTGTGAGTGTGCCACTACTCTACACTCCAGCCCGAGTGACAGACTGCAACTTAAAAAAACAAGACAACAAAAAAACCTCAGTGGGTACATTAAAGAGATTAGGCATAGCTGAAGAGATAATGACTGGAAAGACAGATGCAGGGAAATTTTTTTTCTTTTTTTTTTGAGTTGGGAGTCTCACTCTATCACCCAGGCTGCAGTGCAGGGGCACGCTCACAGCCACCACAGCCTTGACCTGCTGGGCTCAGGTGATCCTTCCACCTCAGCCTACCAAGTAGCTGGAAGCACAGGAATACGCCACCATGCCCGGCTGGTTTTTTTATTTATTGTAGAGATGAGGTCTTGCCAAGTTGTCCAGGCTGATCTTGAACCTGTGGGCTCAGGCAACCCTCTCGCCTCGGCCTCACAAAGTGCTGGGATTATAGGGATCAGCCACGGTGCCTGACCTTTTTTTTTTTTTTTTTTTTTTTTGAGTTAGAGTCTCTGTTGCCCAGGCTGGAGTGCAGTGGCACGCTCCCAGCCAGCGCAGCCTCGACCTGCTGAGCTCAGGTGATCCTTCCTCCCTGCCCACCCCCCAGCCTTCAAAGTAGCTGGAACTACAGGCATGCGCCACCATGCCTGGCTAATTTTTTTTTTTTTTTATTGTGGAGATGAGGTCTTGCCAATTTGCCCTGGTTAGTCTGAAACCTGCGGGCTTGGGCAATCCTCTCACCTTGGCCTCCCAAAGTGTGAGCCACCGCACCTGGCTAAATTTTTAATATTAAAAAAAGAACTGAGGTCTTGGTATTATCATTTTTTGAGTCAAGAGTCTCACTCTGATGGGCACAGTGGCTCATATATGTAATCCCAGCAGTTTGGGAGATGGAGACAAGAGAATTGCCTGAGCCCATCCCAGGACTTTGGGAGCCCAAGGGTTCAAGATCAGCCCAGACAACTTGGCGAGACATCTCTACAATAAATCAAAAAAAATTTCCATGCACGGTGGCACACACCTGTGGTTCCAGATACTCAGAAGGCCGAGGTGGAAGGGTTGTTTAAGCCCAGGAGATCGAGGTTGTGGCTGTGATCATTTCCACTGGGCTCTAGCCAGGGCAACAGTGAGACTCCGACTCAAAAAAAAATTTTAAACTTTAAAATCATTAGCATACATTTATTCATTCATTCATTTATTTAGACTTGGAGTCTCACTCGGTCTCCCAGGCTGGAGTGCAATGGCATGCTCTTGGCCACCACAGCCTCGACCTTTCTCAGCCTCCCAAAGCTGGAACCACAGGCACGCACCACTAAATTTTTGATTTATTGTAGAGATGAGGTCTTGCCAAGTTGCCGAGGCTGGTCTCAAGCCCGTGGGCTCAGGCAATCCTCTCGCCTCGGCCTCCCAAAGTGCTGGGATTGTAGGCATGAGCTACCACACCTGGCCAAATCACATTTTTCTTTTTAGCCGGAGTCTCACTCTGTTGCTCAGGCTAGAGTGCAGTGACACACACTCAGCCACCACAGCCTCAACCTCTGGTCTCAGGTAGTCCTTTTGCCTCAGTCTTCCAAGTGGGTAGAACCACTGGCATGCACTATCACACCCAGCTAATTTTCCTTGACTTACTGTAAAGCTGAGGTCTCTCCAAGTTGCCCAAGCTGGTCTCAAACCCATGAGCTCAGGCAAATTCTCACCTCGGCTTCCCAAAATGCTGGGATGATAGGCGTGAGCCACTGCCCTTGGCCAATCACTAGCTTTTAAAAATGCAGTCAACAGACTCCTGGGCCCAGGCAATCCTCTCGTCTTGGCCTCCCCAAGTGCTGGGATTACAGACCTGAGCCACTGCACCCAGCCTTAAATTCTCATATAATCAAATCTGTCCACATCAGTCTGTGAATCTGGAAATATTCCTGTGCCTGGCTCATTATTTATTATTACAAAATATGAATACTGGAAGTTTTAAAAGGTGAAATATCTTGGGTTTTAGGTTTCTAATTTTTTTTTTTTTTTGGAATGAGAGTGTCACTGTCGCCCAGGCTGAAGTGCAGTGGAACACCCACAGCCACCGCAGCCTCGACCTACTGGGCTCAGATGATCCTTCTGTCTCAGCCTTCCAAGTAGCTGGAACCACAGGTGTGCGCCACCACGCCTAGCTGATGTCTTTTTAAATTTATTGTAGAGACTAGGTCTCGCCATGTTGCTCAGGCTGGTCTCAGACCCCTGGACTCAGGCAATCCTCTCCCCCTCGGCTTCTCAAAGTGCTAGGATTACAGGCGTGCTGTGCCTCTGAATATTTTAATTCATAATTTTGTCTGAAAGCAAGAGAGATTGGAGCAGACTTTTAAAAACAAAACTTGTATGGAAACATACGAAAAAAAAGAAACATACGACTACGTGATGTATAGCAAGTGACATACATCTTTATTTTTTATCACTATTGAGTCAGAGTTTCACTCTGTTGTCCAGGCTGGAGTGCAGTGGCATACTGCTCACGGCCAGCGCAGCCTCGACCTGCTGGGTTAAGCAATCCTTTCACTTGAGCCTTCCAAGTAGCTGGAATTACAGGCTTGCACAACCACGCCCAGAAAATTATTTATTTATTTATTTTTTGAGTTGGAGTCTCACTCTGTCGCCCAGACTGGAGTGCAGTGGCTGCTTCCAGCCACCACAGCCTCGAGCCGCTGGGCTCCGGTGATCCTTCCGCCTCAGCCGTCCGAGTAGCTGGAACTACAGGCGTGCGCTACCATGCCCGGCTGATTTTTGATTTATTGTAGAGATGAGGTCTCACCAAGTTGCCCAGGCAGGTCTCGAACCCGTGGGCTCAGGCAATCCACTCACCTCAGCCTCCCAAAAGCGCGGGATTACAGGCTGAGCCATCGAGCCCAGCTAAATTTTTGATTTATTGTAGAGACGAGGTCTCACCATGTTGCCCGAGCTGGTCACGGACTTGCAGCTCTGGCCTCCACCTCCCAAAGTGCTGAGATTATAGGTGTGAGCCACTGCACCCCACTGACATCTTTAGATTTCAGAATCCGGGGAACCAAATTTTGATTAGTGGTCCCATTACTACTACTGCTCCTGTGTGCACTGTTCATCTTGCTGAGATTTTTGTTGTTGGAGTCTCCCTCTGTCACCCAGGCTGGAGTGCAGTGGCATGCTCACAGCTCAATCCTCTCACCTCGGCTTCTCAAAGTGCTGGGATTATAGGCGTGAGCCACTGCGTCCGGCCTGAGATTCTATTTGATCTCAGTGGCCTACAGGACATTTGTGCTAGAGCTGAGAGCTGTGCTGTCCAATACAGGAGCCACTTGCCACATGACTATTAAAATTGAGACCCGTTCGTCAGTCACACGAGCCTCCAACACACAGTAGCTGCAAGTGGCCAGCAGCCACCACACTGGACAGCACAGATATGGAATGTGCCCATCCCACAGAAAGTCCTGGGCGCTTTAAGTGCCTTGCAAATTTCTCAAAATCCCCAAGTGTCTTCTGGGCTGTGTCTCCTCCACATAATCCCGATCTCATGGAACCCTCTTCCCCAACCTTACTTTTTCTGGCACATGCTCGTTTCTCCACATCCATACTTCTCAAGATGAAGGCAGTGTATTTGCTCAGCACTTGCTAATAGTACCCACTCAGTGCCATGCAAAGGGAGACAAGGCACCGGCGCTTCAAGCGTGAAGGCTGCCCCAGAGCCAGTGGAGTGCGGCAGGCCTGCCTTCACTCCATGCCTGGGGGTGCCTTCTCGCGTAGAACCAAACTGTCCCCCAGACGGCAAAGGACACCTACACCCGATGCAGATGCAGACAATTACCGACTGACTCTACTTGGGATCTGCAGTCCATCGAGGCCCACTTTCCACCCAGGAGTTGCAGTTATTTCATCCAGTCAGACCTCCTTTCAGAAAATTGAGAGCTGTAACCACACGTGTTACTTCAATGCTTTCTTTTTGAGTAAGTCTCACTGTTACCCAGGCTGGATTGCAGTGGCATGCTCACAGCCACTGAACCCTCAACCCTCTGGGCTCAGGGGATCCTTCCAACTAGCTGGACCACAGGCAAGTGCCACCACACCTGGCTTATTTAAGTTTTAAAACAAAGTTTATTAGAGAAAGAAGACAGGAAAGAAAGGGAGACAATGTCAGTTGGCATGGGACAGAAAACGCATCTGACTTTTTGATTTATTATAGAGATGAGGTCTCACCAAGTTGTCTAGGATGGTCTTGAACCCCTTTGCTCAGGCAATCCTCTCATCTCTGCTTCCCAAAGTGTCTTCAATGGTTTTCACCACAACTATCAGTTTAGATCCTAATGACAATTGCTTTTTTTTTTTTTTGAGTTGGAGTCTCACTCTGTCACCCAGACTGGAGTGCAGTGGCCACTCCCGGCCACTGCAGCCTCGACCTGCTGGGCTCCGGCGATCCTTCCGCCTCAGCCTTCCAAGTAGCTGGAACTACAGGTGCGCGCTACCACACCCGGCTAATTTTTGTTTTATTGTAGAGATGAGGTCTCGCCAAGTTGCCCAGGCGGGTCTCGAACCCGCGGCCTCAGGCAATCCACTCACCTCAGCCTCCCAAAGGCACGGGATTACAGGCTGAGCCACGGAGCCCGGCTGATAAAGCATATATTACAAATATTGTTACATCTAGGTGGTAAACACACAGGATGATCAACATACTAGTTTTTAAGCTTCTCTGAATGAATAAAATTTTTCGTAAGTTGAAAAAGATCTCAGACCACTGGCATATTCTGTGGGCTTCATCATTTTCATAAATGAGCTTAAAATATTAAAAGGTTCACTAAGAATGGCTTAGTGATGCTCAAGTCCCACTAGTGACGCTACTTTTTAAGTCTCAAGTCTAATAGATTTTAATAAAATCAGAATGACAAGATGCTATGGTTTGAATGTGTTCCCCCCTCACCCTGATTCATACACTGGAACCTATCCAATGTGATAGTATTGAGGTGTGGGACCTTTATCAGGTGATTAAGAGTGGAGCCCTCGGCCGGGCTCGGTGGCTCAGCCTATAATCCTGCACTTTGGGAGGCCAAGGTGAATGAATTGCCTGAGCCTGAGGGTTTGAGACCCGCCTGAGCAACTTGGCGAGACCTCATCTCTACAATAAATAAAAAATTAGCCGGGTATGGTAGCACGCGCCTGTAGTTCCAGCTACTTGGAAGGCTGAGGCGGAAGGATCACGGGAGCCCAGCAGGTCGAGGCTGCGGTGGCCAGGAGCAGCCACTGCACTCCAGTCTGGGCAACTGAGTGAGACTCCAACTCAAAACAAACAAAAAAACAAATAAAAAGAGTGGAGCCCTCATGAATGGGATTAAAGTTCTTTTAAAAGTTGCTTCGGGTAGCTGTCTGGTCCTTCTGTTCCTTCCACCATGAGGATACAGTACTCTACCACTCTAGAGTATGCAGAAACAAGGAACCATGTAGGAAGGAGAGTGCAGTCCTCCCCAGACACTGAAACCTGCCAGCACCTTGATTTTGGACTTTCCAGCCTCCAGAACTGTGAGAAATCTATTGTTTGTAAGTTTCCCCATCTAAGGCATCTTGTTACAGCAGCAGAAACAAATGACACAATTTTCAGAAAAGGCTCTCATGGTTAATTTAGTTCTGGATGGAATGAGTTTGACAACACATCTTTCTGTTTTGTTTCAGTATGTCTGCGTCCCCAAATTCTCTTCTGCTTTTACAAACTTGGTACAGTGAGCTGTTTACACAATGACTCACAGAGGATTAAGGATTCTGCAAGGGCTCCTGCTGACTATTCTGAGCAGCAAGACGCTGTCCGTGACTGCACAGAACAATTCTGACTGCCCAGCAGAATGGCCAAGCAGGCCAGCATCTGAAACACAGCATGAGGTTGCTTTGGCTTCAGTCATTTCCCAGAGTGAGTTGTTTCTTTCGATCTGCTTTTCGTTGGCCTCGACAGCGACCACTTCTCAGTGCCCAACTACGTGCCAGGTGCTTTGCATACCTTCCAGGCCACTCACAGAATTGCTGGCACCTGGTGGGAACACCAGTAAATATGGTGGCACTGCACTCTTTTGCCTGGATGGTAGCTTGGGGCTGCCTTCCAAGTCTACTCACTCCACTCCACTGCTTGGTGCCAACCAGCATACAGAAGTGTTTCTCTGAAAAAACTATCCAGCAGTGCTCATTCAGCAGTACATATATGTCAAAATTGGAATGCAGAGATCAGCACGGCCCCCTGTGCAAGGTGACGCAAATTTGCTAAGCATCAAAAAAATAAATAAAATGACTCTGCTGACTTGAGAAGTAATGTCATTCTTCATGTCTGATGCCAGTGCCAGTTGGCATGCCACCAGATTCCTGCACTAATATCGACAAAGCAAGCTGACTCATCATCTGTGTATACTTGCTCACCTGCCTGAGATGCTAATAACAGCAAACATTTACTAGGACACAACAGTATGTCAGACACCTCTAGGATCTTCATAATTTCCTCATTCAATCTTCTCAAAATACCCATGGGGCAGACTATTAGTATCCACGTTTTACAACCAAGCACACAAATGAGGTTCAATCTCAAAGAAGTCAAGTTGCCCATGAATAAAAAGATATTTCCTCTCGACATGGGTCAAAAAAATTTGTTATTCAGAAGCCACGTTACTGGTAGAATTTATCAAAATAAGAATTTTTTATTTTAGCCTTAGCCGGCAGCAAAATAAGACCTGACTTTTTTTTTTGAGTACGAGTCACCCTATGTTGCCCATGCTGGAGTGCACTGACACACTCACTGCAGCCTCGAGCTGCTGGGCCCAGGTGATCCTTCCGCCTGAGCCTTCCAAGTAGCTGGAACCACAGGCACGTGCCATCATACCCAGCTAATTTTTGGATTTATTGTAGAAATGAGGTCGCACTAAGTTGCCCAGGTTGGTCTCGAATCCCTGGGCTCAGGCAATCCTCTCACCTCAGCCTCCCAAAGTGCTGGGATTACAGGCATGAGCCACCACGTCCGGCCTCACACCTGGCGAATTTAAACTGTCTTGACTTTTTCCTTCAATCACAATTTCATACACAGTCAGGTACCCCAAAGAAAAAACCCCAAATTGTGAAGAAACAGATATATTTCCCTTCAGAAAAAACCAAAGTTAGAATGGTTAGGTATTCAAGTGTTCCCCCACCTACTCTCAGGTTAAGTGACTTCAATGTGGTGGCTAAGGAAGAGCAGACGCCCTCCTTCCAAGCCACCCATCACAGAATACCTGCTGCTAAGTAGCAAGCCAGGGGTTTAGACCGGATGCCCAGAGGAGGAGACTCCAAAGTGACCTTCAAATCTGGCTAGCAAAGGAGAAGACTGAACCCAAGGGCGACGAAAGGAGAGCCCCAGGACTGCTCACTCCCAGTCAACACGCTCCAAGACAGCCAAGTAAAGGGCCACAACACTCCCGCAAGGCTATGGCCCCACAACACTCAGCACAGTCGTCCCAGGTGAAACTCTTCCCACGGAGGGCGGCCTCCCAGATCCCCAGGTGTGATGCCAAGGCGCTCTCAGTCATTAACACTCACCATTTCTTTAAGAATTTCAAACAGTGACACCGGTTTAATCCTTTGGGCATCTAAGTAAGACTGTTCCTTCCCTACACCAGTTTACCAGGTTCTGGAAATCGAAATGCCAAAGAGCAAGAGCACAGAGGGTGTGGGGGTCGGCCACCATGAGATGAGGCAGTCAACAGCACAGCTTCTGCGTCCCCCACCTCACCCTTCCTGGAGGTGCTCAGGAAGGCACAGGCGGCCACTCCAGGATGGCTTGTCATCTTGGTTTCACAGGCGCTGGAAACAGCAACCTAACCCAACACCACGTTGGGCTGGTCTCGCCAAAGAAACCCCAACTGTCTTCTGCAGTCAAATTTCTGGGCAAATCAGCCCAGACGCTGGGAAGGCAGTACTGTGCGGGGGGTGTGGTTTCCTCAAGCATCAGAGTGATGTCTAGAGATTAATACTGGAAGCTGCGCTTTGTCTGGATGTCATCGAGAATCTGCTGCAGCTCCTCGTCTTCGAAGCGCCCCTCCAGGCTACAAGAAGAAAACCGAAAGGAGTGGGCTTAGTGACTCAGCCACTTCGTGACTCGCAATTTCCTCACACTCTTCCTTGAGGCAAGCTCATCTCTCTCCCAGACATCCAACTCCTTTACGTCTCAACTGTTTTTCTGCTTTCCCTTATAGAAATACATGACTCTTTAAACATACAAAAGGCATAAAAACAGCCTTACCAGTTAGCTCTACTTGATTTAGATTTTTTGGATAAACATCACCATAACGGCTCTGTATATGCTCCCCAGTCCAACATCTTCCCCTCCTCCAGAAGTAGCCACTACCCCAAATTTGGCATTTAATATTTCTATATATTGTTATACTATATAAATGAGTATCCACAAGCAATACACAGAACGGTTTTTAAACTTTATAAGAAAGGACATCATACTGTATATATCCTTCTGCAACTCCTTTTTTTTTTTTTGACTTGGAGTCTCACACTGTTGCCCAGACTGGAGTGCCATGGCACGCTCCCAGCCATCACAGCCTGGACTTGATGGGCTCTGGTGATCCTTCCGCCTCAGCCTTCCAAGTAGCTGGGATTACAGGCGGGTGCTACCACGCCTGGCTAGTTTTTGATTTATTGTAGAGATGAGGTCTCGCCAAGTTGCCCAAGCGGGTCTCGAACCTGCGGGCTTAGGCAATCCACTTACCTCAGCCTCCCAAGTCGCAGGATTACAGGCTGAGCCACCGAGCCCGGCTGCAACTCCTTTCTTAACACTTATTTTGGCATGTATTGATGTTTCCATGTTGTTCTAATTCATTAATTTTTCACTACTGTACAATAAACACTGTATGACCATAAAATAATTCATTCATCCATTCTCCTGTTGGCCTGCGAATTGTCAAATTTCTGCTATCATTAATAATGTAGCTGGCCGGGCTCGGTGGCTCAGCCTGTAATCCCAGCACTTTGGGAGGCCGAGGTGAGTGGACTGCCTGAGCCCGCAGGTTCGAGACCCGCCTGGGCAACTTGGCGAGACCTCATCTCTACAATAAAAACCAAAAAATTAGCCGGGCGTGGTAGTGCGCACCTGTAGTTCCAGCTACTTGGAAGGCTGAGGCAGAAGGATCACTGGAGCCCAGCAGGTCGAGGCTGCGGTGGCCGGGAGCGGCCACTGCACTCTAGTCTGGGCGAAAAAAAAAAACAAACAACATAGCAATGAACACAAATACATGTCTCCTTGTAAACGTGTGAGTTGCTTGTAAGACATGTACCCAGGATCAGGGGGTGCATTCATTTTTACTAGACATAGCTAAATTGTTCTCTAAAATTACTATACTAATTAGCACTCCTACCTATCATCACCCTATGACAGGTCTAGCTGTTCTAATATTCTTGGTAGTACTCAGTATGGTACAAAACCACCATTCTCATACGCTGTTGAAAAGACATCCTCATTCAATGTTGGCAATTATCTATCCAAATTTTAAATACATACACCTTTTAGTGGCTTATTTTTTTGACTTGGGACCACACCCCATCACCCAGGCTGGAGCCCAGTGACATAATCATGGTTCAGGTGATCCTTTTACCTCAGCCACTCCAATAACTCTGACTACAGGTACACACTACCATGCCTAATTTTTTTATTTTTTTGTAGAAACGAGGTCTCACTGTGTTGCTTAGGCTGGCCTCAAAGTCCTAAGCTCAAGCGATTCTCCTGCCTCTGGCCACCCAAATTGCTGGGATTGCAGGCATGAGCCACCCTGACTAACCTCATACACGGTTTGAATACAGCAATTCTATCTTTAGAAATGTATCCAGTCCACATAGAATTATCACAACTGGTACTAACCTTGGGATCAGAGCTTTGGACTCCTCAGCAGTCTCTGGGCAAAGGTTGGCCAAACAGGCCAACTCAAACTTATGAAGTTTTTTCTGGAGCAGCAAGCTGATCAGGGAGGAAAATTAAACAAACAAACCAAAAATCAAAGAATAATCAATAAGAAAAAAGGGATCAAATGTACCCAGCATTTCAAAATAGAGAGGCCTTGAAAAGTTCCCAACACACAGAAATGATAAATACTTGAGGTTATGGATACCCCCAATACTCTGACTTGGATCATTATCTATGCACATAACAAAATACCATGCGTATCCCTTATATATATACAAATATTATGTATCCATCAAAAAAAATTTGCTAGTAAGGAAGAGAAAAAACAGAACATTTGCAATCGTTAGGGTTATGGTGGCTGCAGAATCCTACATTCTAATCACTTTCTGCTCTCACCCCTAAAGAACAGGAAGCTGTAGCAAAAAGCAGACAGAAATCACGAAAGTGAAGACAGCACACTAGGGCGAAGAAGCAGATGCCATCACAACCTGTGACAAACTACTACACTCTTAAAGGAGTGTATGACCTTTCATCTAGGCATTTATTTTGTTACTCTCTGCTCTTCCTTCTACTCTTCTTTGCTTCCTTTGCTGTTGTTGTTTTTGAGAGACGGTCTTCTATCCCTCAGGCTGGAGTGCAGTGGGGTGATCGTAGCTCACTGCAGCCTTCAACTCCTGAGTTAGGCCTTCAGGCACGTGCCACCATGCCCACCCGATGTTTTAAAAATCCTCTTATATTTTGAAGAGACAGGGTCTCACTATGCTGCCCAGGCTGACCTTGAACTCCTGGTCCCAAGCAATCCTCCCAACTCAGCCTTCCAAGTGTCTGGAATTACAGGCGCATACCGCCAAGTCCAGCCCTTTGTTGTTAATTTATGTCACACACATGATGCTAGATGTCCCCAGTCTATTAGGGATTTTAAAGTGGAGGTCATTATATTTTAAGTTTATCTAAAAATAAAAAAATACAGCATACCCTTTGTGTAAATTCATGTGTAAAGGGCATCGTATATTTTAAATGTCCTAGAAATGTCCAAACTGCATAAAAGAACACTGTCACTACAAATACTAACTTGGAATCTTAAACACCTACTTCTTTTTTTTTTTTTTTTTTTTTTTGAGTTGGAGTCTCACTCTGTCGCCGAGCCCAGCTAACCATCTACTTCTTAAAACAGTTAATCTATGGTAAATTTGGACAAATTTAATCATGGACAAATAATTCTATTAAGAAACAAAACAAGCCAGGCTTGGTGGCTCAGCCTGTAATCCCGCGCCTTTGGGAGGCTGAGGTGAATGGATTGCCTGAGCCCACGGGTTCAAGACCCGCCTGGGCAGCGAGACTTCATCTCTACAATAAATCAAAAAATCAGCCGGGCGTGGTAGTGCACGCCTGTAGTTCCAGCTAGGAAGGCTGAGGCGGAAGGATCGCCGGAGCCCAGCAGGTGGAGGCTGCGGTGGCCGGGAGCGGCTACTGCATTCCAGTCTGGGCGACAGAGTGACACTCCAACTCAAAAAAAAAAGAAACAAAACAAGCAGCCAGGCATGGTGGCTCACGCCTGTCATCCCTGTCATCCCACCACTTTGGGAGGCCAAGGTGAGTGGATTGCCTGAGCCTGTGGGTTCGAGACCAGTCCAGGCAACTGGGCGAGACCTCGTCTCTACAATAAAATAAAAAATCAGTCAGGCATGGTAGTATGTGCCTGTAGTTCTGGTTACTTGGAAGGCTGAGGCGGAAGGATCGCCGGAGCCCAGCCGGTGGACAGTGGGGTGGCCATGAGCATGCCACTAAACTCCAGCCTCGGAGACAGAGTGAAACTTCAACTCAAAAAAAAAAACTTACTGAAAAAAATTTCTTACAAATTTAAGATCATTTCCTTTGGCCCTCCTCCAATCCCTTGAGGTTTCAGAATGGCACTAAATGTATACCTTAATTTTGGGAGACTGACACTTTTTTAATACTAAGAGCTCACTTAGCCAAGGTATCTCAGAGGTCTAACAGTATGTAGTTCTGCATGGATGCTCTAGACAGTTCTTCTACTCTTCTCCACAAACACACCCACATTTTAAAAAGACAGCCTATACTTTATATCAATTTTATCACTTTCATTTTCTGTACATTCAACAAATATGAACATCTTTCAATTTCATTTTCTACCACTATGATTGTTAATGATAACACAGTGGCTCTTCAAATGGATTCACCACAACTTACTATATTACTGCTGAATGTTTAGGCTATTTCTTATCTATAGCTATCATGAGTCACTCTCTGAAGAATATCTGTGTACCTCTTTTAGTCATATTTACCAAGGACAGCACTCCTCAAGCATTTTCACCAAAACAGAGCAAACAAGAATCCCCAGAAGCCGGGCTCGGTGGCTCAGCCTGTAATCCCGCGCCTTTGGGAGGCTGAGGTGAGTGGATTGCCTGAGCCCGCGGGTTCGAGACCCGCCTGGGCAGGGAGACCTCATCTCTACAATAAATCAAAAAATCAGCCGGGCGTGGTAGCACATGCCTGTAATTCCGGCTACTTGGAAGGCTGAGGCGGAAGGATCGCCGGAGCCCAGCAGGTCGAGGCTGCGGTGGCCGGAAGCGGCCACTGCACTCCAGTCTGGGCGACAGAGTGAGACTCCAACTCAAAAAAAAAAAAAAAAAAAGAATCCCCAGAAAACCTGGAAGAAGCCCAAACGACTTTCTGCAACTTCTGCATATAAGCCTCAGGATTTAATTTAAAAATTCATATACAATTTTTCTTTAATCCACAATATGCTAGAATCTGCTTACTTTAATGTAAACATGTTTTAAATCACCCCAAGTGAAACTGATACTTCAGGAAGATGTGCTATTTTTCTGTAGCCTATTTGCCCTCACACATGACTGTGCCTCCCAGAGTATATCCAACCTAACTTGAGAATTCTTTAGGAAAATCTGCTACAAGTCAACCACTTCTGTATTATTATTTCTTTCTTTCTTTGAGTTGGAGTCTCACTCTATTGCCCAGGCTGGAGTGCAATGGCACGATCACATCTCACTGCACCCTGGACTCCCTGGGCTCAGGCGATCCTTCCGCCTAAGCCTCCTGAGTAGTCAGGACTACAGGCATGTGCCACTACACCTGGCTTGGTTTGAATGTTTGTTTTTTGTAGAGACAAGGTCTTCCTACGTTGTCTACGTTGGCCTTGAACTCCTAGGCTTAAGCAAGTCTCGTGCTGCAACCTCCCAAAGTGGTGAGATCACAGGCATGAGCTACTATGCCCAGCAAGTTGGTCACTTTTGGAAAGGTACAGCAAAGATTCAAAAGGAATCCTCTTTACCTATATTTATTAACATATAAAAATCTCTGCTGGGAGCAGTGGCTCACACCTGTAATCCCAGCACTTTGGGAGGGAGAGGTGAGAGGACTGCCTGAGCCCAGAGGTTTGATATGGTGGCATGCACCTGTAGTTCCAGCTACTTGGAAGGCTGAGATGGAAGAATCACCTGAGCCCAGCAGGTGTAGGCTGCGGTGGCTGTGAGCATGCCACTGAACTATAGCCTGGGCAATAGAGTGAGACTCCGACTCAAAAAACAAAAAAAACCTCTAAGACATTTTAGGTGAAAAATAAATAAGCCTGATTTTAAAATTTTTTTTAAAAAAAGACTCCATAAAACAATGCCATGTGCTTTCTTTTTTTTTTTTTTCATTTGGAGTCTCACTCTGTCACCCAGGGTAGAGTACAGTGGAACACTCACTACCACAACAGCATCGACCTGCTGGGCTCAGGCAATCCTTCCTCCTCAGGCTTCCAAGTAATGGAACCACAGGCACATGCTACCATGCCCGGCTAATTTTTGGATTTATTGTAGAGATGAGGTCTCGCCAAGTTGCCCAGGCGGGTCTCGAACCCGCAGGCTCAGGCAGCCCACTCACCTCAGCCTCCCAAAGTGCTGGGATGACAGGCTGAGCCACCGAGCCTGGCCCTATGTGCTTTCTATAGAAGGGTGTGTGTGTGTGACATCAATATATAGAGAGAGGTTACTCTTCAGGAAGATTACTGGGATTTACATTATAAAAGGTAGTGAAAAATAAAGCTGGCTCAGCCTGTAATCCCGCACCTTGGGAGGCTGAGGTGAGTGGATTGCCTGAGCCTGCGGGTTCGAGACCCGCCTGGGCAACTTGGCGAGACCTCATCTCTACAATAAATCAAAAAATAAGCTGGGTGTAGTAGCGCGTGCCTGTAGTTCCAGCTACTTGGAAGGCTGAGGCGGAAGGATCGCCGGAGCCCAGCAGGTCAAGGCTGCGGTGGCCGGGAGCAGCCACTGCACTCCAGTCTGGGCGACAGAGTGAGACTCCAACTCAAAAAAAATAAAATAAAATAAAATAAATAAATTTTGACCTTTTATTATTATTATTATTTTGTTTATTTTTTGTTTTTTGAGTTGGAGTCTCACTCTGTCGCCCAGACTGGAGTGCAGTGGCCGCTCCCGGTCACCGCAGCCTCGACCTGCTGGGCTCCAGCGATCCTTCCGCCTCAGCCTTCCAAGTAACTGGAACTACAGGCACACGCTACCACGCCCGGCTAATTTTTTATTTATTGTAGAGATGAGGTCTCGCCAAGTTGCCCAGGCGGGTCTTGAACCCACGGGCTCAGGCAATCCACTCACCTCAGCCTCCCAAGGTGCGGGATTACAGGCTGAGTCACCGAGCCCAGCAATTTTGACCTTTTAAGCAATTCTAAATTGTTAACAAAGACATCATTAAACTCACAGATGAGGTCCAGGGAAGAATGGGAGACGGCGCTCTCCATATAGTTGTCCAATAGTTTGGATGAATCAACTTTCCTTTCACACTCACCTACGGACACTGGCGATGGTCTCTCTGTTTTTGAAGCGACTGAAACGAGCCGTGTAGCTCAGCGTTTTCATGAAAACCTCCGAGAGCTCCTGTTCATCCTCCGCACTCTCGTTTTGCTGCTTTCGATGCTCCAGAAGCATATGAACCTCAGAGTTCAGGAGTGTCTCCGCTGTTTCAAACTCTATTGGCAAAAGGCATAAATGTCAACGGAAAACGGGCCCTCAGAAATCTACTTTGAACCATTCATTTTGCGCTTGAATGCTTCTCTGCCGCTGGACAAATTCGGGGCCTGCCTACTCCACAGCTGTATCTTCATCCACACTCATGTACCACAAGGCACAGTAGAGTTCAGGAGATAATAAAATTAAGCTCATTTGCGCTACATAGTTTCTGACCTGGGCTGGGCTTGGTGGCTCAGCCTGTCATCCCTGCACTTTGGGGGGCCGCGGCAAGTGGACTGTCTGAGCCCGTGGGTTTAAGACCAGCCTGGGTAACTTGGTGAGACCGCATCTTTACAATAAATCCCAAAATTAGCCGGGCGTGGTGGCACGTGCCTGGGGTTCCAGCTACTTGGAAGGCTGAGGTGTAAGGATTGCCTGAACCCAGCAATTGGACGCTGGGGGCCATGAGCATGCCACTGCACTCCAGCCTGGGTGACGGAGCAAGATTCAAACTCAAAAAAATAAAAATAAAGAATGGTTAAATGTTACGCAGGGCCAATTGTCTGGAAACTATATATTAATAACATATCTGTGCAAATCTATTATAAACAATCTTTCTTTCTCTGGAGTCAGGGCCTCACTCTGACACCCAGGCTCAAGTGTAGTATCACAATCACAGTTCACTGAAGCCTTAAACTTTTGGGCTCAAGTGATCCTCCTACCTCAGCCTCCCAAGTAGCTGGGACTACAGGCATGTGCCACCACACCTGGCTGTTTTTTAAATTTTTTTAGTAGAGATGAGGTCTCGTTATGTTGCCCAGGCTGGTCTCCACCTCCCGGGCACAAGCAGTCCTCCTTTGGCTTCCCAAAGTGCTGGGATTACAGGCATAAGCCACCAACCCCAACTATTATAAGCAATCTTTATTTTTTACTTTTTTTGAGTCGGAGTCTCACTCTGTCACTCAGGCTGGAGTGCAGCAGCACATCCACAGCTCACTGCATCCTCAACCTCCTGGGCTCAGGCACTCTTTCCACCTCAGCCTCCCAAGTAGCTGGGACTAACAGGCGAGCACTACCACACCCCACTAATTTTTTGTAGAGACAATTTCTCACTGTGTTGCTCAACCTGGAAGCAATCTTCTTAGGTTTGAAAAGAAACTCATGGCTGCTTTTCATAATAAACAGCAACGTCTTCCTACATCTTCAGAGTAACACTGCTAACCCTTTGCACTCAGAGACACCTCCCAGGCTGGTCTCGAACCCGTAGGCTCAGGCAGTCCTCTCACCTCGGCCTCCCAAGGTGCTGGGACTAAAGGTGTGAGTCACCGCATCCAGCCACCTGGTGTTTCCTATTTGAGCAGACAGTGCAATCTCATTTTCTTCCTCCCACATTAGTAATATATAATTTATTGTCCGTCTGTTGCTGAAAGACAATGTCGAAGGATGCACTCATGATTCCTGAAAACTTCTTCTCAACTGATCAAAAGCTTGACAAATTTCAAACAGGACCTAGGCTTTTCATTGTTTTTCACAGGAAAACTTCAAGGAAACATACATCTTTGAAAAATTTGCACTTGTATAAGTTTGTCCTGGATAAATTACCAGCAATATTTTTTATGTCCCCTGAGTGGAGCCACCTGAGTGGCTTGCTAGATTTACTATGTCCCCTCAGAAGGGATATCCAAGTGCAAAGGGTTAAAAATGCTATTATTCCCTTGGGAAAATCATTTTCTCCCTTATGTTCCTGTAGGTTTATACGATCCTAATACTTACCTCGCAGGTGTTAGCGTGGGTTTTTATCTGTCTTTCCCTTACCAGTGAGTTCCTCTAGAGCAGGAACCATTCATAAACATGAATTCCTGTTTAAAATCCCACACTGGCCGGGCTCGGTGGCTCAGCCTGTAATCCCGCGCCTTTGGGAGGCTGAGGTGAGTGGATTGCCTGAGCCCGCGGGTTCGAGACCCGCCTGGGCAGCGAGACCTCATCTCTACAATAAATCAAAAAATCAGCTGGGCATGGTAGTGTATGCCTGTAATTCCGGCTACTTGGAAGGCTGAGGTGGAAGGATCGCCGGAGCCCAGCAGGTCGAGGCTGCGGTGGCCGGAAGCGGCCACTGCACTCCAGTCTGGGCGACAGAGTGAGACTCCAACTCAAAAAAAAAAAAAAAAAAAAAATCCCACACTGAAGAGGAAGCAACAGTGAGGAAAAGTCAAAAGGACTTGCAATTTCACATTTACATATGTTGTGGGTGTTTACTATTAGAGGAATCACTAACACCTCCATCAGAGAATGCACTCCCATTTCTCCAGCCAGGTAATAAGAGCTTCCCTATCCTTTCACAAAGTGGACAGTAGGTAAGGAGGATACAGTGTTTTCTCTTTTTGAGTCAGATTCTCATTCTGTCACCCAGGCTGGGGTGCAGCAGCACACTCACAGTAACTGCAACTTTGACCCGCTGGGCTTAGGTGATCCCTCTGCCTCACCCTTCCAAGTAGCCAGAACCACAGGCATGTGCCATTATGCCTGGCTAATTTTTTTTTTTTGAGTTGGAGTCTCACTCTGCCGCCCAGGTTGGAGTGCAGTAGCATGCTCACGGCCACCACAGCCTCAACCTGCTGGGCTCTGGTGATCCTTCCGCCTCAGTCTTCCTAGTAGCTGGAACTACAGGAGTGTGCCACCACACCCGGCTAATTTTTTGATTTATTGTAGAGATCAGGTCTCGCCAAGTTGCCCAGGCTGGTCTCAAACCCATGGGCTCAGGCAATTCTCTCACCTCGACCTCCCAAAGTGCTGGGATTACAGGCATGAGCCACCGCGCCTGGCCTCATTTTTTAAAATGTATTTCTTGTAGAGACAGGGTCTCGCCATGTTGCTCGGGCTGGTCTCAAACCCCTGAGCTCAGGCAATCCTCTTGCCTCCACCTCCCAAAGTGCTGGGATGACAGGAGTGAGTCACCACGCCCAGCTGGAAGCAGTTTTTAATTAAAAGGCACTCACTGCTACTGAATGTATTAGACAACCAGACGTCATTTCCTACCTGCAGGCAGAAGAGTTTGAACAAGAACCTCAGGCACTTTCTTTTCCCATCCGTTAGCCTACAGCAGGGGATAGGCCCCACTGAGCACCTACTGGGCACAACGAACCCCACTGCTTTCTGTCTTCAACCCTTGGCAGCGGAGCAAGCACAAGCGAAGAAACTCCAGCTTCAGAGCCATGAGTGGAGGAGAAGGTACTAACTCTCAGGACCGTATGACTTCAAAACTCTGAAGCGATAGCAACAAGTGATAGGCCAAGGAAAAAAAAGGGAAGCACCGGCTAATAAGCTGGTCATTCTCAGCTCCTGAGGCTGCAGCATTAATATGGTCTTAGAAAATGGACACTAAGAGGTTAAACAAGAGGTTGACAGTAAGTATCACCACCAAGTGTGTTAGCACCATCGATGCTTCTAAGGCTCCTAGAAAATTCAGCCAAAGGTAGAGACACACTACACCAAATTTACTTGTTAATAAATGTAATGGTATGAACTTCCAGGACACCAACAAACCAGTCACTTCCCTATTCCCCATTAAGGGCAATGTCAAGGACTATTTGTACATTATCCTCATTCCTTTCAGTCAAGGAAAGGCCAAGACAGCCAAATTGTGACTCAGAGGGTCTAGGAAAGGGTGACTGAGACCCACGACAAAGTCTTTGGGGGGCATTTCCAAGATTTAGCATCAAAAAAATGGGGGGAGATCAGACATTTTTGTATGACAGTTGAAAGACCTATAAGACCTCTCTCCAAAGCGAATGCCAACAAACACGTTCTAGGTGAAATCATGGACAGACAATTTGTGTGGAAACAAAAGGAAATCAATCAAGGGGTCAGCATGTCACTCTTCCTTGTGCAGATTTTACAAAAACAATGGCCACACTTGCAGTCCCTGTTCCTAAAGCAAAACGATTCCTTAGCCAGTTCTTCAGCTGGGGGTTTCCTTGAGGATCCTGCATCACAGCCATTAATAAAGTTTATGGGAAGAGCAGCATTTTAGGCGGTCTTATGATGCATACTTCCCTCTCTAGCACAAAACGGCTCAGGGGGTTTCCTTAGGCGAGGGACTGATTGAGTTTATGACCCTTTCTGGAAAAGGTTTACTTGCCAAGGTCTCCAATGCAGTTGTTGCTAATTGCATCATACAGATGAAGGGCAGATTTATTTTGGGGCCAACAGGCTCGTGAAAACTACCACGACCACCACCACCACCACCACTGCTACCACCAGCTTTCAGCTATCTCATCAATTCTTTCAGTCACACAATTAAACATTACACACTTATTTACTTCCCGTTCTACAGCACAGGCTTTCCTTACCTTTTCAGCACTTACTGTTCTTTCTACAGATATTCTAAAATACACAGCAAACATTATTTCATTTTTCTACTTTTCAAAGGACAGAGCCCAAAATGGAGTTTCTCGGGCCTCCTTGAGCTCAGACACAATAACCCTTTCCCGGAACCCCAGGCAAGTCACAAGACATTGAGATTAATATCTCCCACAGAATTTGTCTTCAGCTGCCAGACCTGCCCTTCTCATCTACGCGACCGACGCACCATCCACCTGCTGTCCATCACCCTGACTTCAGCTCCCATGAATGCCTGCCCCACCTACTCCCAAAAGAAGTTTTAAAAGGCCCCTAAACCAGGCCTGGTGGCTCATGCCTGTAATCCCAGCACTTGGGAGGCGGAAGCAAGAGGAGTGATTGCCTGAGCTCAGGAGTTTGAGGCCACCCCGAGCAACATGGTGAGACCTCTTCTCTGCAATAAATCAAAAACTAGCAGGCGTGGTGGTGCATGCCTGTGGTTCCAGCTACTTGGAAGGCTGAGGCAGACGGATCACCTGAGTCCAGCAGGTCGAGGATGCGCACCCGTCCTCACCACTGTGCCTACTGCGCGGCTTTCCGTGCCGGGTACGTCCCTCCCGCACTTGGCCTCTGCCATCCCACTGCCTCCTCAAACGGCTGGCAAGAGGCCGTCTGGGGGCCTAGCGGAGTTCGGCGCCGAGCACGCCAGGCAGGGGGTGCGGGGCCCAGGCGGCTCTCGCTCCGCGGCCAGAGAGCGACGCCGAGTCCCCGGCGCCCGGTCGAGCCCCTCCGGGTCCGCGGCGCCCTCCTCCCGGCCCCACGCCGCGCCGGGCCTACCCTTGGGGAAAATGAGCTGCGACGCGTCCTCCTCCACGTCGCCGGCCCGCGGATCGCCGCCGCCCGTCGCCATCGCCGCGCCGCGCCCACGCCGCCGGAAGCGGAAGTGCGGGAGGAGGGCCGGGCAGGGGGCGGGGCCCGGACGGGGCGGAGCGGGGCCTCCCGGATGCCGCCCGGCGGGTCCGCGCGGCCGCGGCCGGGTCCGCCCCCGGCGCGTGTTGGGGGGTCCTCAGGCCGCCTCGGCGGAGGAGCGCTGCAGGGGCGAGCCCGTCGCCGAACACGTCCGGTAGCGCTTCCCGCAGCGACTGAGCACGTAGGAAAGGTGGTTGCCTTGGGGCGGAATAGCGGATTCTCCAGATTCGTGGACCGCGATGTGGAGTCTTCCCCCGTCTGGGGGCCTTCGGGTTGCACGTAGGACATGCAGCGAGCGGGAGGCCGAGGCTCGAGACCGGCCGGGCAACTCGGCGAGACCGCGTCGCCACCATAAATCAAGACAAACTGCCGGGCGTGGCGGCGCGCGCCTGGAGTTGCGGCTCCGCGGAAGGCTGAGGCGGGAGGATCGCCGAGGCCGGCGGGTCGAGGCTGCGGTGGCCGGGAGCGTGCCCCTGCCCTCCGGCCGGGCGGTGCAGTGAGACTCCGACTCAAAAAAAGGGGATTATTCCTCTTAAGTACTTTTTTCTCCCCCTCCCCCGCCTTTTTTAAAAACAGAACCATAGCTCATAAATGCTCTTGACGCTTTCTGTTTGACTAAACGTCGAGGCGCGACTCCCAGGTGGTTCCTCCCCCAGAGCCTTCTGGGACTCACTCATCTCCCCCACCTAGAAATGACCTCTTCTCTGTCTCCTCTCGTGGCACTTTGTGTGACTTTCTCTCATCCCATTTGCCAGGCCTGTTACCACCTACTCTTGGCGAGCTCCCTGCGGGGACAAATCTGCACCTGATTCATCTTTTAACCCCAGTGCCTTACCCGGAGGTGTTTAAGACGGTAACTTAGTGAACGGAAATGATACGGACTCACCAACTTGTGAGGTACCACGAATGCATGATTTGTTCTCCTTTTCCTCCCGTCACCTGTCGACTTCTCTCCTACTGTGTGTGTGCAGACAGCTAGGCCTTGGACCAGCGCGCTGTAAGGTCCAGCAAGTAGAAGGTGCTCTGTAAAGGCCTGTGGACCAACAGATGGAAGAAAGAGCCAACGCTGAGTTCCAGACCCATTTTTGCCTCACAGCTGATGCAGGACCAGGGCTCCTCCTCAGGACGTCTGTCCTGTGACTCTGAGGAAAGGAAAGTACTTTGAAATAGTTAACAAGCTCGCCAATACTATATAACCTACTGTTATTTTACCCAACACATTTCTTCTGGAGATACACATATAAATTAATTTTGTACAAATTATCACATTTCTTTTTCTTTCTTTTTTTTTGAGTTGAAGTCTCACTCTGTCGCCCAACTGGAGTGCGGTAGCATGCTCCCGGCCACCGCAGCCTGGACCTGCTGGGCTGCAACGATCCTTCGGCCTCAGCCTTCCAAGTAGCCAGAACTACAGGCGCGTGCTACCAGTCCCAGCTAATTTTTGATTTATTGTAGAGATGAGGTCTCGCCAAGTTGCCTGGGTGGGTCTCGAACCCATGGGCTCAGGCAATCCACTCACCTCAGCCTCCCAAAGTGCTGGGATTACAGGCTGAGCCACCAAGCCCAGCCAAATTATCACATTTCTAAATCTAAAACATATTCTTGTCTGTTAAGATCTCACTTTTTTTTTTCTTATTAAGTTGGAGTCTCACTCTGTTGCCCAGGCTGGAGTGCAGCAGCACACTCTCGGCCACCACAGCCTCGACCTGCTAGACTCAGGCGATCCGCCCACCTCAGCCTTCCAAGTAGCTGGAACTACAGGTACGCACCCCCACACCCGGCTAATTTTTTTATTTATTGTAGAGACGAGGTCTTGCAAAGTTGCCCAGGCTGTCTCTACAATAAATTTTAAAAATTGAATGGGCATAGTGGCGTGCACCTGAAGTCCCAGCTACTCGGGAGGCTGAGGTGTAAGGATCACCGGAGCCCAGGAGGTGAAGGCTGCAGTGAGCTGTGATCATGTCACCACACTCCAGTCTGGGCAACAGAGTAAGACTCCAACTAAAAAAACAAATTTGTCACCTGCTGCTGGAAGGGTTAGGGTTAGGGTTAGGCTTAGGGTGGTAAAGACTACAAAGGAAACCAAAGGAATAAAGAGTTAATAGGTGGCCGGGCTCGGTGGCTCAGCCTGTAATCCCAGCACTTAAGGAGACTGAGGCAAGTGGATTGCCTGAGCCCACGGGTCAGAGATCAGTGGTGCTTCTTCTTGTGGGAATGGGGGTGGGAGAGGTGATTTAGAGCTGCTTCCAGAGCACACTAGGGTCTGCGGCCTTGGCCTTGACTTTGAAACACTATTCCAAGGGCTGGGTGAAGAACTTCACTTTGAACTGATACAGTACAAAGAACCACAGTAGTGTCCTGAGGAATCTAGTACAAGTTCTGTCCCCTCTGAGTCTCAGTTTTCCTCACTGGGAAATGAAACTCAAGCCAAGGGTTCTAGGGTCTCTCCCTGGTGCTTGTTTGTTCTGTTCCTGTTCATAGGGTTCTGCATGCCACCCAAATTTAAAAACAAGTGACCCCTCCAATTTCGAAACTACCAGGGAAACAGCAAGACGGAGATCTCATGTCAGTCACTCAAGTCCTTGCTGCCAATCGGAACACCCCAACCCCATGTCAGCCTGGCCAATCTGGTCACACCCTGGTTCTCACTAAATAAATAGTCCAAGGCAGCTGACAACTGGAAACTCACAGGCTAGGAATCCAACAGACCCAGGTTCAATTTTGTTCTTGCCATTATGAGGCAGACAAGTATTACTTTCTACTCCAAATCTAATTTCCTGCTTTGTGACAAGACTATGAATCGCCAAGGCAGCTTGCTGGAAATGCTTTGCCAGGCCCCAGCACAGGATGCGATGGCCAGATGGCTGTGGTGTTTTCCAGTGCTGGCGTATAGAGGAAGCTTAAGCTTCTCTAGACATGGAGAAAGAGGGCAGTGCTCAGTCCTTCCAATCAGAGCAGCCTTCCTGAAGGATACGGGCACTGAAGCAAGCAAAGCATGACCCCAGGAGGGAGGGCTTCTCAGATAGAAGCAGTCAACAGTGCCAACACAGCACAATAGGGTGGATGAACTCTCAGGTCACACTGCCTCAGGATAGGTAGACCTTTCCTGTCCGGACAACCTTCTAGAGATTTTCATACCTGGATGTCAAGGGCTCTGCAGAATCACACAAAACCCCCGTAGACTCCATCCCTTTGTATCTCTAGAGACCGTATTTAATTGCAAAAGGGAAGGTTTGTGTGTGGGTGGTACTCAATCAGCTATTCCTTTTTTTTTTTTTTTTGAGTTGGAGTCTCACTCTGTCACCCAGACTGTGTTCTCTAAACACATTTCCTCCTTTCTGGGCCAACTAAAAATAAACTTTTCCAGTTAGGTCAACTGCATCAGCATGTCCCAGGGTCTTTAAATTAACATCACCAAATCATGTCTTAAACTTGAGTGTTTTCTCTTGACAAGTTTTTAGGTTTTTTAAAGCAAGGTTGGTTTAATTACAAAGATGAGGCCTCAGTATGTTGCCCAGCTGGTCACAAACTCCTAGGCTCAAGCAGTCCTCTTGCCTCAGCCTCCCAAAGTGCTGAGATTACAGGCATGAGGCACTGTGCTCAATGGTGTGACCAGTTTACTGCAACTTCAAGCTCCTGGGCTCAAGTGCTCCTCATACTTCAGCCTCCTAAGTAGTTGGGACTGCAGGTGTGTACCATGCCTGGCTGTTTTTGTTTTGTTTTGTAGAGACAGTCTTGCTGTGTTGCTCAGACCAGTCTCCAGCAATCCTCCAGTCTCCCAAAGTGCTGAGATTACAGCGTGAGTTACAGGCGTGTCCAGCTTCACTTGAAAATCTAATGAAAATGATGAACCTTTCTGGAAAAACCAAAGTCAGAGGGTTCATGAATGACTGCTTAGAAAACAGCTCCAAAAAACCAGTGGCACTGCCACCAACCACAAAGATACCCAAGTGCAAAGTTATTGAGGGTAACAGAATACCACACAACTATGCAAGCTGTCTGAATGCTATCTTGTTGGCTGTCTTTAAAAATAAGACATTGGTTACTATTCCATATAACTGAAGGCACATGGTTCAAGAAAAATGACAGAGAACAATTTATCCATTATGATTTATTCTCTACAATACTTTGTTAAAGAGTTCAATGATTTGCACTCAGAAGTTATATAGCCAAGAGGCAACCAAGTGTAATACAAAGAATTGGTCTGAAGTCTTTGCACTGAAGGCCATATAGTCTCTTGCTTCAGGGAAATAAGAACAAAATAAACAAAAAGAACACGTAGCTCCCTAGGCTCCAGAATCTCAATAGAAAATAACATCAACAGTTAGTGAAATCGTAGATGTTAACACATCATGGAAAACAGATCTTGTGCAAAATATTAAAATTAACACCCAGGACTTATTTTGTATAGATGATTTTTTTATTATAAACAATAAAATATATGTAACATCTCAACTACAAACCTTTCACATTGAAAGGGTCTCTAATATGAGTTGTTTTAATATTATGAAGCAAAAAAGTTTAAGAATCTCACAGTAGAAACAATCCAACACCGACAAACTAGTGATCAAAGACATTCTTTTAATGTAAAACAAGGACAATTCATAATTACAGAGAGAATGTCCTAGCTGTGGGTATTATGAGACAAGCCAACTTTCCAGACCAAAAGGCACTCACAGCTAGGGATGAAACGAACTCCGAACCAAGCCAGCGAAGTTGGGCTGGTTCCTTGGAAACAGTGGTTACCTAGTGTCCAGCCTGAGCAGCCCAAGGACAAGGGAAACTCGTAGCAGAAAACATTCCCTTTTCTTTAAACCTACCACCCATACTGCATGTACTGGCCACCCTCATCACCGCTTTGGTCAAGCGTGTGGAAGGCAGTTCAGTTCCAGTTCGGAGCTGTCATCTCCCTATCAAAGCTGCCACATGCATGATCCAGACTTGGTATTTTTCCTGAGAGCCACCTGCCACAATCTTCATGAGGCAACAATGGCCGTACACTTCCAGACCACTTCCTGACTAGGCCCTATCGGGAGGGACACTGACGGTGCCCACACCTTATGGAGCCAAATAGTTTTCCTTGGTCGACTCCCAAGTCCCCTGGCAAGGCAAGAGGAACTCAAGCATCTCCACTGCTGGACTTGTGTGGGAGCATGAGGGAATGTGCATGGAGTAAGGCTTCTTCACTCCAAAAACCACTGAGCCCACTTCAGTGTGGTGCTTGGCTTAACCAGCCTGATTCTTGTGCACTGATTTTTTTTCCCCTTTTCTTGGGTTTTAAATTTTTTACTCGCCTTCTTAAACGGCAGGTATCCTACCCCACCCTCAATAAAATAAAATAAAAACATACTACACATTGGGGAAGACAAGTAGGGCGACATTTCTAAGAAAAAATAGGCTTGAGGGGCATGGCACTGTAAATGCTTGCATGACCAGTCTCACCGAGCGTGCTCAGGGGTGAAAGTTTAGCACCATTTTTTTGCTTTTTTAATCTTTAGAAATTAAACATAACTTTTAACATAGAACACTTGAACAGTAATGAGTGTAGCCCTATGTATCAATACTGTTGTACAAATTGGAGGTGGGTGGCTGAGTCCAGAGCTGGCCACCCTGACATCAACCCATGGCACCTAAGAGTAACTTATCACATCTGTTTTTAACAAAACATTTATTCTCAGCAGCAGGAAACCATGAAATGACCCCTTCATCTTCAAGGGAAGCATGGCAGGCTGCAGGAACCCAGCACAGCAGTGGGGAGGTTGCAGCCTGGGCACCCTGATGCCACCCACGTTTCCCATGAGCAGCACAGGACGGTGCCAAGCAAACCACTCACCCTTGCCCATCCCTTCCCAGAAGCTTCACACATGGTCTTCTTCCAGATTGTGTCCTCGCCCCCCCCACTCCTGGCAGAAGAAATGCAAAAGATCTTTTGACTTGAATATTTGCCCATTTCAGAAAGCCACACCATCACCACATAAACTTTGAAAAATAAATTAAATCAAAACGTTGTGTTCATTGGGTTGACACCCAATCCTCGTCGAGTTCTCTAAGCATGTTGTTGAAAACCAGTGTAACATCCTTAGGAACCTTTCTTCCAACTGGCCACTTTTCCTGTGAATCATCTTAGCAGTGCCTTTGTGACAATGTTTTCAAAGCCTCTTCCAAGTCCCCTAGTTCTATGAACTTTGCCACCAAATGAGTGAAGAATCGGCAAGAGGGAGGAAAAACTTGCTGACAGCTATTTGGAAATCAGCAACAACGGGAAAGGGAAATATGTCACATGAAAGTTTGTAAGAGCTAGAATAAAATGAGCTATTTGGAAATTTGCCCTGGTGGGGTGAAGATTCCCAGCATGTCAGGCAAGACAAAGATTCACCTTGTATAATTACACAGCTTTGCTGTAAAGTCCTGTAAAGGACTGAATCATCAACAGTCTTCCCACTGCTACAGGCAAACCAGAAAGAGGAACTCCCCTGCTTAGAGGTCCCTCAGGATGTTTGCCTGAAAAGAAAACCAGCTTAGAGACCCTGGATTCCCCCATGACAGCGTGTCTTCTAAAGCCCAACCCAACTGCTTATTTGCACGTCTACGCTTCTGAGAACCTAGGTCCAGCTATAGGCACTGCTACCAGTAGACAAGTGAGGTAGCCGGGTGGTGAGGAAGAGGTCTCTCCTTTCACACCTGTGTGCAGTGATGACATCAGGACCTCCCGTGGGCATCTCCATTCTGTTCCTCAGCAGGCTACACCACAGAGCTCTGTGCAATACCAGGAGACTCAATGTGCAGGAAAAGTGCCAGAAATCCGACTGAGAGTGGGATGAGAATTAAACCTTCACGGCTTATTGAGTAATGAGATCTGCAACGCCATCCAAAGGGCTTCCGATCTTGATGTGGGTCTCTGTCCAGGAGCCTCGAAAGACTCATGGTGCCCACGTCCAACCCTAACGTGGCGTCCACTTATGAAGCATGGAAGTTGTAACCAACTCTTGGTATGCAATAAACTGGGAGTTTAAAAAAAGGAATTTAAAACAACCTAAAAATGTTTCTGTTGGTCTCCGTTGCCCAGACTGCCAGGGGAATATACCTACTTGATCTGGGGAGGCTGCAGGGGCGTGTGTGGGTTAAGCCTTCATGGATCATCAGTTCCAGCTTCCAGTGTGTGGCCAACACACGTGTGGCCATACCAGACAAGGGTCTTCGGAACCCTGTGATAATCCTCACTAGTCATGGAGGAGCCCCAATCCAACGGAACCCCATATTGAGGAAAGGCTGAGATAAGGCTTGGGCCCCTCAAGTTCTGTTTCATTCAATGTAACCCCACCCCCCTCAGTCAGTGGGAGGCAGACTTGGCAACGGAAGCTAGCATCATAAAATGGTGCAGTAATAGAAGTAACTGGACCAGGAAGAGGAGGCATCTGCGCCAATGATGTCATAGCCATTGGTGGCCACAGGGGGGTGGGACTGGTCATGCAGCCGTGTGTCAGGAGTAATGATTGTAGAGGGGCGGGGCATGAAGAGTGCCATTCTGGAAACAGTGCTGGCGAGAAGCAATATACTCTGCGTAACTGATTGTCACCTTCTCACTTCGGTACCTGTATGAGGAAGCACAAAAGGGTATTAGGAACCCCAGCGCTTCATTTTCTGAAGTCACTTAGCAGAGAAAACCAAAAGCTTATTCCACATTTTGAAGGAATAAAATGGAAGACCAAGAGCAATCTTACTTACAGAAAATGAAAGACAGCACAAGAAAACAATGTTCTTATTACAGATGAACAAGATGAAAAAGCACAATCACAATTCACCCCTGAGAATGTACTCGGCACATCCCACCTTTAAACACTACATATGCTTATCGTTAGGCTCGTAAGCAATCTGCTATGGGGTCCAGATGAAGACTTTCAAAGTCGAATTACACGGGTGGCAGATTGGAAGATGGCTGCACCAAAACCCAGTGTAAACTGCATATCTATTTTCAGGTTAAAATGTGATAAATTTGACAGAAATGCAATCTGAATTTGCAGAAGAGCAACAAACAAGTTGTAACTAAAAGGGAGACAGATATCTAATTCTGGGTCAGATTCTGATGAAGCAGGTCATGGGATCCTTGGGGCTACGGAGGACAGGTCTCAATCCCCAGATGAATATGCCATATCACAGGATCATCAGAACAGAATTCATAGCACTTTGGCTTTGCTCTGGAAGAGCCATGAGTCAGGATGCGAAGCATGGGGTGTTACAAACCTATGGAGCCTACTACAGACCACAGGAGCTGGGTGTGACAATCCTTACCCAGAGCCATCTCTTTCCCACTGTAATCACTCCTCCACTGCAAGGTGATTATTCCTGAATTTTGACAGGGAAATGGCTGTTCAAATAAATTATAATAATAGTAGTAATAATAATAATGCTTTGTATTTGAAGAGTGTTTGTTGTTGTTGTTTTAAAATTTTTTGGACTCCAAAGCATTTAAAAAACACTGGGTCATCTTCCAAACAGACCTGTGAGATTATATATGATTATTCAGCATTTTACAGATGAGGGGCCCAACAGACGCTCACAGAAGCTAAACCTCTCAGTGTTTCCGAGTTCAATAGCAATGAGAAGAGAACTGACGTCTTCTGATCACCTACAAGGTTGCCTGGCCCTGGGCTAGAAATTATCCATACATTACCTTACCACATCCTAAAACAACCCTCAGGTTAACTATCATTCACGTCTTACAGACAGGAAACAGGTTCAGAGAGGTGGAATAACTGGCCCAGGTCACACAGCTAATAAGTGGTCAAGCTGGAATTCAGACCCCAAGTCTACGTGCACCCAACTCTACCAGGCAGCCTCCTCATAAAAGTACTCTCCCCCCGGGGGAGGCGTTTCCTTTTAACCTTTTGTGGAAAGCATTTTCTGACTCTCCTGCGTCTCCTGCAACCTAAGTGCACGTGTGGTCAGGAAGCAGCACCTCTAATCACAGAGCACCTTCTCTCCTAACGTCAGGCTCCCAGCAAGTTGGCCTGGCGAAGACATCTGACGCCTGCTCAGCAGGCCCAAACCCTACTCCACCCTTGCCATCAGCTTAGCTGTGGAGACGCACAGGATGCTAGGGAGAGTCTCTGCCTTTGCCGCCGCTGCTTCCTCAAAGCTGACCCCTCATCCATACGTCTTTGGTTTAGGGACATTAGCAGACAAAACTTGTTCTTTCCTCATCCCATCAAGATTATCCCACATCTAACCCAACTAAGTTAAAATGACAAGGAAAACAAGACAGTGGCTTACCTGGTAAGTTTGATCGTTTTTCTGAATTCACTGGTAATTGGAGCCTTAAAGCCACCTTTCCTGAGCAAGGAGTCTATTGTCTGGATCTGATCCCAGTCTGAGAAGAGAAGCCACACTGAGGTCAGCACACAATCACACAAGAGTAAGACGTGCTCGCATACGGCCAATGCAGGAGGAGAAAGGGGACTCGAGGCAGCCAAGTCTTCTAAGAACACAGGAAGCCCCAGGTACTGACCCCCCATGTACCTGGGCCCTGTCTGCCTCACAGGCAGTCCCGTGGAGACGCAGACATGCGTTCATAGCCCGACGTATGCCACGATGGCTATCCCAGGCTCCCTGCTCCTGCATCCTGTCAGATGTTACCTCAGCTTAACTATCTAGGAACAAACATGGCGCTAACTTAGACTGGGCCTGTGGCCTCATGCTCATACTCAGGGCTGCCCTGCAGGAAGAGAGGAATTTAAATTCTGTAGTCTGTATTCCTTGGCGTGGCATTCCTTGTTTGCTGATTTCTAGAAAAAGTCCTGTTTTCTGTGGTAAAGAACTTATAGCAGGAAGGAAGCCATTCCAGTAGGAAGGTCAGTAAAGTTGCTCACACATTTGTATTGTTCTTGCACATTTTTTGTGCATGTGTTTTTTTAATAAAGAGACAGGGTTGTTCTATGTTGCTCAGGCTGGAGTGATGCTGCTATTCATAGGTGCTACCTTGAACTCTTGGATTCAAGCGATCCTGTCTCGGCCTCCTGAGGAGCTGGCAGTGCTGTGTGTTGGCACGTACTATGTGCGTACCACAGGCATGTGCTACCACACCCAGCCTGTTCTCACACATTCTTTTTTTTCTTTTTTTTTAATTGTAGAGACATGGTCTCACCAAGTTGCCTAGGCTGGTCTTGGACCCCTGAGCTCAGGCAATCCTCTCGCCTCAGCCTCCCAAGGTGTGTTCTTACACATTCTTAACAGATAAAACCAAGTATATCAAACTGAAAAACCAAAGAAAATCCCCAAAATCACTGTAGTAGGTGCCCCACATTTTTAACTTTCTCTTTTTCTTTTCTTTTGAGTTAGAGTCTCACTCTGTTGCCCAGGATGGAGTGCAGTGGCACGCCCATGGCCACTGCAGCCTTGACCTGCTGGGCTCAGGTGATCCTTCCACTCAGCCTTTAAGTAGCTGGAACTACAGGCATGTACCACCAAGCCCTGCTAATTTTTTTGATTTTTTGTGGAGAAGAGGTCTTGTCAAGGTGCCCAGGCTTGTATTTTCTCAGCCAACTTTCAAACAGCAAAAGTAATTTGACTATTTACCTAAGTCATCATTTATATCTCACCACTATATAACAATTATGGTGTCTCCTTACACAGAAGTGTGTTAGATTTATGACTTCAAGGAGATGGCTAAAAGGCAGAGATGGCCACATCCAAACTGCTTTTGAAAAAGTTTAAACATAACCACAGTGGAAATCAACAAGGCAATCAATCGCTTCCCACATGATTAGTTCATTGATATATACTTAACTGGATATTTTTCTCTATTCCAGGTTCACACTCAACAAATACTGTGTTTCACATATTATTTTCAAAAACAAAACTAATTCCAAGAAAGAAAGAAAACTGAGTTACATATCACAGAAAGCACAAGCAACACATAAAGGCATTCTTCTAGACAGTTTTTTAAATAGAAAACCTGCCCAACCCACTTCCTGCCTTTTAATATTCCCATTATCAGAACTTACTATCAAGTTTGTTAAAAACAGTAGGGATTATGTTTGTACACTTTGCCATGTAAAACACCGTTCCAGGATTCATGATCAGAAGTTCAATACCTACTGACACAGTCAACTTCTCTTTATAATGAATTTTATAATACGGACAGGTTGATTACTGGAATTCTGCTACAACTGCCACTGCAGATTAGGGGGCCAAGAAACAAACTGCTTGCTGAAGTGTTTGAAATAAGCAAGCAAGTAATGAGAGTATTTACCCCTTTTCTTTTCCCCGCTCCTTGACCTTTGGGAATTTACCCCTGGTTCTATGGGAATTTGATAGGTATAGGTACTGAGAAGAAGAAAGGCACTCCTTTCCATCTTTCTTTTTCTTTCTCTCTCTCTCTCTCTCGCTCTCTCTCTCTATCTATCTATCTATCTTTGAGTATCTATCTATTTTTGAGTCAAAGTCTCACTCTCTTGCCCAGGCTGGAGTGCAGTGGCACGCCCACAGTCACCACAGCCCCCACAGCCCCAGAGTCACCACAGCCTCGACCTGCTGGGCTCCGGCGATCGTCCTCCTCAGCTTTCCAAGTAGCTGAAACTACAGGAACGTGCCAACAAGCCTGGATAATTTTTCAGTTTATTGTAGAGACGAGGTCTCGCCCAGTAGCCCAGGCAATTTGCTCATGGGCTCAGGCAATCCTCTCACCCTGGCCTCCCAAAGTGCTGGGAGGCACTCATTTTTAGTTGTAGGTGGGCTGAAAGATCACACGCTTCACTTTCTTGCCCTTTAATTAGCACCAGTGCGAATGGCACTGTTCATCAAAATCCCATTCGTGCAACTCACCTTGTTCCTTAGCAACCTCAGGTAAGTACGTGGCTGTACGTTTGACACCTTTTTCATTAATGAATTCAATTCGAATCCCATGGACCCCTACCTACGGAAAAATACAACCAAGGAAATGGCATTTACTTATTCGAATAAAACTTCAGTCCCCGCATGCAAATCAGCACTGTACCCAGACCAGCTTGACCCAGGTCTGGAAAAAGAACTTGCTTTTTATGACTAACTCTTCTCAGGTATAGAGGCCAAAGAAAGCTGAGCTTTAGCGAAGCACTGAGTATATGTGTAGCCACCTATCTGAGAAAATGAAGGCAGTATAAATAAGTTCTTTAAATAACTCATTGTAATTTTGAATAAGCTACATTAAATGAACACGTCACAATGTTTTTATCTGGGTTTATGATTCTTCATAGCTGATTCCTAATAAAAACTTTTACCAAGAGGGATCTAGAATACTTTATTTATTTTTTTTTTTTTTAATATTTTTTAGTCGGAATCTCACTCTGTCACCCAGGCTGGAGAGCAGTGGCACAATCACAGCTCACCAGTCTTGAACTTCTGGGCTCGGGTAATCCTTCTGCCTCAGCCTCCGTATCTAGGACTACAGATATATGCCACCACACCCAGCCTTTTTTTTTTTTTTTTTTTTTGAGTTGGAGTCTCACTCTGTCACCCAGACTGGAGTGCAGTGGCCGCTCCCAGCCACCGTGGCCTCGACCTGCTGGGCTCCGGTGATCCTTCCACCTCAGCCTTTCAAGTAGCTGGAACTACAGGTGCATGCTACCACGCCCAGCTAATTTTTTGATTTACTGTAGAGATGAGATCTCGCCAAGTTGCCCAGGCGGGTCTCGAACCTGCAGGCTCAGGCAATCCACTCACCTCAGCCTCCCAAAGCACGGGATTACAGGCTGAGCCACTGAGCCCGGCTAGCTTATTTTTTGTTTTTGTAGAGACAAGATCTCTCTATGTTGCCCAGGTTGGTCTCGAACTCCTGGGCTCAAGCAATTCTCCCACCTCAGCCTCCCAAAGGGCCGGGATTAAAGATGTGAGCCACTGCACCCAGCTCCATTATTTCTTATTAGAATGGGAGAAGGATGTGGAACAGAGTGGACCAGGAAGAAATGGTAGAAGAAAAGCTTTACATTTATGTCTCTTCCTACTCCGGATATAATAGCACCTCTCTGTCCTTATGTTGCCCATAGCTGGTTCCAAACTCAGCTTTCACATTCTTATACCCTCTCTCAATGAAGGAGATACATTACCATGTACTAACCCGAACCCAAATGCAACGAGAGATGCAGAGTTCCAAATGCGGCTGTTCTCACCTCCCAGTCCAGGTAATCACTGGCATCCTCAAAGTTAGTAAGGAGGGAGACAGAGCAGAAAAGTTTAGGCAGCTCCTCTCGGGTCAGGGGGGGAAATCGGCTGTCCTTAAGTGCACTGGAGGGGGACAGAAAAGAGATGTAAGGCTGCCCTGGAGTTGAAAGCCAACACCATGTGCCATAGAGCCTACATATTTATGAATCTTAAGTGGAGAACACATTAAAAACAACTCAATGCTATCAACTGTCTATACTCGAACTTATAAATGTCTCATCAGATTAAAGCCCTTACATTTGTGGATTATGAAAAGGATATTCAAGATCTATCACTTAGAAGAAATAAAGCCAGGCAGTTTTTTACAATTCTAGTCAATTTATCTGTTTGTTTTTTTGAGTTAGAGTCTCACTCTGTTGCCCAGGATGGAGTGCAGTGGCACGCTCACGGCCACCGTAGCCTCGGCCTGCTGGGCTCCGGTGATCCTTCCACCTCAGTCTTCCAAGTAGCCGGAACTACAGGCACACGCCACCACGCCCAGCTAATTTTTGGATTTATTGTAGAGACGAGGTCTCACCAAGTTGCCCAGGCTGGTCTCGAACCCCTGGACTCAGGCAATCCTCTCACCTCGGCCTCCCAAAGTGCTGGGATTATAGTTGTGAGCCACCACTCCAGCCTATCTATCGTTCTTAATATCTGGTGTCATTACCTGGTTAACGTGTATTCCCTGAGTCCTGAATGAAGATTCATGGCTGAGAAGGTCCCAATGCAGCCACGAAGCCGCTTGTCCCGCCCTGTCTTCCATGTCACAAAGAGCGGACTAAAAAAAAGCAGAACACAAAACATTCTCCAGTCCCAAATTAATTATGGATGAGAACAAAAACTTCTGGCTATGTCCCTGTTCATTTCTTTTACTGCCCAAAAGGACGGTTTCCTGTATTGCTGACTGCCTGAGAGACGCTCTGCCTTTCTGGAAGTGGCAGAGCTCCTGCCTGGGAACAGAGAGAAGCCTGAGAGGCAACATGAAGACAGGCTGTGTTGCTGTTCCTACATTCCACGCTGACAGCTTTAATTCACTTTGCCACTGCACTGATGCACTGTCTTCCTTTCCTCTGCCAGTGCGCAACTTCTTCTTCTAACTCTCCATATTCTCTTTACTCCATTTTTACCAGCTGTCACATGTCCAGCTCTACCTTTCATGACCACATGCCTCACCTGTACGTCCCCCGCCATAAGTTTTCAGAAAAGAAAAAAAAAGTCTTAAGAAAGCTTCTTATTAGGAGTTGCCACTTTCTGTTTCTAGGCCAGAGTCACAACTCATTAGGCTACATCGGATTGATGGTAACTGATTTTTTTTTTAGAAAGAGGTTACAGAGCTGTCTCTTCTCCCTGCAATCCCTCCACACTCCCAATGTGCTTATCACTTAGATTCTTTTTTTTTTCCAGTTGGAGTCTCACTCTGTTGCCCAGGTTGGAGTGCAGTTAGATTCTTGATTGTTTACTTCTAAGAGGCAACACAGTCCTTTGCACTCGGATGTTCCCTCTAAGGGGACATTGTAAATCTAGCTAACCACTCAGATGTCCCCTCTTTGAAGAAATAAAGAGATTGCTAGTAATTATATAGGGCAAACATATGCCAGCGCAATTTTTTTTAATGTATGTTTCCTTGAAGTTTTCCATTCAAATTGCACAAAAAAGCAAATAAAGAGATGGAATATATACTGAGATATGTTTAAAAATGTCAGCTGGCATTACATAGAAAGAGAATGTGTAAGGTGTTTTCACAGTGGTACACAGAATGGACAGTAAATTACATATTATTAATGCAGGAGGAAGAAAACAAGACTGCATTGTCTGCTCAAATAGAAAAACACCAAGTAGAAGACGTCAAACAAATTACTATTGCACAACATTTATCAATGAACACGCAATGCATGTCAGTGACCATTTCACACATTACCACGCGTCAGAAAAATGTAAGATATAAAACTTTGATTTTTTGTCATAAATTCCGTTGTAAGTCAAATATAACTGCAACAAAATAATTGGTTCCAACACTGCGCCATTTAACATGGAGTATGAGTTTTTCCCTGTCCTAAAAAGTGGTCGAGTTGCTGGCAGGTGAACTGTGAGATGTCTGAGTGCAAAGGGCTAAGCTCCCAAGGCTGTCTACTTCTTTGATCCTTGTCACCATGGCTCCCGCAGCAGATCTCCCACCACCCATCTTCTCCTTCCAGCAAAGCACCAGCCAGAGTTACTGTCTGCTCGAAAGCCCTTCAAGATAAATGAGGCTTTCACTGCCTGCAGGAAGGAGATGCAGCGTCTGAAAACAACAACCTGAACCTTCCCTCCCCACTGAAGTCGCAACCTGTGTCTCCAAAGCAGCCTCTCTTGCTCGGCTCACCTGGCTCGTACTTGGGCTCAGGTGGGAGTTTTTCGATTACAGTATCTCAGAGCAAAAACTCAGCACATTTTCCTCTCCTCTGACACACTCGCAGCGGAGTAACTTTCCCATGCTACATTCATAGCTTGGTGTATGTGTGATTTGCCAACTCAACAAGTCTCCCAAGAACAGGCAGGCCTTTTTTCTTCATACCCCCTCCATGCCCTGCACACCTCCATATGGCAACCAACAGTTAAGGAATGAATGATTCTGGTCAACAAATGTTCCAAAAGCTTCCCCTAAAAACAAATATCAAGAAAGCAGCAACGCTCTTCAAAGCCAGCTCAGAGCTGCTTCTAATTCTGAGAAAGAAGAAAATGCTGGCATGAGTTTCTTCATTTTACTTTATACTTTATACACATAAAGGGGGACCCAAAAAAAACCCCAGAATTAGTTTTTGAAGGGCGGGTCCCTTGTAGCACAAGCTTCCCCCACTAGGGTTAAGTATTCCAGGAACCGATGGGCATCAGTATACCAGTCAGCATTGTTGTAAGAGGCTGTGTTTAGCTTCAGTGAATTTTTGAAAATTCTTTCAGTACATTTGCCCATTTCAGGATGGGTGATTTACGAGTGCATCTGCCAACACCGTGCTGAGTGTTAGCAGTTTTTGACCAGAAACCACATAACCTCTGTGTCCCATCCTCCCTATTCACCTGATCTTGCCCCAAGTGACTTTGTTTCCCTGGATGAGAAAAGTTGTCAAAGGGCAACGTTTTGCTGACATGGAAGAGGTGAAGCAGAAAATGACAGAAGCACAAAAAGGCATCAAAATTGACAGGTTCAAAAACTGTTTTAAGCAGTGGAAAAAGCATCTCGATAGGTGTACTGCATCAAATGGAGAGTACTTTGAAAGTGACTGAAGTTCAAACATGCAATACACAACTCTCTATAAACTCCGGGGTTTTCTGAGCCCCCCCCATACTGCTCGCTTAAGTCACTGACGCCATTAGAGGCCTAGGGACAAGCAACAGGGTCTGAACTGTAAACAGGAAAGCAGACTCTGCCTGTCTTGATGGGGTACCGGTGGCCCTACGGGATTACCAGGGGATGGCGGCTGAAAAAAGTTAGGGGGCCCCTGCTAAGAGCATCACAGCCACCAAGGAGTGAGACCCTGGTCTCTAACCTGGCCGTCAGACGTCCACTTAACACAGATGCCAGCACCCAGGGGGATGTGACACCCATGGTGTGGTGGCGGGACTTCGCCACTGTCGCGGCTAAGCCACCTGCCTGCTGCCACGGGAGCCAACAGAAGAGCCAAGAACAACGCCACTCTCATCTCCAGAACATTACTTTAGCAACAAGCCTACAGCCCACTGCTGGATCGTTGGATGTTCTAAATGTCTGGACACTTCACATCAATCTCTTCCCACTACCCCTTCCTCAGACGATATTAAAGCTTCACAAGCAGCAGACCTCTCAAGAGAATGACCCCAGAACGAGGCCTTCAGCCCTCCACGCTGCCCCGGCACTGGATTTACTCACTAGGGGTCATTGGTGAATCTAGGAAGTCGTGGCTGCGGGAAGCCATAGAGGTGACAGTAGAGCACGTCGAAGCAGTAGCAGCACATCTCTGCAGTCACCACCAGGTTCTTAGTGGTGTTGGCAGTTCCATTGGGCCGGGGGAGAGGGCTCAGCGCTCCCGACGCGGGATTCATTCGTGTGATGGGAGAGTTTCCAGGTCCCAGAGTTAAGTCCGACACATTCTCCCGTCCACTGCTGCTGTCCACATGCTGGTGGTTTTGAAGAGGTCCTGAACTAGAGCCGGGGACAGTGGTGGACTGGTTCCCGTGACCGTGCGTGCCACTTCCAGACAACTTGGGCTTCTTGACCCCACAACAGCCTGCTGCCAACTTGGGCTCGAGTGGAGGGACACAACGTCTTTTTCCCATCCTGATTCGGTGCTCGAGGTCTGGAATGCCGCAGAATCCTAAGCAAATTGAAAACTGTTAAGCATTCGTTTAAGCGGTGCGTTAAAAGGAGGAAAGAAATCAAGAAAGCCTGGTGGACAGGCTAAGAGTTTCAAGTTCCTTTTCCCACCTGAACCCCCAAGTTCACACAGTCAAGGAGGGCTGCAGACCAGGAGAAGAGAGCCCTAACTTCTTCCTAAAGAGGAACTCAAATTTTCCATAAGGCCAGCACGATAAAGGCAGGTGACACCAGTTCCCGCTTCCCCAGACTCCTCGGGGCAGAGGAAATGGCAGGGTAGCAGTGGGAAGCCGGGTGAGGACATTTAGAGACAGACTGGAAGACTGCGCACGACCTGCCAGGCTCGTCACCAGGCTGCTTTCTCTACCTTTTTTAGAGGCTCCAAATTGAACCATCCTATTTTTAAAGAACTCCAGAGGAACTTTCCTGCCTTTTCTTGTTAACCACATCCCTCAGCACTTTCCTCATCACTAATGTAGATGTCTCTGCACACTTTCAAGCCCAGACCGCAGCAAGGACAAAAGCAGCTGGCAGTCACTCTGAAGAGGGCTCACCCCAACACAAGGCTGCCGCCGTGCTGCCCTCACAGCCCTCCACCAGCCCCTCCCTCACTCGCTCCCCGTGGCTCCCCGCTGAACTCACTCTGGCTTCGACACATTCTTCTCCTTTGAGACCCCATTCAAGAAACCTGCAACCTGGCTGAAACCTTCACTCACACCAATGACCCAAGCTTCACAGCCCTTTTGTGAGGTAGCCATGTCTGCCCTGTCACAGCCAGGCAGACAGCTACAAAGCCGCCAGTTTGACAAAAGGAGGCATCACTCGAGCCAGAGAGCCACAGCATCCCAGGAGGTGATGTGCAGAGAGCGAAACATTTTTAAAAATTATCATTATAACTTTTAATGAATTAAGAAAGGTAGATTTATTAAAGAAAGATATGTTGTGAAGGGCACAATGGGCGGGACAACTGCAAGAGTATTTGTTGTCTGCTGGAGTTATTTTTTTCTTAGAAAGCCCAAGGTTAAGAAGAGTATAGAGCTGGGCTCGGTGGCTCAGCCTGTAATCCCAGCACTTTGGGAGGCTGAGGTGAGTGGATTGCCTGAGCCCGTGGGTTCGAGACCCACCTGGGCAACTTGGTGAGACCTCATCTCTACAATAAAATCAAAACGAGTCGGGCGTGGTAGTGCGCGCCTGTGGTTTCAGCTACTTGGAAGGCTGAGGCGGAAGGATCGCTGGAGCCCAGCAGGTCGAGGCTGTAGTGGCCGGGAGCAACCACTGCACTCCAGTCTGGGTGACAGAGTGAGACTCCAACTCAAAAAAACCAAAAAAAGAAGAGTATAGCTCCAACATGATCGAGGACCTCTTTTCTGTTATCTGAAAAGTGTCAACCCTTAATAGAATCAGGAAAATAGGTCAGTTATTTATTTCCATGCTGATAATACCAAAGTTTGTAAAATTTTGCTAACTTTAGAAAATTATATCTAGTTTTTTCTCAAGTTATCATACGTATTATTGTTTTGGTCAGAGAGAGAGAGAGAGAGAGAGAGAGAGAGAGAGAGAGAGAGATTGAATTGTGTTGTGCTAAACTTTTTTTTTTTTTTTTTTGAGTTGGAGTCTCACTCTGTCGCCCAGACTGGAGTGCAGTAGCCGCTCCCGGCCACCGCAGCCTCGACCTGCTGGGCTCCGGCGATCCTTCCGCCTCAGCCTTCCAAGTAGCTGGAACTACTGGCGGGTGCTACCACACCCGGCTAATTTTTTTTATTTATTGTAGAGATGAGGTCTCGCCAAGTTGCCCAGGCGGGTCGCGAACCCGCGGGCTCAGGCAATCCACTCACCTCAGCCTCCCAAAGGTGCGAGATTACAGGCTGAGCCACCGAGCCCGGCTCTGTCTAAATTTTTCCCTGTGACTTACACATGCAGCATATCATCTTTTAGGTGTCACTCTACAACACAGTACTTCAGTTATAAGTTCTTCAGCCTCTTATTCATCTACTTATTTAGAGTCAGGGTCACCCAGGTTGGAATACAGTGGCATGACCATGGCTCACTGCAGCCTTAGCCTCCTGGGTTCAAGTGATCTTCCTGAGTAGTTGGGACTATAGGCACATGCCACCATGCCTAGATGATTTCTTGATTTTTATTATTTTGAGTTGAGGTCTCACTCTGTCACCCAGGTGAGAGTGCAGTGGCACTATTAGAGCTCACCGCAGCCTCGACCTCCTGGGCGCATGTGATCCTCTTACTCCAGCCTCTCAAGTAACTGGGACTACAGGCATATGACACCATGCCTGGCTAACTTTCTGATTTTGTAGAAACGAGGTCTTGCTATGTTGCCTAGGCTGGTTTCGAACTCCAGGGTCAAGCAATCCTTCCATCTCGGTCTCCCAAATTACTGGGATTACAGGCATGAGCTACATTGCCCAGTCAGCCTTTTAAATAAAATTAAATATTTATATACACATTTGCAAAGCCGTTATTTCTACACAAGCAACTTGACATTTGAGCCTGAATAAGATATAAAATTGGGTGAATGTGGTGGCTCACACCTGTAATCCTAGCACTTTGGGAGGCAGAGGTGAGAGGACTGCCTGAGCCCAAGGGTTTGAGACGAGCTTAGGCAACTTGTCAAGACCTCATCTCCATGGTAAATCAAGAAAAATTAACCAGGTACGGTGGTACACACCTGTAGTTAAAGCTGAAGCAGAAGGACCACTTGAGCCCAGCAGGTTGAGGCTGTGGTGGCCAATGCCATTATACTCCAGCCTGGGCAACAGAGTGAGACTCTGACTAAAGAAATATATATATACATTTATATATATATAAATTTTACAAGTATTATTTATGTTCTTCAAATGTGCTCACCCATAACAAAACACACACGTACAGCAATTCCGAGTGACAGTAAAATTCTCTGCAGCTAAGGGATACAGCTTGCACACCTCAGTCTGGCATGAAACAGGGGCTTCTTTTTAAGAACACCTCACGGTACTTGATAGAAGGAAACCTCCTTCAATGACTAATGCTTCTGAGCATGGACATCATAGTCTTAATTAGATTTTTTTTTTTTGAGTTGGAGTCCCACTTTGTCACCCAGGCTGGACCGCAGTGGCATGCTTACGGCCACTGCAACCCCAACCTGCTGGGCTCAAGTGATCCTTCCACCTCAGCCTTCCAAGTAGCTAGAACACAGGTACACGCCACCACGCCCAGCTAAATTTTTGATTTATTGTAGAGACAAGGTCTCACCAAGTTGAGGAGGCTGGTCTTGAACCCCTGGACTCAGGCAATCCTCTCACCTCCACCTCCCAAAGTGCCAGGATTATAGGTGTGAGCCACCGAGCATGGCCTTATTTAGATTAAAAGAGAACAGAGTGCCTTGGTTAAAAATGCTGCCCCAGAGCCAGATGGCTTGGGTTCAAACCCTGGTTCCTCCAAGGTTAACCTCTCTGCCTCAGTTTCCTCAAAACAGGAATAACAACCATACTTGCCTCCTGGGGCTACTAGGTGCATTAACTGAGTTTAAGATATGTAGAGAACTTCAACTAGCGACTGGTATGCGTAAGCATCAATACATTTAGTTGCTCTTATCATTTGGGTTCTCAAGCAACTTGGCTGTGCATCCAGGGCTTTGAACAAAGCTCGCACAGAGCAGGCACTCTTCAAACAGGATTTTGTGGAATCCTCTAAGCCACGCCTAAGGAAGACAACACTGCCATCATTTGACAGAGGAGGAACCTCAGGATTAAGAGTCAGGGGAACAGTCCAAAGTCATGCTGCCACTAAGTAGCAGAGCTGGGATGTGGACCACAATCTACACCTACCAAGACCCACTGGATCTTAAGGACATGACCCAAAAAACCTCCCAAATATTCTAAGGTATACTAAGAACCAATCTAATAGTTTACAGAATCTTGCCAACAAAAGTGGAACAAAAAAAAATATTAAAAACCGAGGCCAAAGCCAACACCTTAGCCGTCACTCAGAACATTCTCAGCATCCCCTGCCCATCATCATTTGGGTCCACAGTGGACATCCCTGGCCTGAATCCTCACTTGACTCTACTTGAACGTAACTGGGCAATGGGCTAAGGACACGTGTCACATGGAGCAGCAGGACTATCTCCAGAGGACTGGAATTTGAACAAGGGCCCGGGGTTTCGCCTACAGAGCCCCAGAATTCTAAGCAGAATGAGAGGATGAAACCAAACAGGAAAACGAAATCACCATTCACATGACACCAAACCACACCCGAGGGAAAAACTGAGTGTCATGAGTGGGTGACACCAGCTCCTGACCAGCAAAACACACTGCAGCAGCACAACAGAGGGGGTTCTTAAGCCATGCCAATGCAGACAAGCCCAAGGCTAGAAGACTCTGCCCGCACACCACATGAAGTCAGGGATCTGCAGGGAGCAGGCTCACAATGGACACCTACTGTTTCCACAGAATAACTCCCCCCACGCCCTTCCAAACCTTGATGTGAAATAAATGGAACCAATCAAAGCCGCGTGGCTCTTGAGACCCAATCATTCCTTTGGAGGCCACCAAGCAACCCACAGTCTCAGTTAGTGACCAACAACAAAATCAGAGACTTTCTGCATCAGAATGTATTAGACGACACTTCTTTAAACACTTACTCCATTACCTTAAATCTACGGAACATTTCACACATGAACAAAGTGGAAAAAATAGTCTTATGAACCCAATTCCTATCTTTAACAGTTTTCAACACATGGCCAACCGTACTTCATCTATACTCACGATGCATAACCTATCATCTCCAACTCTCATCCTTCTCCTGAATTATTTTGAAGTCACAGTTTTAAGAGGACCAATATTTTATTTCTCTGCCAACATAAAGCAAACATTAATGGCCAAGACAAAAACACTACACGTAAGTAAACCAGGGTGCTAGTAGTAAACAAAGGCTTCTCAAAGAACACCAATCACTATGCATGTTTTTTCTTTCGGGTTGAGACTCTTCCAACTCTACTCCAACAAAGTAGGCATCTCAGCACAAATAAGTAGTTTCATACTCAGCTCTCAGGACTGTTCTACAATGAGTAAGAGACATTCGGTGCTCTAGTAGTCTGGCTTTGTGAGCACAAGGTAGGATACTTCAGAAGAACAGCACGTTAGTAGATCAGACTAACCATCTGTCTGATCAGCTAAAAACAAATACTCTATTTAGTGGCATATTCTACCTCTTCTAAAACACCGTGTGTACTGGGTACGGTGGCTCACACCTGCAATTCCAGCACTTTGGGACTGCCTGAGCCCAGGGCTTTGAGACCAGCCTGAGCAACTTGGCAAGACCTCGTCTCTACAATAAACCAATCAGCCAGGCGCAGTGGCGTATGCCTGTGGTTCAGCTACTTGGAAGGCTGAGGCAGAAGGATCACCTGAGCCCAGCAGGTCGAGGCTGCGGTGGCTGTGAGCCTGCCACTGCACTTCAGCCTGAGCGACAGAGCAAGACTCTGACTCAAAAAAAGGGAAAGGTAAAACCTCACATCTGCCAGATGAAAACAATACATATACTGCAACAGTAAGGGGAAATCACAGGAACCACTGTTTTTACCTCTTCACTTAAGACCTCCTTACCTTGCGAGGATCAATAAAGTATGCCCTCAGCACTGAAAGTCACCACCCCTTCCTCAGTCATGCTGCTGTGTCCTTCCTGCCCAGTCCTTATAGGACATCCTCTCCTCTCTACCTGGCGTACAACACTCAACTGGGTCCTGACCTTCATTGGGGCCCACTTCAAAGGACACTGAGTGACTCTTCCTCCCCCCTCTGTGGGGAAACCAGCATCACCCTGAGCTTGAGAGGCCACATGGCATGTGTTTTATCTTTAACAGCACCTAACACGGTGCCCTATATACCGTGCGCGTGCACACACACACACACTGCTGACTTTCACCAACAATCTTATCTACAGACCTCCTAGTAATTGTATTTAAGTTTGTCTTTTTTTAATACACAATCTCATCTTTAGTTCCTTGGTTCCACTGTGAAGTGCTGACTGCAAAGTCTGAGAACCTGAGGGTGACTGAATTACAAGTACTTATTCTTATCAACAATGTCAACTTTAATCAGCCCAAACCAAGGGATGGTTTAATAATTACTCATAGCACAAAGGATAGACAACATGGGTAATTCATTCTAAAAATTAGGTCAACTATCACCTAAATTCACCTCCTGGTCCGATTTATGCTGGCAGCTGTTACCTTTCCTAAAATACACTAGTAACTGGTCAGTTCTAGACCTGGCTTTGCGTATCACTTAACACTGGGCAGCTCAGGGCTTTTCCTTTGACAGGTCATCCATTTTTTTTTTTTTTTTTGAGCTGGAGCCTCACTCCGTCGCCCAGGCAGGAATACAGTGGCACACTCGCGGCCACCCCAGTGTCAACCCACTGGGTTCCAGTGATCCTTCCACTTCAGCCTTCAAAGTAACTGGAACGATAGGTGTGTGCTACCATGCCCAGCTAATTTTTGATTTAGTGTAGAGACAGGGTCTCACCAAGCTGCCAGGGCTGGTCTCGAACCAGCGGGCTCAGGCTATCCCTCACTTCGGCCTCCCAAAGTCTGGCCTTTTTTTTTTTTTTTTTTTTGAGCTGGAGTCTCACTCTTTTCGCTCAGGCTGGAGTGCAGTGGCACATTCACAGTCATCGCAGCCCCGACCTGCTGGGCTTGGGTGGCCCTTCTGTCTGCCTTCCAAGTAGTTGCAACCGCAGACACACGCCACCACACCTGGCTAATTTTTGTGATTTAATGTAGAGACGAGGTCTCACTAAGTTTTCCAGGCTGGTCTCGAACTCTAAGCTCAGGCAATCCTCTCGCCTCAGCCTCCCAAAGTGCTGGGACTACAGGCTGAGCCACCAAGCCTGGCCAGGTTTTCCAATCTTAACCGCACCAAAGAAAATGTATTTCTTCCCCTTTTCAATAACAGGGCACTTTAAGAGCTACCCACTGGAGAATTTATTTGCCTGGATGGCAATGTATGATTTCAGGGATTAATATAAACCACTTCTCATACGTTGTTAATGTTTGCAAACAAGGTAATGAAAACAGTATAGACAGAAGGATGTGAGGACTCCTTGACTCAAGTGGCTGGGTAGGCAGAGAGGACTCCCTTCCTCGCTGTGGGTCTCTTCCAAGGCTATTAAGTACACCGAAAACAAGCTCACATCTTCCAAGAGCAGTTCCCACCTTCAGAGGACAGAGCCTGGGCTTGTTGCAGTCTAAGCTCACATCCCAACTCTGACTTGCCACATACTAGCTGTGCAAACTCAGGCAAGTTATCAGATCTCCTGCTACCACAGAGGGTTACTTGTGAGTATTCAGTGACAAGTACCTGGCAGCTCTTTGGCACATAACTACTAACTATTAAGTCCCTGCTACTGCCAATACCACCCCTACTAATAAAGTAGTGTTATAAGAATAACAGCTCGGAGAAGTCCCTTCATAATACACTTCTATTAAGAACCTTATAGCCGGGCTCGGTGGCTCAGCCTGTAATCCCGCACCTTTGGGAGGCTGAGGTGAGTGGATTGCCTGAGCCCGCGGGTTCGAGACCCGCCTGGGCAGCGAGACCTCATCTCTACAGTAAATCAAAAAATCAGCTGGGCGTGGTAGCGCATGCCTGTAATTCCGGCAACTCGGAAGGCTGAGGCGGAAGGATCGCCGGAGCCCAGCAGGTCGAGGCTGCGGTGGCCGGGAGCGGCCACTGCACTCCAGTCTGGGCGACAGAGTGAGACTCCAACTCAAAAAAAAAAAAAAAAAAGAACCACCTTATACTCTAAAAACATAAAGAAAGGATGCTGGGCTGAGAGTTGTACAGAGTTTTATTTTACTAGGGTCCTCATTTGAGCTTACAGACATATGCTAAAAAAAGACTAAACTTGCTAACTACACCATTATTGTAGAAATCTTAACATATAGATTAATGAAACTACACTGCCAAAGTATTTAGATTTCAAACAATAACCAGTTTTAAATATCCAGAAAAACCTAGAGGGGAGAAATGTAGATTCACCTTTTGAAAACAAGCCTCAAACAGTTTATAGAAAGGCATGACCTCAAAAAGATCTGGGAGGTGAGAAAGTGGCAAAGAAAAAAGGGGTCTCTGCATTTTCTTGTTACCATTTAGTGTTCAGCTGTCTGCTCAAATCAAGCTTCCCACAGAAGGGAACAGGCTGTTGTTTCCTTTGTGACAGAGAGCTGAGTTGAAATTCAATTTAATAATTACATTATGGGTACTGAAATGGCACCTGAGCTATAACTCTGTCTTACTATGGAACTATTCCAGGAAACTGTCAGATGAAAAACCCACAAACATTCTGGTAATCATTCTAAATAATCATTATTTTTTAAATCCCATCACACACCTATACACACACACACCCAAAACAACTGGTGTGTGAAAACTTTCCCTGCAAAACGCACATCTATCTATACAATTGCTTTCTTTTTTTTCTTTCTGCCTTTTTTTTTTTTTTTTTGGTGGGACAAGTCTTCACTACGTTGCCCAGGCTGGAGTGCAGTGGCTATTTACAGGTGTGATTATAGCACACTGCAGTCTTGAACTCCTGGGCTCCAGCAATCTTCCTGCCTGGGCCTCCCATGTAGCTGGGACTATAGTCATGTGCCATGGCACCAGACAACAATTGCCAATTGCTTTTAAGATTTACAGATTTTAAAAAATGCACAGAACTATTCATTTTTACATCAATTTAGTATAAAGAAAACTTATATATAGTCAAAACTTGTTTTTCACCTCTCTGCTCTTTGTTGTGACCTATGGCAAGGTACCAGACCTTTCAGGGTCTCAGTTCTTTCATTTGTAAAATGAATACATTTGTCTCCTGCCTCCCTCACAGAGAGGCTGAGATGCAAAGCATTCTTAAGTGTTAGCACACTACCATTAATAAATTCAAGAGGACGAAGCAGTAATGAAAATTTTTTCAGTATTGTGTTTAAAGTCTACATGCAGAATTCAAATTATTTTCAAATCTGTGACGGGATTTTCAAGAAAATAATATCACCACAGCAAATTTGGGACAAAATGTTCCAAAAATCTATGAAGTCCAAAACCACATAAGAGAATCAGTAATGACCTTGATCAGGATGAAAATTAACATAGGCTAATTAACTTAAGAGTTGCGACAACCTCTTTGGTTGTCTTAAAAACGTGAGTAATTTGGGAAGGGTGAGAAACCAACCTCAAGCACTAGAAACATAAAGCGTAATGCTATACCACCATCTAGATCACTCTAAAGGGATTATGGAAAATAAACTTGCCTTTGCATATTTAAACTAATTTAAAAGAGAACAACCGGAAGAACCGCATCAGTATATCCGGGCCCACTCATGAAAGTAAAAAATACAAATGAACAAATACACAGAACATCCTAAAATCCAAGCCAAAGGCCTAAAACCAAAAACAGCAACAAAATACTACTCTAAATAGGTCCAAGATAATACTCACTGAAAGCAGAAAGTTTGTATTGCCAGAGGAATAGCTACAACAGAGGAGGGGAGCTATTTTGTCTCTGGAATGAATTTTCTTCCTTCCAGTTCCATTCCTTCTTCCTGTACCTAAGGTGGAAATGAAGGTGCAGTGAACACACAAAATCCAGGTAGTGCAGAGGCAAGACAGTTTTCGAAAAAACAACCCAACAGAGCAATTTCCGGGGGTAAGAAGCTGGAGAACAGGCTCTCCCTACTTCAGAACACTGCAAACTCTAAATGCGAGGCAGCGGTGGCAGCCCCGTGCCCTGAATCACCTCACCCTCAGCGTCATCACGGGGAAGACACAGATCAGAGGGTTTGTCGAGCCTGAGCAAGAGACGCGCGTAAAGCCCCCCCCATTTGGATCAAAGTTGCTCTCCGGCAGGACACACCACGCGAGGCTCTCCGTGGCTTCAGAAAGCAAGCATATCCCCCAATCCTCTGCAAAGACAGTGCTGAAGAATTACTGGACGGCAGGCCGGGACCTGAGGTCAGGCCACCCTTCTGGCCAGGAGGAGACGTTGAGTGTGGCCGAGAGCCATCCATCCCGCTCTTCGTCGTGCAGAAGCCTCTCCTGTCTCCCCACCAACTCTCCCCACTCCCCAGTCCAGAGAACCGAGCTGTTACCCAGGATGTAAACAGGGGCGTCCAGGCCCCACCCACTCTCCCCCAGGAGCGCGCCGCGAAAGAGGCTGAGGCCCGAGGGACCCGGGCGAGGGAGCGTGGCACTGACAGGAGTTCAGATCAGGACAGGCGCGGCGGAGGGCAGGGAGTGAAGGGCAAAGCCCACGGCCGGGGAAGCCGAGGCACGAGCCCGCAGGTGCAAGGTGAAGGGACGCTGGCAACGGGAGGCGGGGGTCGGGGAGGAGAAGCACGCGCGTGGAGAGTTGGGCGAGAAAGGGGCAGGACAGCGAGCGTGCCGAGGGCCCGCAGGCCAGGGAGGTGAAAGGTCGGACAGGGAGCGGGGCCGCGGGGCCGGGCGCCGGCCGGGCCGAGCCGCGGGGGTGGGCTCCAGACGCCGGCGGGGGGGGAGGGGAGGAGGAGGGGGCGGCGGCGGGGGCCGCCAGGCGGCGCCGGAGACCACCAAACTTTGCGGACCCGCCGCCGTCTCCGGAGGGAGCGCAGGAAGGGGCAGGCGCGGGTCGCCTCGGGCCGGGCGGGGCGGCCGCCGGAGCCTTCCGACCTCCTGCCCGCCGCGGGGACCCGCGGCCGGGGCCCCGCCGCCCCCGCCGCCCCGGAGCCGGGACCCTTCCCAGCCCCTCGGCCGGTGGGGCGCGCAGGCCCGAGGCAGGCCCGGCCGGCGGAGGGGCGGGCGCGCGGCGCGGCCCGAGTTTCCCACCTTTTCTCCTGGCCCAGGCTCAGCTGGGGCGGACGGGACCTCTCGCGCTCTGCCTCCTCCTCCTGCTTCATGGAGCCATGCGCCTGGGTGGGGGCTCCCGAGAGAAGCGGGCCCGCGGGCGGGCCGGACGCGCGGCGCGGGCGGGGCGGGGCGAAGGAGGCCGGCGGGCGGAGGAGGAAGCGGCGGGGCGGCGGCGGCCGGGAAAAACTAGAGGCATTCCCCGGGCGGCTGGAGGACTGAGTCGAGCCGGGACCCGGGTCCTCCGGTATCCCAGCAGCCACCGGAGGCAGTGAGGTAATGGAGGAAGAATGTAGGGAGTCCTCCAGTGGACCACACTCCCTCTAGCGAGTCCGGAAGACCATAGAGCTCACGGGGCCGCCGAAGCACCGCCCCGCTGCGGTCACGTGGCTGCGGCCAGCGCGCTTCATTGGCTGGCGCTGACTACGAGGCTGAATCCTGGAGGCCGCTTTCTGTTCGGAGGGCTGGGTGCCGGGCGGTTGGGAGGGAGGGACGCGCGGGCGAGAGCAGGCCCGCTCTTCCCGCTGAGCGCAGAGCGGGCCGAGGGGGCTCCCAGCCGTCGGCTGTCGACCGCCCCGGCCTCCGGGAGCGGGCGCAGAGCACGCCGGGAGCCGTAGTCCGCGGTTGCGCCGCATCGTCCCGGCGGCGCGGGGCGAGGGTCTCCCGCGCGAGTGCTCCCGTCTCCTGCCGAGCCCTCGCGCGCGAGCGGCCGGCGACTCTTCTCCCCGGGCTCGCGGCCCCTCGTCCGGCCCGGCGGCAGCTTGGAAGACGGCCGGGAAGACGACCAGCCTCTAGCGACGCCGACCGCAGCCAGGCCCGGTCAGTCGCTCCTCCTGGCCTCGCCCGCCGCCCGGCGCTCGGGGCGGCGCAGACTGGCCGGCTCCCCGCCCGCCCACGCCGGAGTTGTCCCTGGCGCCCTGCGCGACCCCCTCGCCGGGCGCCTTCGGCGGGACGCCCGCCGGGCCGGGTTAGTCCACAGCCGACTCGGCACATTCCTCGGCGCTCGCGGGTCAAGGGCCGCAGTGAGCGCGGCGTTCAAAGGAGCATTTTGAGCGAAACTTGGGGATACGTAATTTTAATTCCAAATACCTTTTTGGCAGGATTTGACCTCATGACAGCATTTTAACTGCAGACAGAGTTGCACAAACCTGTTTTTTTCTCCCTAATCCCGCACCCTGATGGCTCTAGAACATAAACTGTTAGGCCCTGCAGCAAAGGCAAGCCCTGTTCTTGGGCCGTTGTTAAAATAATATGGACTTAAGCCCACAAATAGACCGATTTGTGTTTTGCTTTTCGTTGATGCACAAAGGAATCCTTAACATGTTTGTCCTCAAGACCAAAGAAAAGTATCTAGTAAAAAATGCAAATCATACCTAACGGTGAAGCTTTCCAGCAAAAACCTTCTGTTCTAGAATGCATAATTATGCAAGCATAACAAGATCTACTCCTGCAACCTTTTAGCATAATTACCTGTAGACAACCAAACCCTCGGCAACTGAGTGGTGCCTCTCGGGCCTGGAGAGAGAATAGGCAAGGACTACAGAAGAAGGGAGAGACATCATGCTTTGTGGAAGAGGAGGCGACTTTTTAAAAAAGAATAATTTCTATAGCAGTCTTCATAATTCCTGTCACAGACTAGAAGCGCTTATCCACTGTGGAGGTCACACTTGCCAGTTTCTAGCCTCCATCTGCCTGGAAGACTACACATCAGAGATCATATGGCCTAGAGCCAGAAGTACAGGAGGCAGAAAGCCAGAGGCCAATCTTTTTGTGTTTCTAAGTAAGACCAAATCCAGACTTAAATAATCAAGATAAGACCAAATCCAGACTTAAATAATCAAGTGAAGGTCTGTCCAGCTGAAAGTCTTGAAACGTGGTGTCTGGAAAAAGACCTTGTCTGTTTCTCCCAGGGTGATGCTGCAGAGTCATTAAACAGCCACAGGTAAGGGAGTTATTGCTCCCTGGCTATCAGGCTGCCAGGAGCTAAATGATGGAACAAAGTTGGGCTTGAAACACTCTCAAATTAACACAGAAACAAACCTTGCTGTGAACTGTTCAAAGGCTTTTTGTTGAGAAGTGGGTTCCAGATGCTGCTGCTGTTTTTCAGTGTTGCTGAAGGGTCAGAACTTTCAAAAGCCACACTGAGGTCGCTCCACATCAGCAAGCAGTGGTCTGAACTGGTGCCAAGGCAAACAGTGGAATTATGAACAGGAGGGAGAATCTGAGGGCAGACTATGCCCTAGATAAGGAAGAGGCTGTGTCTTGTTTATCTTCTTATCTGCTGTACGTAATACAGAAACCTGGTACATAAGAGGTGAACAAAGATTGTAGCCTGACTGAACACATGAAGAAGGAAGCCAACAAGCAGCAGGCAGCTGCTGTCTTTGGGAAAGGGGAGCTGCAGAAAAGATGGGTGGCTCAAGCCCAGTGCTTGATCATGGAGCGTCACCCCAGTCTGTTGTAATAAAGCTGTGCTGAGCATCAGAATACCCCAAAACACAGCACCTGCCTCCCTGATGTGTAGCTTTCCGTCATTTCTGACCTCAGATGGGTAAGAATATATAGTGTACTGCTGTACTCCAGCCTGGGTGACAGAGTGAGACCCCGACAAAAAAAAAATGTATGGTGATGGTTAAGAAAGTCTCCTCAGGGCAACCCCTTCGGGTCCCCTCCCACTGTGGAAGCTTTTCTGTCCTCTCAATAAATCCTGCTTTTTTTTTAAAAAAAGTCCACTCTGGAATCAATCTGCACGGATTCACATTCCAGCCATGGCACCGTTTACCTGTGAACAAGTTAGTGTGGCTTATCGTCTGTTAAACGGGGCTTGTGGCAGTACCTGTCGCAAGCAGGTAAGTCTGTTCATTGTGAAGCTGTCATAAGGTTAGCCTGACAAAAATGCTCATAATTTAGTGGGCTTTATATTAGAATGTTGAGATTAGCATGAAGTTACCTGTACAGCAGTAGTACACGTTCTTTTGGATTTACTTTGTAAGAGCAATACATGGATAAGCTAAAGGCATTTGCTAACCAGTAGTAATGAAATAGATTTCACAGGGGATCTTGGTGGGTGATATAGGTTTTATCTGTCCCACTTTTCAGGTTCAAGTGAGTCTGACCTTGGTCCACATATGGTCTCTGCCCTTTACAAACAGCAGGCACAAGAGACTGTCATCTCCTATATGTCCTTCCCCACTGTGTCCATTTGGCACTTCAAAGGGTTGATCAATACGTGTCTGAGTAAAAGAATTCTTTGTATATATAGATGTGTACATGAGTTGACACTCAGAGATATGAAGTAGTTTAATAAGACCCACAGTGTTTTGTTTGCTAAGCCATATTGCGCTGAGAAGATGTGCTTGTAAACTTTTGTGTCACTTGGGTACACAGTTTAACATCAAAAACTTTCTAAACTTTTGTTGTTACCAATAAAATAAATGAAGCAGAGTTGGAGCACTCAAGGCACACATTCATTTATTCTGCACATATTCTGTACCATGCATTTTGTATTGCTGTTTCATTGCGATTTGACATACACATGCAGAATTCACAAACTTTAAGTGTGCAGCTTGGCCAGGTCTTAGTATCCATCTGTGTCAACACCATCCAATTTAGGATGTGCAATATTTCCAGCAGCTCAGAAGTCTCCATTGTGCTTCCTCCCAGTTACCAATCCTACCTCAAGAGGTAACCACTATTCTGACTTTTATAGCTGTGGAATAGTTGTGCTGGCTCTTGAATGTCAAGGGCACGCAAATGGACTTGTATAGTATGTATTCTTTTGTGTCTGGTTCTTTTGTTCAACCTTATGTCCAAGAAATTCTTCCCTTTGGTTATGTGCAGCTGTAGTTCATTCTTTTTCTTTGTGGCATAGAATACTATGCCATTCAGTTCATATTGAATGAATATGCCACAATCTGTTGATCCAATTTTTTTTTTTTTTTTTTTTTTGAGTTGGAATCTCACTCCTATCTAGGCTGGTGTACAGTGGCATGATCATGGTTCACTGCACCCACAACCTCCTGGACTCAGGCAATTTCACCTTAGCCTCCCAAGTAGTTAGGGCTACAGGTACACACCACCATGCCCATAAGATATGTAGATCTAAAAAAAAGTTTTAGGCTGGATGTGGTGGCTCATGCCTGTAATTCCAGCACTTTGGGAGACAGAGGCGAGAGGATTGCCTGGGCCCAGGCTTCAAGATCAACCTGGGCAACTTGGTGAGACCTCATCCCTACAATAAATCAAAAGATTAACTGGACATGGTGGTGCATGCCTGTGGTTCCAGTCACTTGGAAGGCTGAAGCGGAAGGATCGCCAGAGCCCAGCAGGTCGAGGCTGCAGTGACTATGAGCGTGCCACTGCACTCCAGCCTGGGCGGCAGAGTGAGACTTCAACAGCAGATGTACGAGGGGGGATTTTAAACAAAATCCTGAGTTTATTTATTAAGAAATGTGTATTCTTACGTGTTTAAACTTCAGTCACCTTCAGAGTACCCTCAATTTGATGCAAGCCTATCGAGACACTTTTTCTACTGCTCATAACAGTTTTTGAACTCAACGATTTTGATGACTTTTAGTACTTCTGCCATTTTTTGTTTCGCCTCTTCCACATTGGCAAAATGTTTCCCTTGGAGGACTTTTTTCATTCAGGGAAATAAAAGAAGTCACTTGAGGCAAAATCAGGTGCCTAGAGGAAGGGTGGGGCACTCGGGTTGTGCTTTATTCATTTATTTTTTTTTTGAATTGGAGTCTTACTCTGTCACCCAGACTGGAGTGCAGCGGCCGCTCCCGGCCACCACAGCCTCGACCTGCTGGGCTCCGGCGATCCTTCCGCCTCAGCATTCCAAGTAGCTGGAACTACAGGCTAATTGTTTTTGATTTATTGTAGAGATGAGGTCTCACCAAGTTGCCCAGGCAGGTCTCAAACCTGTGGGCTCAGGCAGTCCACTCACCTCAACCTCCCAAAGTGTGGGATTACAGGCTGAGCCACCAAGCCCGACCCATGTTGTTTTTTTAATCAAAAACTGATTACTCAGTGTGGTATGAGCAGGTGCACTCATAAATCACCCATCATGAAGTGGGCAAATAGTTGAAAGAATCTCCAAAAATAAAACTCACTAAAGCCGAATGCAGCCTCTCACAACAACGCTCTCTGGTACACTGATGCTGATAGGTTCCGAGAACACTTACCTAATGAGGTCAGCCTGTACTGTGAGGAGCCCAACCTCCAGAAGATAATTCTGATTTTTTGACCGCCTCCTTGTGGTTCACTCTCAGATGCCATGGCTCAAGATGTATCCAGCAGGATCCAACCAGGAAGGAAGCGTTTCAGAGGTAGCAATGCCTCTTATTTGTCTAGCCTCAGGGCAATGCCACACACCTCTGTCAGGCCATAATCCTGTCTGTAGAGGTTAATTCTGCTGTTCCACAGAATATCACATTGATCTATTACATTGGCATCTGACTAAATGGACCCAATGAGCGGAAGTAGCCTTAGACGCATTAGAAAAGTACATGTGTCCCAGAAGGTGGCAAATGAGCACTAGTCCTGATACCAAGAACTGTATCAGTTAGGGTCCAGGAGAGAAAGCACAGTAAGTATTTCGAACAAAAGGGGCTTCATTCCAGGAATTGGTCATATGGATGTTAGAAGTCTAAAATAATGAAGCAGTTCTTGAGGTAACCCACAACACGCAACTGTAGGGAACCGTTACCACTCCTAGGGCTGGCAGGACAAAAGGGAAGAGTTGGGGATGACCAGCACCCGGTATCTTGAAGGCCAGGCCACCCCAGCTGGTGCTGGGACCTCTGAGAGGTTCCCGGGGGGCCAGTGCTGGGAGACCCAAGAGGCAGAACTGGGACTTGTGCACTCACTGGAGGAGGGCCGTTATTGCCAACAATGGAAGAGGTGCCCCTCTCTCCTTCACTTTCCAGTCTTTCCCCAGTGCCTCTGACTGACAGCCTAAAAGGAACTCAGGTCTCAAGAGCGTCTGGGAAATGTCATTGCAGGCTCCAGGCCCAGTACCCCAGAGTGAAATGAGAAGGGCGGGCTTGGCCTAAGACAGGAGTAACTAAGGGCACAGACATCAATTCAAGGTGTAACTGAAGTGGGAAGGTTGCTTCTGGTTCTGGGAATATGCCAGGAGCTGTTCCTTCTGGTCTTAGTTGAAACCTTAGAAGTTCTGGGCTTTCTCCCAATGATGCTGAAAGCTGTCGCTGTCCCTGGACTGTCTGGCAGGATAGGGCTGCAGCGACGGGGTACACGGTAGGAGGAGGAGAGAGCTGGGCTTAGCTGTGCCTCCCCTTCCGAGCTGCTCTGTGGTCAGTGGGCCAAGTTCCAAGAGTGAATGCCCTGCAGATGTTGCAAGGACTCTCTTAATACATGATTTCAAGTTTCTCAGAGAAGAAGCAAATGAGAATGAAATTATGACCTTGATGTGCAGGCATGATGGGGCAGTGATGAGGCTAAATAAACAATTGACATCTAATTGCAAAAGAAGGGGCAGGACCTGGAGACCCAGAAGGAAGAAGCTGGTGAGAAACTCAGGCTGCAAGCGCTGACGCGAAGTTCATAAAGGAAGACAGTGGCTGGCTTCTCAGGGATGGCAACGTAACTATTTGGACACCAGTCACTGATCAGACCCAGAGCTGAAGAAACCATTGGATTCCTGAGTGTGACACCCAGGCAAAGGGAGGGAAACTGAGTCTGCCTATTGGTCTCAGGACCCCTGACTCATCAGCCTCATGTCACCCCACACTCACCAGAATTCAGGAAGACTTTATCCCCACCCGTGCCCCTGGCATTTTGGGCAGGCCAAGCAGAAAGCACCACAGATCTCTAGCAAAGGTGTTTGAGTGGCCAGGCAGTGGCTCACACTTATAATCCCAGCACTTTGGGAGGCCGATGTGAGAGGATTGCCTGAGCCCACGAGTTTGAGACCAGCCCGGGCAACTTGGTGAGACCTCATCTCTACAATAAATCAAATAATTAACTGGGCATGGTGGCACGTACCTGTAGTTCCAGCTACTTGGAAGACTGACGCAGAAGGATTACCTGAGCCCAGCAGGTAGAGGCTGCAGTGGCCGTGAGCGTGCCACTGCACTCTAGCCTGGGCGACAGAGTGAGACTCCAGCTCAAAAAAAAAAGTGCTTGAGTAAGAGTGAATGAATGGGTGGACGCCAAGGGCTGAACATGTCGTGGATGTCTCCTTAGTTCTCAGAGTGGGGATCTTGACTTCTGGGGAAGCGGAGTGCCTAAGCCTCAGAACCCCAGCACACGTTTCTCCAGGAAAAGCGAGAGGTTAGATGGCCAGGTCCACATTCATCTAACCAACACCCTGCAGGAAGGAGGGTCTGGGAGGGCACAGTGCAGGTTTGACCCAGCAGGCAGGGGACACGTGCACACAGCTGGACCACCGTCCTTGTCTGGGCCAGGAATGAACTCAGTTTTTCTAGCCTCTAGGAACAGAGCTATTTTTGACTCTGCACCGTGAAGGGACGATGATAGCTCAGCTTCACCAGCTGCCCATTTTAGATACCAGATCTTCACTGCGTGTTTCTATCTCTTGCCCCCTCAGAGGAGGACTTAACTTAGCCCCAAGTCGGAACTGAACTTTCCCTTATTCATTTGTGAAAATGGAACCACTTGAAGAACCCTGAGCCAGCAAATCTTTGGGACTCCGGGACCACACAATCCTTGGTGCTTGTGCAAAAGAGCTGCTTCCCCTCCATGTGCTGGAAATAGCCAGGCCACCTGCAGGTCCCCTCCAACTCCTACCAGCACCTGCCCAACCCATCCAGAGGAGGGAGAGCAGAATGGGCTGCTTTCAACATTGCTGTGCCTGTCCTTAGAGCTTGCACTCCCCTCCTTAGGGGCCAGTCCATCCCAGGTGGGCTACTGTGTGTTTCCTCGTCTGTTTCTCCTTCTGGAATAAGAGCTGTGCCAAAAACAAGCTGGGGATCCCTTACCTCCATTCCCCAGCTCTCTGCACAGAGGTGTGCACTGAGCACAAGCCTATTAAATGATGATCAACAGATACGTTCTTTAAAATGCTGAGGTAGTTTAGGTAAGAGAGCATATTTTTACTTGTAAAAGAAAGAAATAATTTTTATAAGTATGTCTTGAAAGTGAAACATGTATTCAACATGGGGCTGGAAATAGCCAGTACAATACAGCAAAAAAGAAAGAAAATACAGATTGGAAAGCCAGAAGTAAAACTCTCCCTATGTGCAGATAACATTGGTTATCTAAGCAGAATATCCCCAGGAGCCTACAAAAAGGGCACAAGACTGCAGGATACAAGAGCGCAACAAAAATCAAGGGTATGTCTGTAGACAGTTGTCCCTCAGTTATCTGTGGGGGATCAAGTCTAGGACCTCTTGCAGATACTGAGACCTGCGAATGCTCAAGTGCCCGATATGGTGGAGTATTTGTAGGTAAGGTATTAATTTCCTCTCACGCACCACAGATTATCTCTAGATAACTTATAATACCTGATACAGCTTAATGCTATGTAAATAGTTGTATTGTTTAGGAAATAATGACAAGAAAAATGTCTAATTTTCACTACAGAAGAAATTTAATTTTAATTTTAAATTAATTTTTTTCTTTAAAGAAATGGAGTCTTGCTATGTTAACCAGGTTGTCCTGAACTCCTGGGCTCAAGCCATCCTCCCACCTCAGCCTCTGGAGTAGCTGGGACTGCAGGCATTCACCACCAAGTCTGATTAAATTTTTTTTTTTTGTAGAGATAGGTCTCATTATGTGGCCTAGGCTGGTCTCGAATTCCTGGGTTCAAGCAATCCTCCTGCCTTGGCCCCCCAGAGTGCTGGGATTACAGGTGTGAACCACTGTGCCTGGCCGGAAGTCCCTCTTTTTTTGAGTTGGAGGTCTCACTCTGTCACCCAGGCTGGAGAGCAGTGGCAGGATCATAGCTTACCATAGCCTCAACCTCCTGGGCTCAGGCAGTCCTCACACCTCTCAGCCTCTCAAGTGGCTAGGACTACAGGTGTGTGCCACCATCCCCGGCTAATTTTCTGATTTATTTTTTATTTTTTATTTCGTAGAGACGAGGTCTTGCTATGTTGCCTCGGCTGGTCTCGAACTCCTGAATTCAAGCAATCCCCCACCTCAGCCTCCCAAAGTGCTGGGATTACAGGTGTAAGCCACCACGCCTGGTCCAAAAGTCCCTCCTTTTTAGGGATGAAAATACAAGCTACAGACTGGGAGAAAATACTCGCAGATGACGTCTCTGGCAAAAGACACGCATCTAGAATACACAAAGAACTCTCGAGACGTAACGGCAAAAAACAAAAGATTCCATTTGAAAACAGGAAAAAGGTTTGAAACATTTCACTGACGAGGATCTATGGTAGGAAACCAAGCACGTGCAAAGTTCTTCAGTATCACTAGCGATTAGGAAAATGCAAAGGAAGACCCCACTAAGATGCTCCTACACATGTCTCAAAACAGCTGAAATAAATGCGAATGACACCAAATGCTGGTGAGGATATGGAGAGCCTGGAAGGCTCACAGATAGCCGATGGGAACGGAAGATAGCACAACCATTCTGGAAAACAGTTGGACATGTTCTTAAGGAGGAAACATGCATTACCTCGTGACCTGGCAGTCGACCCTCTGGACACATGCCCCAAAGTGGTGAAAACTGATGTCTGCACAAAAACCCTTACACAGTTGTTCGAGGCAGCTTTATTCGCAATAGCCAAAAACTGGAAACATCCCAGATGTCCTTCAGCAGGTGAATGGATAAACAAGCTGGTTTCTGCATACCTTGGAATACTACTCTGTAATAAAGAGGAATAAACTCTTGATAAACGCAACAACGTGGATGGCTCTCAGGGTTTTATATAGCATTCCTTTTTTTTTTTTGGTCAGAGCCTCACTTCATCACCCAGGCTGGAGTGCAGTGGCATGCTCAGGGTCACCGCAGCCTTAACTTGCCGGGCTCAGGCGATCCTTCCGCCTCAGCCTTCCAAGTGCTGGAACCTCAGGTGTGCACCATCATGCCTGGCTAATTTTCTTATTTAATGTAGAGATGAGGTCTCGCCAAGTTGCCCAGGCTGGTCTTGAGCCCCTTAACTCAGGCAATCTTCCTCCTCTGCCTCCTGAAGTGCTGGGATGACAGACTGAGCCACCAAGCCCGGCTATATAACATTCTTGAAGGACAAAGTTAGTGGAGAATAGATTAGTGGCTGCCAGGAGTTGGGGATAGTTGGGGGAGCGGTGTGTGGGTGTGACGCTGTAAGCTAGCATGAGGGAGATCTTTGACTGCAGTGGTGGTTACACAATTCTACCCATGCAAAAAAATGATGTAGAACTACACACACTCTTTTTATCAGTGTCAGTTTCCTGATTTTGGTAGCGTTGTGGAAAAGATAACCAAGAGGGAAGTGGGTGAATGGTTCGGGCCCCACAGGAAATGCTCTTTCTTTGCAACTTTCAGTGAATCTGAAAAAAGTAAAGTTTGTACCCACATTAGGTAGGACCACTGCTGCCACCGTCTGTCCCTGCGCTGTAGGATCAGGCTCGAGGCGCAGGCCTGGCATCTCATCCTGCTTGTCACGGCGAGTGGCTCAGGCAGGACCTAGGCCCAGCTCAGGCCAAAGGCGATGGCTGAGCAAGAGCGGTGCGGGCTACACTCCCAGCGTGGCTGCCCAGTGTCGCCACCACGGAGCGGGCACAGGAGCTGCAGGAGCTGCAACAGTCCATGCCAGAAGGAAGATCACCCCAGGCACATCACTTGTGTAAGCCCAGCAGTTATATCCTCTATTAAACAAACCATGAGGTGTCCAAAACAATTCAGTTGGCAGCAGACAGCAAAAATGCCTCTGCTCTGAGTGAGGGTGTTGCCAAACATCCAAAGTCTAAAGAAGAGAGTGTGTTAGAAAAAAGCTTTTCTGTGTCACCTCAAGCCCGCCTTCCATCCCCATAAAAACAAGATCCCTAAAAAGATCAGAAGATTTTTTTCAGGAACAACCCCCCATTTTTCTAACCCCCTTTTGCATTAGTCTCATTAATGAATGACTTTCTAGCTCCATCTGTGGTGCCAGAATCAGATTCCTTTTCTTCTTTTTTATGAGTTGGAGTCTCACTCTGTCACCCAGACTGGATTGCAGTGGCCACTCCCGGCCACCGCAGCCTTGACCTGCTGGGATCCGGCGATCCTTCCACCTCAGCCTTCCAAGTAGCCGGAATTACAGGCATGCGCTACCATGCCCGGCTGATTTTTTTTTTTTTTTTTTTGTAGAGATGAGGTCTCGCTGCCCAGGCGGGTCTCGAACCCGTTGGCTCAGGCAATCCACTCACCTCAGCCTCCCAAAGGCGCGGGATTACAGGCTGAGCCACCGAGCCCGGCTTCCTTTTCTTCTAAAAAGAAAGACTCACACCAATAATCCCAGTGTTTTGAGAGGCAGAGGTAGGAGGATCACTTGAGCCCAGGAGTTCAAGACTGAAGAATCAGCAGACACAGGAAGAGTTCTCTGCTCTCCCCTTGTCTGCCTAAAAGTAGGGCATAAGTTTTTGAGAAAGGTGGCCCCATCTAACCCTTTCTCTATATCAGAGAGACCAGAGCAACTCTTAGCACTGAAGACAGGACGTGGACAAAGGTTGAGTTTGCATACACAGACCGTACTAACATAGCCTTCATCTTTTCTTAATTCCGCTGTATATTTCCTAGTCACTTTCCCTACAGTTTATCATTCCTTGAAGCCCTAACCCTCCTTCCTTTGTTGGACGGATACACAGCCTTCAATAGAACTGGTTCTTTGAGTTTCACTTCTTTTCTGTGAATTCCTGTACAGTAATATTATTAAACTTCTGTATCTTTTCTCCTGTTAATCCATCTTTTATTATTTTAATCCACAGGCCCCCAGACACTGAACCCAAGAGGGAAGAGGAAAAGTATTTCCTCCCTGACGCCCTTTTATTTAAACTACAGTATTATAACTGGCTATAGAAGCTAACTTTGCAAAAGCAATTACTCCCAGATTCTCATTACAAAGTGATATTTTTCTTGAACTACTTTAGGAACCTTGGCAAAGGGAGGAGAGGAACTGCCCCAAGACATCCTAAATAAACACCTTTTCAAATAATTGTGAATAGTTTATTTGTCTGTTTGTTTGTTTATGAGTCAGGGTCTCCCTCTATCGCCCAGGCTACAGTGAGTGGCATGATCATGGCTCACTGTAGCCTCAACCTCCTGAGCTCGGGAAATCCTTCTGCCCCAGGCTCCCATGTAGCTGGGACTACAGGCGCTCCGCTCCACCGGGCCCAGTTAATCTTTTTTTATTCTGTGTAGAGATAAGATCTTGCTATGTTGCCCAAACAGGTCTCAAACTCCTGAGCTGAAGCAATCCTCTCACCTCAGCCTACCAAAGTGCTGGGATTACAAGTGTGAGCCACCATGCCCAGCAATAATTTTTTTGTTGTTGAAGTCTCACTCTGTCGCCCAGGCTGGAGCACAGTGGCACGCTCACAGCCACCACAGCCTCGACCTGCTGGGCTCAGGCAATCCTTCTGCCTCAACCTTCCAAGTAGCTAGAACTACAGGCATGCGCCACCACGCCTGGCTAATTTTCTTTTTATTTATTTATTTATTTATTTATTTATTTTTAGTTGGAGTCTCACTCTGTCGCTCAGACAGGAGTGCAGTGGCCGCTCCCGGCCACCGCAACCTCGACCTGCTGGGCTCCAGCAATCCTTCCGCCTCAGCCTTTCAAATAGCTGGAACTACAGGCGCGTGCTACCACGCCTGGCTAATTTTTTGGTTTATTGTAGAGATGAGGTCTCACCAAGTTGCCCAGGCGGGTCTCGAACCCTCAGGCTCAGACAATCCACTCACCTCAGCCTCCCAAGGCGCAGGATTACAGGCTGAGCCACCGAGCCTGGCTTTCTTTTTATTTATTGTAGAGATGAGGTCTTGCCAAGTTGCCCAAGCTGGTCTTGAACCCATGGACTCAGGCAATCCTCTCACCTCGGTCTCCCAAAATGTTGGGATTATAGGCGTGAGCCACCGTGCCTGGCCAGCAATAATTTTTAAAAATAAATGCCACATCAATTCCTTTATTACAATAGAAGAGGCACAATTGAAGATACGCTTGGGAATCTACTTGTTCATTCATTCATTAATTCATTCAATCAACAGACTTTTTAGGCAGGTATTGTGGCTCATGCCTGTAATCCCAGCACTCTGGGAGGCTGAGGCAAGAGAATTGCTTGTGCCCAGGAGTTCAAGACCAGAATGGCAACATAGTGAGAACTCGTTTCTACTACAAAGAATTTTTTTTTTAAATCGTTGGCTGGCATGGTGGAGCATGCCTGTAGTTCCAGCTACTTTGGAGACTGAGGCAGAAGAATCACCTGAGCCTAGGAGGATGAGGTTGTGGTGAGCTGTGATAGTGCCACTGCACTCCAGCCTGGGTGGCAGAGTGAAACCCTAACTCATAAAAAAAGTTAGGACTTTTGGTTGGGCTCAGCCTGTAATTCCAGTATTTTGGGAGGCCAAGGCCAGTGGATTGCCTGAGCCCACGTGTTCGAGACCAGCCTGGACAACTTGGCGAGACCCCCATCTCTACAATAAATCAAAAAGTTAGCCGGGCATGGTAGCACATGCCTGAAGTTCCAGCTACTTGGAAGGCTGAGGCGGAGGGATCGCGGAGCCCAGCAGGTCGAGTCTGGGGTGGTTGTGAGCGTGCCACTGTCCTCCAGCATGGGCAACGGAGTGAGACTCCAACTCAAAAAAAAAAAAATAGTTAAGGCTTTTAAAAAACCTTTTTTAGAAAAGTTCTACAAATTATACTTTATTTTTTCTATTACGAATATGGGTTTTAGAGTTGTAAAAGTTGCCAAAATCAGCTGGACTTGATGGCTTAGCCTGCCATCCCCAGCACTTTGGGAGGCCCAGGCGAGAAGATTGCCCAAGCCCGTGGGTTCAAGACCAGTCCAGGCAACTTGGTGAGACCTTGTCTCTACAAAAAAAAAAAATTTAGCAGGGCATGGTAGCCTGCACCTGTGTTTCCGGCTTTTTGGAAGGCTGAAGTGGAAGAATCTCCGGAACCCAGCCGGTCGAAACTGGGGTGACTGTGACTGTGCTACTGCACTCGAGCCTGGGCAATGGAGTAAGACTCCAACTCAAAAAAAAAAAAAAAAAGTTGTCAAAATCAAAATGGAGTCACTTGTGTTAAAAAAAGAAAAAACCAAAACCCTGACAAATAGAGCAGGGAAGGCTATGAAGACAGAGTTCTTACATTTGTATGTTGCACAACAAAAGTTCTCACAAAAGATGCTTCAAAAGCCACCACCTTGCACAAAGGCCATGCAGTCTTACACAACAAATATTTCTGCAGGGATATCTGCACACCAACTGCCTGTCCAACTTCATACTCACATTTCCCTTGTTGTTGATCCTTGTAGCCAAAGGATAATTATCTTTGAAAAAATTATGTAATCCTCCTGAGTTTTTTCCTTTAAAAGCCTTTGCCAGGCCAGGTATGGTGGTTCACACCTGTAATCCCAGCATTTTGGTAGAGGAAGCGAGAAGATTGCCTGAGCCCTTAGGTTCGAGACCAACTTGGGCAACTTGACAAGACCTTGTCTCTTCAGTAAATCAAAAACTTAGCCAGGGGTGATGGTGTACACCTGTGATTCCAGTTACTTGGAAGGATCACCTGGGCCCAGCAGGTCGAGGCTGCGGTGGCCATGTGTGTGTCATTGCACTTCAGCCTGGGCGACAGAGTGAGACTCTGACACAAACACAATAACAACAGCTTTGTCTTCCTCTACTTCCCTTAACATGCACATAGTTTAGTGTGGTAGGTGTATTCCCATTGCAATGTCCAATTCTCAAACACACAGCATTTTCTTTTAGAGAGCCTTTCTCTGCTATTGAAGGTTGGCCTCAGTATCACCACCATTGTTTTTCAAGGTCCAACTCAATTTTTACTTCAAGTGTGTCCCGAGAATCTGCTAACATTGTCATCTCTGTTCTCTAAGTCCAAATAGCACTTTCCAATTTAGTAAAGTACCTATCATCTTACATTGCTTTCCATTTATTTCATGTTTCAATCCTGTCTTCGCAATTAGACAGATTTTTTAAATTGTGGTAAAACACACACAAAATTTGCCATTTTAGCCACTTTGAGTATAGAGTACAGTGGCATTGAGTACACTCATATTGCTGTGCACCCATAACCCCGTCCATCTCCAGAATGCTTTTCATCTTGTAAAACTGAGAATCTGTACCCACGAAACACAAACTCCCCGTTCCCCCTCCCCTAGTCCTAACGGCCAGTCTACTTTCTGTTTCTATGCATTTTTCTGTTCTAGGAACCTCCTATCAGTGGAATTGTAACCACACCCAAGTCCAACCACTTGTCACCTGAAAGCCAGACTTGAGAGATGAGCGTTGGTGGAAGGAAAAGTAGGTTTTATCCAAGAGTTGGCAATCTGAAGAGACGCCAGACTCAGGTCCCAAAGACCACCTCGCTCTGGCTGGTGAGGAAGGTCTTTCAGGGGAAACTTGGCATGGGAAGCATGCAGGAGTGGCACAGAGGGCGGGTCTCTGCGTCTTGTTCTGATGGCCCACCTGGAGGTCTGGCTGGCATGTCTCAGCTGCAGTCAGGTTATGGATTAGCCCTCTGGTGAATCCCCTTAAGTGAGAGGGCCCTGCCATCCCTGGTCTGTTTTTAGCCTAGCCTCTGGGACCAGGCGCAGTGGCTTACGCCTATAATTGCAGCACTTTGGGAGGCCAAGGCAGGAGGATTGTCTGAGCCTCATGAGTTCAAGACCCCTGGGAAATAGAGTGAGACTTCGCCTCTACAAAAATAAAAAATAAAAAAAATTAGCAGGGCATGGTGGCACATGCATGTAGTCCAAGCTATTTAGGAGGCTGAGGTGGAAGGATCACCTAAGCCCAGAGGTTGAGGTTGTGATGAGGCAGGATGGTGCCACGGCATTCCAGCCGGAGTTACAAAATGAGACTCCATCTCACACACACACACAAAATTAACCTCTGGAATTCTTTTTTTTTTTAATTTCAGTAATTTTAGGGAGGTTACATGGATGAATTATATAGTGGCAAAGAAGTCTGTAGCCTCTGGAGTTCTTTTTTTTTTGAGTTGGAGTCGCTCTCTGTCACCCAGACTGGAGTGCAGTGGCCGCTCCCGGCCACTGCAGCCTCGACCTGCTGGGCTCCGGCGATCCTTCCGCCTCAGCCTTCCGAGTAGCTGGAACTACAGGCGCGCGCTACCACGCCCGACTCGTTTTGATTTTATTGTAGAGATGAGGTCTCGCCAAGTTGCCCAGGTGGGTCTCGAACCCGCGGGCTCAGGCAGTCCACTCACCTCAGCCTCCCAAAGGCGCGGGATTACAGGCTGAGCCACCGAGCCCGGCCTGGAGTTCTTAAACAAGCCTCTGACCAGATATGCATGTGTAGGGAGGATGGGGGAGGAAGGAACAAGGAAGGAGAAAGAGAAAAAAATTTTTTGTTGTTTTCTTTGTTTTTTTTTGAGTTGGAGTCTCACTCCATCCCCCCGACTGGGATTACATTCTGAGCCACCGAGCCCAGCCTGAGAAAAAATTGTTTAAAATGGTAGGTGGCTAGGCGCGGTGGCTCATGCCCATAATCCCAGCACATTGGAAGGCCAAGGTGAGAGGATTGCCTGAGCCCACGGGCTGGAGACCAAACCCGGCAACTTGGCGAGACCTTGTCTTTACAACAAATCAAGAAATTAGCCGGGCTCAGTGGCTCAGCCTGTAATCCCGCACTTGGGAGGCCGAAGTGAGTGGATTGCCTGAGCCCACGGGTTCAAGACCCGCCTGGGCAACTTGGTGAAACCTCATCTCTACGATAAATCAAAAAGTTAGCCGGGCATGGTAGCACATGCCTGTAGTTCCAGCTACTTGGAAGGCTGAGGGGGAAGGATCGCGGAGCCCAGCAGGTCGAGTCTGGGTGGCTGTGAGCATGCCACTGTCCTCCAGCATGGGCAACGGAGTGAGACTCCAACTCAAAAAAAATGGGTAGGTGACAAAAAAGTTTCAAAACAGAATTCTTGGTTATAGAATCATGAGTGCTTATCTTTTTGTGACTGGCTTATTTCACCGAGCATAATGTCCTCAAGTTTCCATTCATGTTGTGGCGTGTGTCAGAATTTCCTTCCTCTTAAGGCTGAAAGATGTTGCGTTGTATGACAGGAAGTTATTATTAACGACTTATGGATGCAGCCAGGTCTGGCCTTAAGGTTCTTGCTATTTTCCAGCAAACCTGCATTGCGGAGAGCCACACCAGCCCCCAAAGACCTCTTCTCTGCTTGCCCAAATGGGGAGAGAGGAGGAGCCCTTTGGTACACCTCAGGGACCGATGAGCTTGGGGGCAAAGCAATGAAGACACAGTAACCTTCTCTGTGCAATGTCGAAAGGAAAACCAAACTAGCAGCTCTCCATCACCACAGTGATATGACAAGAAAGATGTGTTTAGTCTTTGTCCCTGGCTTCTGACACAGAGCTCCTAAAACCCTTGGAGTTTTGAGTGTTGAGTGAGAGGAGCATGTTTGTTATCATGATGATCCCCTTTCAATCATACTTGAGTTTCTGGTGATGAGGTGACTCTCATTGGGCTTCAGGATGAGGCTGGTTGCCAGAGGAACCAACCACGTGATTAGAGGGTTGGAACTTGCAGGCCCACCACGGCCTTCAGCCAGTGGTTTAACCAATCTTGCCTACATGATAGAACCTTCATAGAACTCTAAGCAGCAGGGTTCAGAGAGCCTCGGGGTTGGGGAACTCACCAAGGGCAGGCTTGTGGGACTGAGCCCTTAAATCTGTGGGGTCTGTGCCAGTTCTATGTGGTAACACTATTCATTGAAGAATTTTAGAGCACCCCACTGATGTCCGAGAGAATCTGAGAGTTGATGCTAGAGCCACAGTGAGAGGCAGGGCTTCTCCAGGTCACAAAAGAGGCATCCATGAGGAAGAAACCCGGCAGCCCAGCCTGCTCAGTGAGTCTGCAGCATTCCAGGTGCTCAGTTCCTGTAGAAGGGATGTTCACTTAAAATATGTAAACAATGCAGGCACATCTTCAGGACTCTAGTGAGAGTTGTGAGACAGCAATAATTTGAAATTATTGACCTGTGCTCTTCCACACCAGTCCCAAGTGACAGGAGGGGGCTGGCTTCTTAATCACATTCAGAGGTTGTAAAATAGAAAACTTGTATTTTTTATTTAATTTTTTTTTTTTTTTATTTTTTATTTTTTTTTTTGAGTTGGAGTCTCACTCTGTCGCCCAGACTGGAGTGCAGTGGCCGCTCCCGGCCACCGCATTCTCGGCCTGCTGGGCTCCGGCGGTCCTTCCGCCTCAGCCTTCCAAGTAGCCGGAATTACAGGCGCGCGCTACCACGCCCGTCTGATTTTTTGATTTATTGTAGAGATGAGGTCTCGCTGCCCAGGCGGGTCTCGAACCCGCGGGCTCAGGCAATCCACTCACCTCAGCCTCCCAAAGGCGCGGGATTACAGGCTGAGCCACCGAGCCCAGCTGAAAACTTGTATTTTTTAAAAATGCAGTTTCTTCAGTCATTTGCAACCCTCTCCAAATCAGATGCAAAAATCCTCAAGCAAGCTGCATCAAAGTGGCGGACAGGGAGAGGGCGGGCAAGCAGGAGGAAGGCCAGGAAGACACACAGGCTGCGTCCACTCTTTGGCTTCAGTCAGTGGTTTTTCCACCTTAGGTGGCAAATGTCATTGAGGGAACGGGTTACCCACCCCGGACCTCTCCATCAGTGTCCGCAGGGCAGGATCTAGAATCTCAATCAACACAGTCTCAGAGGATTCTAAGACCACCAAAGTCTGAAGCTCATTGGCTGCTGCTATGAACTGAAATGTGCCCCCGCTTCCCCAAATCCATATGCTGAAGTCTTAACCCCCAATGTGACTGTATCTGAAGACAGGATCTTAGGAGGTAATTGCGGTTAAATGAGATTATAAGGGTGAGGCTTTAATCTGACAGGAAGCTGGCCTTATACCAAAAGAAAGATCTCTCTCATCTTACCCACCTCCCCACACATCCCCTATGAGGACACAAAAAGAAGGCCGCCAACTGGTGACAGGGTAATCCCTCACCAGAAACCAAGTTGGCTAGCACCTTGATCTTGGACTTCCACCTTCCAGAACTGTGAGAAATAAATGTCTGTTGTTTAAGCTACCCAGTCTGTGGTATTTTGCTGTAGCAGCCAGAGCCGGCTAAGACAGCTTCGGAGATTTAAAAAATGACCAGGCAGGCCACTGTTAGCTAGGAAGAAGAGATCCTTGTTCCAGGCTTGAGACATTAGAATTCTGCACGCCTATGCCATGTTTTAGAACACATCCTCAGGAACAACTATGCTGGTCAGTCTCTGGAAGCCTCGCTTCCAGAACTATTGGGAAATTTCAGCTCTGGCACACAGAGCACCCGCCTGCTTGTCAGGAGGCCTGGACTCGCGCCTGGCTCTGCAGCTTTGCCTTCTAGTAAGACTCTTCCAGGCTCTGGCCTCAGGCGCCTCTTTATTTGTAGAATAAAGGGATTGGGCTAAATTTAGGAATCTTAAGCTTCTGAGCAGCAAAACCCTCTCTTCAAATAAAATCTTCCATGGACCCCCTAATCGGAACACACAAAAGTCAAGCTTCCTGGGTGGAAAGGAAGCCTCTTGCTCTCCCGCACACAGTAGCTCCTAAAAAATGGTACAGAGGTCCTCTGGCCGGGGCAGGCTCGCTTTACACCTTATGTGCCAGAATGGTGGGGAATAACTCACAGCTCTCTTAAAGCATTCTGCTTTGGGCAGACTGTAAAAGCAGATGATGGGGCAACCCCTTCAGGTCCCCTCCCACTGTGGGAGCTTTTCTGTCCTCTCAATAAATCCTGCTTTCTAAAAAAAAAAAAGCAGATGACATGCCGGGCGTGCGCCATGCTCTGCCTGCTGGCCATTTCCCAAGTGGACGTACCTATCATCGGATGGGAAGGGAACCTCTGTAACACACGCAAAATAATCTCTCAAGTTCAAGAAAAACTGTGTGCCTGAACTTCCCTTACCTGAAAAGGAGCCAGTTAAAAAAATAAAGAGGAAAAACCCCAAAGCAAAAGACTCAAGGATACTACGTGTTCTTTCTTCCATCACATTATTTGCGACCACCACAAATTATGCATGAATTAGTCTTTCCCTGGCATGGAAAACTATGTTTCTGATGTGAGGTTAAGCCAAGAAAGAATGGAAACCTGTACACAGCTCGGTCATGATGGGAAAAGACGCCTATGCACCTGTTCTAAAGACAAGGAGACAAGCTGGGCTCGGTGGCTCAGCCTGTAATCCGTCGCCTTTGGCAGGCTGAGGTGAGTGGATTGCCTGAGCCCACGGGTTCGAGACCTGCCTGGGCAACTTGGTGAGACCTCATCTCTACAATAAATCAAAAATTAGCCGGGTGTGGTAGCGCGCGCCTGTAGTTCCAGCTACTTGGAAGGCTGAGGCGGAAGGATCGCCGGAGCCCAGCAGGTTGAGGCTGCAGTGGCCGCTCCAGTCTGGGCGACAGAGTGAGACTCCAACTCAAAAATAAAAAAGAAAAAATACAAGGAAACAGAGCGAGGATTGTGAGCAAGGGCCTTCTGAGACCTAGCATCAAAGCTGAACTCTGCCATGACCTGTGTACTCGGGGCACGTCGGTTCCCCCCGCCAAGTCTCCTGCTCCTCATCCGATATTTGGGCTGTGGATGGCAGTGGAGATGCAGCTGGGGGACAGCCTGGCCACTCGCATCAACACAGGCAGTTCGAGGCCACGAGGGAGAAACTCTTGCTGGCGCTTATCCCTGCACAAGGCTGGAGAGGCTTACTGGGTTCTCTCGTAACTTCTATTGTGGACTTACATTGACAACAAGAAAAAAATAAAGTGCGCCAAGAAGAAGCACAGTGCTTGCAGAAAACCGCCTGCAGACCTGTCCTCCTGCTGCGGTGTGAAGGGCCCGAGCCTGAGGGGCTCTGAAGGAGCAGCTCGGCTCGACCCCGAAGCTGAGCCGGGCACTGGGGGCGGCAGAGCGTGTGCATGTGGCAAGGACAGCTGACGGCAGCAACCCCTGGCTTGCGCCTGTCACTTGGAAACAAATGGTGGGGGAGCCAAACTGGCTGGGAGGAAGAACGGCTAAAGAAAACGGAAAGAAAGAAAGACGTCCATTGAAGGAAGAGGCAGCAGAGGAGTGAGAGAAGTGAGCTCCGGCTTCAGCCCCGGGGAAGAACGCTGATCGGGGAACAGGGCTGAGCTGGTGTCTCCAGGCGTCCAGGGTGGGGTCCCAGTATCCGAGCTGCTCAGAAGACGCTGGTGTTTGACAAGCAGGTGCGTTCATTTGCTGTCAGTGCTTTCACCAACAGACATGTCTTTTCTCCCTGTGTGGAGGCCAGAAAGTAAGAGAGCAAGGTGCCACAGGTTTGGTTTCTTCGAGGCTTCTGTCCTTGGCTTGCAGACAGAGACAAGGCAGGCAAAGTGAGGGCTCCGCCTTCTCGCTGTGCCCTCACACGGCCATGCTTGGGTCTGTGTGTCACCTGTGGCTAGTCACCTCTTCTTTTTTTCTTTTGAGTCGGAGTCTCACTCTGTTGCCCAGGCTGGAAGGCAGTGGCATGCTCCTGGCCACTGCAGCCTCGACCTGCTGGGCTCAGGTGATCCTCCTGCCTCAGCCTTCCAAGTAGCTGCAACGACAGGCATGCGCCACCACGCCTGGCTAATTGATTATTTGTAGAGATGAGGTCTCTCCAAGTTGCCAAACCCCTGGTCTCAAACCCCTGGACTCAGGCAATCCTCTCGCCTCAGCCTCCCAAAGTGCTGGGATTACAGGTGTGAGCCACAGCGCCTGGCCTGTCGTATGCTTTATAATGAAACTGTAATTGGATGTATAGTGCTTTCCTGAATTCTCTCTAGTGAACGAGCAAATCTTTTGGAGGCTCTGGTCATAGCCCAGACTTTTAGCCTGTTAGTCAGAAGAGCAGATGTCCTGAAGACCCCACTTGAGAGGCATGTCTGAAGTGGACTTGTTAGGACTGGCGTCCTGTGCATTTAGTCCTGACCACTGGGTGGCTAGTTCCAGAGTTGAACTGGGCACATGATTGGTGTCAGAATAGGTGGTGATGTTCGAAGGCTGTCAGCTCCACAGGAGCTCAGCAGGGCACAGACCCGTAGAAGAAATCTACCTGTTGGAGACCAGGGACTTAACGTAATTGATGGAGTCTACGTGTAACATTTAGAGTAAAACAGGAAATCCTACTTTTCTTTCTACCTGGTCTGAGTACCTAGGAACAAAGAGTGTTTTAGCTCCATATACTTTAAAAATATGAACATACTTTTTTTCTTTTAAAAAATTTTGTGAGACTGGGTGTGATGGCTCACACTTGTAATCTCAGCAGTTGGGAGGCCAAGGTGAAGCCAGTCTGGGCAGCTTGGCAAGACCTCTTCTCTACAATAAATTTTTAAAAATTAGCTAGGTATGGTGGTGTGTGCTAGCTACTTGGAAAGCTGAGGTGGAAGAATGGCCTGAACTCAGCAGGTCAGGGCTATGGTGGCTGTGAGTGTGCTGCAGTATTCCAGCCTGAGTTATAGAGTGAGACTCTGGCTCAAAAAATTTTTTTAAACTCCGAATGTTTGCGAGAGATGGGGTCTTGCTCTGTTGCCCAAGTTGGAGTGCGGCGGTGTGATCATAGCTCACTGCAACTTCAAACTCCTAGACTCCAGTGGTCCTCCTGCCTCAGCCTCTGTCTCCCAAGAATCTGGGACATGAGGTATGCACCACTGGGCCCTGCGTCCATGGATTTTTCTTTTTCTTTTTTTGAGTGGGAGTCTCACTCTGTCGTCCAGACTGGAGTGCAGTGGCCGCTCCTGGCCACTGCAGCCTCAACCTGCTGGGCTCCGGCGATCCTTCCGCCTCAGCCATCCAAGTAGCTGGAACTACAGGTGCGCACTACAACACCTGGCTAAATTTTGATTTATTGTAGAGATGATGTCTCGCCAATAGAGTCCTCCTGGCAATCAGGAAGGTGTAATTAAAACATGTTTCCAACACTAGACTGCCAACATTTAAAGCCACGGACACTCTACCACGGAAGAGAGTGTGGAGAAGCGGGAAAGTGGCGGCGTGGCCTTTTTGGAAGGTAACTTGGCAGCCTGTATCAAAATCCAACTGTGTCCCACTTCCATTAGTATAAGACGCTGTGATGTATTAGCACACAGACGATGAGATGTATCAGTACACAGACACTGCAATTTCTCTCTGTGTGTGTGTGTGTGTGTGTGTATGTATTTTTCTGTGTGCTAGTCTACCTGTATGCTACCCAGCCTGGAAAAGAGACTGGAAGCATGCATAGTGGCTTCCTCTGGAGAGGTTTCACAACATTTCTAGGTACCACGCACATGTGTACAAAAAGGCCAATGCTAGGTACAGCATTATTCATGATGCAAAAAAGGATATTTTGCCGCCTACTTTCATCTTTCAGAGAGAGCTTCGTCATTAGGGAAAATGAGTCCAGAACTGCTATGATGCATTCATACTCTTTTTTTAAAAAACTGCGCAGCTAGCCGGGCTCTGTGGCTCAGCCTGTAATCCCGTGCCTTTGGGAGGCTGAGGTGAGTGGATTGCCTGAGCCCGCGGGTTCGAGACCCGCCTGGGCAGCGAGACCTCATCTCTACAATAAATCAAAAAATCAGCCGGGCGTGGTAGCGCATGCCTGTAATTCCGGCTACTCGGAAGGCTGAGGCGGAAGGATCGCCAGAGCCCAGCAGGTCAAGGCTGCGGTGGCCGGGAGCGGCCACTGCACGCCAGTCTGGGTGACCGAGTGAGACTCCAACTCAAAAAAAAAAAAAAACCAAAACTACGCAGCTGAGAAAAAGAGTCAGGCAGAGCTCCTCACCCTGACAGAGAAATTGTGACATGAGAAAGACAGCTGCATAACAGTGGACTCAATAACGTTCACTAGAGTGAAATCACTGCTGTGTGTCTCTGTACAAGCTTACCTCGGAGGGGCTGCAGGTTTGGCTGCCGACCACCACAAGAGAGCAAATGCTACAATAAATGGAGACCTGAATGTTGGTGTTTCCCAATGCACAAAATGTCATGTTGATGCTATATTGTAGTCTATTAAGTGGGCAGTATGTCTAAAAAATGTATAAACTATTTTACTAAACTTACTTAAGACAAAGAAATTTACTGCATTGAAGGACTCTTCTTTTAATGAAAGATTTATCTGTTTTGATAGCATTTTTACCCACAAAACTTTTTTCTTTTTTTTTTGAATTGGAGTCTCACTCCATCGCCCAGGCTGGAGGGCAGTGGCACACTCACGGCCACCCCGCGTCGACCTGCTGGGTGCCAGCAATCCTTCCACCTCAGCCTTCCAAGTAGCTGGAACTACAGGTGCATGCTACCACGACGGGTTAATTTTTGATTTTATTGTAGAGATGAGGTCTCGCCAAGTTGCCCAGGCAGGTCTCGAACCCTCGGGCTCAGGCAATCCACTCACCTCGGCCTTCCAAAGCGTCGGATTACAGGCTGAGCCACCGGCTCATTGATTTTCTTAATTCGTATGGGAAGTAATGCCAGATGTGATATGAGGTAAAGAGATGGATTCAAATCCAGTTACCTGAGTCCTTGGCAGATTGCTAAGTTGTTTTGGATGCCAGGTTTCTTATAATGTCAGATGGATAGATCCTTTGTGGCATGCTCACACCATGGGGAGAAAGGAATGAGAATGAATAATTTAAGACAACATGCACCATAGGGACGAATCTCATGTAATGAACAAGTTAGACAGATACACCACTATACAAAGTTCAAAAACCAGGCACATATAATCTGTGATGTTAAGAGCCAGGTATGTAGTTATCCTTGGGGTGGTGGCTAGAACTAATGGCTGGGAGGGGCACAGGGGACACTGGTAATGTTCTGTGTCTGTGTCTTGATCTGGGTGTGACTACAGGTCGGTGCGAGTGTTCACATGGGTGAAAATCCATTGGGCTGTATACTTAGGATGTGTGCTCTTTTCTGTGTGCACTCACTACTTTGAAAATCAGCAATATTCAGGCTGGACAAGGTGGTTCAGCCTGTAATCCCAGCACTTTGGGAGGTCGAGGCAGGAGGATTGCTTGACATGCCTGGGCAACATAGCGAGACCCTATCTCTACAGAAATTTTCTTTACAAGTTAGCCAGGCACAGTGGGCAAGACTCTGTCTCTCTAGTAAAACAAAACAAACACACAAAAAAACAAAAAACCATATTTGAAGTTCCGAGGTGATTACGTCTTGGAACTGTGAGGATCAGGCTTGAGCCTGATAGGCTTCGGCACACAGCACACTCTCAGCAGAGTTAGTTACCAAGTCTCCTCCGCCCACTGAATGAATATGCCAGTGCACACGTTGCATAGGGAAAAGACTCTCAGTGAGCAGTGCAGAGTAGCAGGGCCAGAAAGGAGCATGCACAGATTGGAGGTTTGCAGTTAGGCTCCTCCTCAGATGGGGTGGGTCACGGAACCTCTCGAAGCCTGTTTTCTCACCTGGTCCATGGCCCCCTGACTGGTGACTTGTCCAGATTCTGCGACTCTGTGAAGCCCTGGGCCGGAAGCCCGAGCGGCACACAGGCAGTAGACCTCAGCAAGCTGCGAACTGGTGGTGAAATGGGATGCCTTGTCCACTAGACCCATTCGTGGCTCTGACTGACACCCGGGACAACGGGGACAATCAGGCAGGGACAGGCAGCGGCAGCTGTCAAGACAGGTTCTCCATGGCTGGTGGCCTCATGTGTTTGTTGGCTGAAGCTCTTGGAGTTGCTCTAGAAAGCTGACTCTCCAAGAAATGGTGCACACATTTCACCCTCAAGGAAATCGTTTGCAGCTTCTGCTGCCATGTCCTCACATTAAGCTTATTGCTGGCAACAACCGTCCAAGACAGTGGTGCCAAACACAGCCCTCCTGAGTGACCTTACAAAAATTGAGCTAATGGCAATTTTATGTCTCACGGAAGCTGTTGCTGTCCACCAACTGCCAACAAGAGCCAATCCCAGACTCTGCTGCCTACATCTCAGTCGGGACATTTCAGGAAACTCAGCAGGACATCACATAGGGGCGAGGAAGGTGCCTCGCACTGGGACTGCTCATTTCGGGAGGTAGGGCCGTACAGCGAGGTGCCTGTGGAAACACAACTTTAAATGGGCACAAACACATGCAGTGATGACAGCCGCCACTGACTCATGCCTGTGGCAAGGTAGACATGTGGCAGGCAGTTTCCCCACGTGGCTTCAGCAGCAATTCCCAGGGTTCACCGAGTCACAGAGGTGAGGGGGAGTGTCCTCTCGGATAGTCTCAGTCCACCCATGCCGCCTTGTCCTGCCATTGCTAAGAGGCCCCACGTCAAAGGGACGTGGGTAAATAAGGTGCTAGGTATAGAAGGTAGATATAATACACTCCTAGAACACATGCATCAGAGACCAAGCACTGAAAAAACTGTCCGTGGCTGTGAGCAGGCAAATGTGCAATGGAGTGCCATGAAAGTGTGACGCCGACCGGACACCTGCATTCTGCCTTGGAGACACACTCCTTCAAAGGAGGAGGTGTGGACACGTGGCCGAAGCCACTGGGCTTCCTCACAAGAGGGGGAGAGGAAGGTGCTCAGAAAAGGCATGTTGCGACTGTACAAGTAACTTCCGAATCCATACTCCTGAGTTTTGGTGGGGGTGAGGGGACACCATCGGGTAACTTTAAGGACATGCTGACTTGCCTGCGTATTTCCTATCCAGACACAAGAGAATGTAGTGTTTAAAAATGAGGGCAACTTGGGAGCTTAGTTTTTGTTGTGATTTTTCCTTGAAATGAGATGATGACATCAAGGCATTAGTTAACATTTGCTAATGCAATGGCAAAGGAAAAGGAAGAAGCAAAACTGCTGGGGAAACTGAGCTGAAGAGAATGTTTTCCACTGGGAAAAATATTCGGCACTGTTTTTGTTTTTGTTTTGTTTGTTTTTTGAGTTAGAGTCTCACTCTGTCACCCAGACTGGAGTGCAGTGGCTACTCCCAGCCACTGCAGCCTCGACTTGCTGGGCTCTGGCGATCCTTCCACCTCAGCCTTCCAAGTAGCTGGAATTACAGGCAAACGCTACCATGCCTGGCTGATTTTTGATTTATTGTAGAGATGAGGTCTCGCCAAGTTGCCCAGGTGGATCTCGAACCCACAGGCTCAGGCAGTTCACTCACCTCGGCCTCCCAAAGTGTGGGATTACAGGCTGAGCCCCAGAGCCCAGTTTTGGTACGTTTTCAACTGTCAAAAGATTACTATCCAGAGTGATCAGAGATTAAGGACAGATCAGTAAGAAAAAGAAAAAAAACCCAAAAAACTGACATAACACCATAGCATGAACTGGCAATGCATATGTAATGCTAATGCATGAAAAACACAACAGTAAAATGATGAGTCCTGCCGGGTTCAGTGGCTCAGCCTGTAATCCCACGCTCTGGGAGGCTGAGGTGAGTGGATTGCTTGAGCCCGTGGGTTCGAGACCCGCCTGGGCAACTTGGCGAGACCTCATCTCCACAATAAATAAAAAATCAGCTGGGTGTGGTAGCGCACGCCTGTAGTTCCAGCTACTTGGAAGGCTGAGGTGGAAGGATCGCTAGAGCCCAGCAGGTCGAGGCTGCGGTGGCCAGCAGCGGCCACTGCACTCCAGTCTGGGTGACAGAGTGAGACTCCAACTCAAAAATAAAATAAAATAAAATAAAATAGAGTCCTCCTGGCAATCAGGAAGGTGTAATTAAAACATGTTTCCAACACTAGACTGCCAACATTTAAAGCCACGGACACTCTACCACGGAAGAGAGTGTGGAGAAGCGGGAAAGTGGCGGCGTGGCCTTTTTGGAAGGTAACTTGGCAGCCTGTATCAAAATCCAACTGTGTCCCACTTCCATTAGTATAAGACGCTGTGATGTATTAGCACACAGACGATGAGATGTATCAGTACACAGACACTGCAATTTCTCTCTGTGTGTGTGTGTGTGTGTGTGTGTATGTATTTTTCTGTGTGCTAGTCTACCTGTATGCTACCCAGCCTGGAAAAGAGACTGGAAGCATGCATAGTGGCTTCCTCTGGAGAGGTTTCACAACATTTCTAGGTACCACGCACATGTGCACAAAAAGGCCAATGCTAGGTACAGCATTATTCATGATGCAAAAAAGGATATTTTGCCGCCTACTTTTTTTCTCAGAGAGAGCTTCGTCATTAGGGAAAATGAGTCCAGAACTGCTATGATGCATTCATACTCTTTTTTTAAAAAACTGCGCAGCTAGCCGGGCTCTGTGGCTCAGCCTGTAATCCCGTGCCTTTGGGAGGCTGAGGTGAGTGGATTGCCTGAGCCCGCGGGTTCGAGACCCGCCTGGGCAGCGAGACCTCATCTCTACAATAAATCAAAAAATCAGCCGGGCGTGGTAGCGCATGCCTGTAATTCCGGCTACTCGGAAGGCTGAGGCGGAAGGATCGCCAGAGCCCAGCAGGTCAAGGCTGCGGTGGCCGGGAGCGGCCACTGCACGCCAGTCTGGGTGACCGAGTGAGACTCCAACTCAAAAAAAAAAAAAAACCAAAACTACGCAGCTGAGAAAAAGAGTCAGGCAGAGCTCCTCACCCTGACAGAGAAATTGTGACATGAGAAAGACAGCTGCATAACAGTGGACTCAATAACGTTCACTAGAGTGAAATCACTGCTGTGTGTCTCTGTACAAGCTTGCCTCGGAGGGGCTGCAGGTTTGGCTGCCGACCACCACAAGAGAGCAAATGCTACAATAAATGGAGACCTGAATGTTGGTGTTTCCCAATGCACAAAATGTCATGTTGATGCTATATTGTAGTCTATTAAGTGGGCAGTATGTCTAAAAAATGTATAAACTATTTTACTAAACTTACTTAAGACAAAGAAATTTACTGCATTGAAGGACTCTTCTTTTAATGAAAGATTTATCTGTTTTGATAGCATTTTTACCCACAAAACTTTTTTCTTTTTTTTTGAATTGGAGTCTCACTCCATCGCCCAGGCTGGAGGGCAGTGGCACACTCACGGCCACCCCGCGTCGAGCTGCTGGGTGCCAGCAATCCTTCCACCTCAGCCTTCCAAGTAGCTGGAACTACAGGTGCATGCTACCACGACGGGTTAATTTTTGATTTTATTGTGGAGATGAGGTCTCGCCAAGTTGCCTGGGCTGGTCTCGACCCGCGGGCTCAGGCAATCCACTCGCCTTAGCCTCCCAAAGTGCTGGGATTACAGGCTGAGCCACCGAGCCCGGCTTCTTTTTTTTTTTGAGTTGGAGTCTCACTCTTTTTGCCCAGGCTAGAGTGCAGTGGCACGCTCATAGCCACCACAGCCTCAACCTGCTGGGCTCAGGCGATCCTTCTGCCTCAGCCTTCCAAGTAGCTGGCACTACAGGTGTGCACCATCACACCCAGCTAATTTTTTAATTTCTTGTAGAGATGAGGTCACCGAGTTGTCCAGGCTGGTCTCGAACCCCTAGGCTCAGGCAATCCTCTCACCTTGGCCTCCCTAAGCACTGGGATTACAGGTGTGAGCCACCGCACCTGGGCAACCCCAACTCTTAAAAAAAACAAGATAACTGAAGTCTTTTCATTACCACTAGAGGCATAAGACTAACATTCCTGATCTTACGATACACTTCAAAGTCCAAGGAAGAGCGACCCAGCTGGCTTGATAAGCCATGTCACTTGCAGTGGTAGACGCCTCCAGAACTCACCGGCGTCCAGTCTTCTCTCCTGCCAGGGACACAGAAGAACATACTTTCCTGCCCCCTTGCAGTTAACGAGGGCAATGGGCTGACAGTCCAGGCGACCAGACCCACCTCGGGGCGAAAGCCCTTTCTTGCCAGCGGGAACACTCTCCAGCAGACTTGCCCTGGAGTGTTCCCAGCAAGGGCCAGGCACTCCAGTGCAGAGGCTGCAAGGCGGCCCCACCTCGTCAGTCTGGGCCCTAGGCACCATGTGGTAGGGGCACCACACGAGCAAGATACACCACAGAGGTTTCCGGTCGCTGGTTCCTCGGCAGTGCGATAGCCCAGAGTCTACAGCAACATAAAAAGTGTCAACGACTGAATCAACATCAAAGGGAAGTCACGGGGAACGAACTTTAACATTGCCTTTCTCCCTGTCTCTAAAATAAGGGAGTAAGTCATCTTCCTCTGTTGACAATAATTAGATTCTATTTCAAATCACATTTCCCCTATTTAGTCTTGGCCCTGTATTTAAAGTGAGTCCATTTTCACCTCCAGTCCTTTTACTTGAACACTCTCCATCGCAAATTCTCTCTTGCTTGGCTAAATTTCATCCGCAAGTAGCTTTTTTAGCAGTCTATCTGCTTGTCGCTCTTGTTTGATTGACATCTGAACTGTGTATAAAATTCTTAGGTCCATCTTGCCCCTTAGTATTTTATAGACGTTGCTCTGTAGTCTCTGCCATCGAATTTGGCATGGACAAGTCTTAGGCAAGTCTAATTTTTTTTTTGAGTTGGAGTCTCACTCTGTCGCCCAGACTGGAGTGCAGTGGCCGCTCCCGGCCACCGCAGCCTCCACCACTGGCCTCTGGCGATCCTTCCACCTCAACCTTCCAACATGGTGAGATAGCATCTCTACAGTAAATTTTAAAAACTCAGCCAGGCGTGGTGGCACATGCCTGTAGTTCCAGCTACTTGGAAGGCTGAAATGAAAGGAATGCCTGAGCCCACTAGGTTGAGGCTGTGGTGGCCTTGAGCATACCATTGCACTCAGTTTGGGTGACAGAGTGAGACTCTGACTCAAAAAAGAAAAAAAAAGACTTGTGCATGTGATGAAGTTTCACTTCTATGATTATGTTTCATCATGTGGCAAAAGTAAAGCGATTTTTCCGGTGTAATTAAGGCCCCTAAGCGGTTGACTTTAAGTTAATTAAAAGGCAGACAGTCCTGGGTGATCCAGACCTGATCCGGTGAGCCCTTTATTTATTTATTTATTTATTTATTTATTTGAGTTGGAGTCTCACTCGGTCGCCCAGACTGGAGTGCAGTGGCCGCTCCCGGCCACCGCAGCCTCGACCCGCTGGGCTCCGCGATCCTTCCGCCTCAGCCTTCCGAGTAGCCAGAATTACAGGCATGCGCTACCACGCCCGGCCGATTTTTTGATTTATTGCAGAGATGAGGTCTCGCTGCCCAGGCGGGTCTCGAACCCGCGGGCTCAGGCAATCCACTCGCCTCAGCCTCCCAAGGGCGCGGGCTTGCAGGCTGAGCCACCGAGCCCGGCTACATTTGAGTTGCGGTCTCACTCCGTCACCCGGGCTCGAGTGGAGAGGCACGGATAATGGCCCACCGCAGCCTCAACCTCCCGGCTTCAGCCGATCCTTCTACCTCAGCCTCCCAAGTAGCCGGAACTAGAGGCACACGCCACCACGCCTGGCTAATCTTCTGATATTTTGTAGAGAGCGGTCTCGTCACGTTGCCTAGGCTGGTCTCAAACTCCTGCACTCAAGCCAGCCTCCCGCCTCGGCCTCCCAACGGGCTGGGGTCACAGGTGTGGGCCGCCGGCCCGACGCAGTGAGTGCTCTCACGGGGCCTTCTTGGAAAGGAGAGCCGGGCCGAACCGTGCTGGCCGTGGGCCTTGAGGCAGGCGAGCCCGAGTTCAGCAGGAAGCGAGTTCCGCCCCGTCCCGCGAGCCTGGAAGTCGAGCCTGGAAGCCGCCTCCTCGCGGGCTGAGACCTCGGCTCCGGCTGACGACCGGGGCGCGGCCCAGAGTCCCGGTCGGGCCCAGCTCGTCTCCCGCGGGCTCTCAAAGCACGGAAACGCGGAGAGAGCAGACGCTGTGGCGGCGGGGTTGTCGCGCGGCCTGGAGACCCGGCCGCGGGAACCCGGACGCCGGCGCAGGGAGGAGCAGGCACGACCCGCACCCTGCAGGCCGTCGGCGCGGCGACTCGCCGCCGCAGACCCCGGAGGCGGCTTCGAACGCCAGGCCCGGCCGTCGACGTGGGAGAAGTCGGGCCGAGAGCCTGTGTTTGGAAAGCAGGCTTCTGGGGAGGACAGAGCCGCTCCGCAGGGGGCCCGGCGCGGTCGCCGGCTTCGGGGACTCCCGAGACGCCACTGCTCGTCTGAAGGAGACGCGCACACAGGCGCGGGCACCGACCTCACGCCACGCGCGGACGCAGCTCCGCCCGCCTGCGCCGTCCTCAGGGCGCCGTCCTCAAGAGGCTCGCGTGGCTCGGCTTCCGCGCGAGGGGCCCCGGGCTCTTCCACGGGCGGCCGGGGGGAAGGGGCGCGCGAGCGGGGGGTCCCAGGGCGCGGGCGCAGGGGCGGGCGCGGGCGGCGCTGCGGACCGCCTCCGGCCGGCGGCAGGACCGGCCCCGCCCCCGAGGCCCCGAGGCCCCGCCCCCGAGGCCCCGAGCCCCGCCCCCGAGGCCCGGGGCCCGCCCCCCGAGGCCCCGAGGCCCCCCCCCCGAGGCCCCGAGGCCCCGCCCCCGAGGCCCGAGCCCGCCCCCCGAGGCCCCGCGCCAGCCAGCTGGAGCCCGCAGACGCGCCTGCAGAGTTTCCGTTTCCTTCGGCGAAACGTGAAGACGAGCTGCAAGGGAACCCAGCACGTCGTTGAAGTCGGTCAAGCTGGCTTTCGGGCGTCGTCGGTGCGGACAGACCGCTGCTGACAGGCAGGACTCGATATGCGGCCGGGGCGGGCCGCAGAGAGGCCGCTGGGCTCCCGCGGCCGTTGGGAAGGGGCGTGGGCGTGTCTCGAGCGCCGGCTTCGCGCTGACCGACGTGGCCCGGACGCGCGGTCTCCCTTCCCACTCTGCCTCGGACGGGGGCCGCCGCCTCCTCCCCGGCCCGCCGGCCCCGCTGGCCGGGCTCACCGCACGCCGACTGGTGCTGGCGAGGGCCGGCCGCTCGCGCCAGCCCGCCGGGGGTCCGGAGCCCGGGCGCACGGCCGCGGCGGGCGGCACCGTCGGGAAAGCGGGCGAGCCCGGGCCCGCCCGCCCTCCGCCCGCCCTCCGCCCCCCTCCGCCCGCCCTCCGCCGCCGCGTGCCCGGGCGTGGCGCCGCCTTCCGCCGGGGCTCTGGGAACAGGAGACTGCCACAGCTGTGCTGTAAAGCGACTGAAAGCTGTCACTTGAAGTGTTGCGGCTTCCCCTTCTTTCCAGATGTTGCAGCTGTCTGCCCCTTCCCCTGGAAACCCGGAAAAGGACGTGTTGCAGATTGCAGAATATTGTCTGAAAACGCCAGCATGACCAGGAGACGTTCATGATCAGAAAATTCCGAGTCATGCTAGCACTGCATGGAGGCTTTGAACTCGGGGCAGGTGAGGGGCCTTGAACTTTGGGTATAAACACTGGAAGGAGTCTGTGTGTTGCTCCGAGCACGCTTTGGGTAATGATGCCCACTCGTCTCCCTGTAACTTGGCTGCAGAAATTAAACCCCCTTTTCCCCCGGGTTCTGTCTTTGACTGCGAGGAATAGCAGTCGGTTTGTTAGACCAAACGAAAACAACCCCTGAGCGCTGCAGGAATCTCCTGCAGGACAAGTTTCGCACACCCAAATGGCTAAAGAAACATTGCCGTAGAACTGGGAGTGAATATTAAAAATACAGTTATCTTTAGAATTAATACTGAGGGTTAAAAGGGAGAGGATAGTATATAAGGGGGGTCCCCCCAAAAACGGAGTTAATGTTTGGAGGATGGGCCCCTTGACAGGCTTCCCCTGCTAGGTGAATGTTCTGGGAACCCTTCGGCATCTGTACCGGCCAGCATTGTGGTGAGAGGCTACGTTTGGCTTCAGTGAATTTTGTTTAGTCTTTCAGCGCGTGTGTCCGTTTCATGTTGGGTGATTTATGAGTGCACATGCCCACACTGTGCTGAGTATTCAGCAGTTTTTGACCAAAAACGGGATGCTCCCTGTGCCCCACCCTCCTTGTTCATCTGATCTCACTCCCAGCAGACTTTTTGTTTCCCTGGATGAAAAGTCTTCAAAGGGAAGTGTTTTGCTGATGTGGAAGGGATAAAACAAAACGTGGCAGAAGCACCAAAAGGCATCCCAATTGATGAGTTCAAAAACTGTGTTGAGCAATGGAAAAAATATCTCCCTGGGTGTATAGCATCAAAAGGAGAGAGTACTTTGAGGGTGACTGAAGTTTAACTATGTAAAGAACAAATACACAATTTTTTGTAAATACATTCTGGGTTTTTTTGGGCCCTCCCTTGTAGAATGGCAATTGCTATAACATTGTATAGCACAGCTATTTAAAAATGAGGACGGGAAGCCGGGCTCTGTGGCTCAGCCTGTAATCCTGCGCTTCTGAGGTGAGTGGATTGCCTGAGCCCGTGGATTCAAGACCCACCTGGGCAACTCGGAGAGACCTCATCTCTACAATAAATCAAAAAATTAGCCGGGCGTGGTAGCGCGCACCTGTAGTTCCAGCTACTTGGAAGGCTGAGGTGGAAGGACCGCCGGAGCCCAGCAGGTCAAGGCTGCGGTGGCCAGGAGCGGCCACTGCCCTCCAGTCTGGGCGACAGAGTGAGACTCCGACTCAAAATAAATTAAATAAATAAATAGATAAAATAACAACGAAGGCGGGAAGGCTTCGAGGAGGTGGAGCTTCATTTCCCACCCCTTCAATGTGGTCTGAACTTAGAGACTTGCTTCCAAAGCAGATTATGGAGAGGGGGGATGGGAAGTAAATCTACATTGGACAAGCCTGGCAAATACCACTTGAACATATTATGTTGGTGTGCCTGTCCACTCACAAAGTCTCGGAAACGATTTCACACACAATAGCAGTGCGCATGCCTTGCTGCCGAGGTTGTGGTGTTATATCGCTACCTCTCCTGGAAACGAAACTGGGATTTTTGGAGAAATGGCTGATTTCAGGAGCCGGAAACACACGAGGTGGGTCTGGAATGCCCTGCCAGACCAGATAGCAAGGTCATATCAGCAGAAACAGGAGCCGGCCTGAGAGCGCTCCTGTTGGCTCCCTGGGAGCCTGAGTGCAGGCCGTGATGGCAGCAGCTGAGTCGCATACCATGCTGAAATCCACACATCTATCCTGCCGCTGAGAGAAAATCCAGCCGCGCTCGGCGGCCCAGCCTGTTCTCCCGCGCCTTTGGGAGGCTGCGGTGAGGGGATGGCCGGAGCCCGCGGGTTCGAGACCCGCCTAGGCAGCGAGACCTCATCTCTACAATAAATCAAAAAATCAGCCGGGCATGGTAGTGCGCGCCTGTAGTTCCGGCTACTCAGAAGGCTGAGGCGGAAGGATCGCCGGAGCCTAGCGGGCCGAGGCTGCGGTGGCCGGGAGCGGCCGCTGCCCTCCAGTCTGGGCGACAGAGTGAGACTCCGACTCAAAAGAAAAGAAAAGAAAATCCAATTGGCCATGTTTGTAGGATCACAGGGAACAAACTCATCACCTTGAAAACTAGTAAATAAAGGGTTGATGGCAAACATTTATCTTGCCTTTTCTGTATGGATTATATCAGCATTTTTAGAGTGGCAGTGTCCCTTTATGAATGCATTCCCGCTAATAGAATAAAAAGAAATAAAAGGTTTACATTATTAACAGTTAGGCACATGTAGTCCTACCAAAATAAAAAATCAAACTGAATCTGACCAAGCTCAGGCAATCCACTCACCTCAGCCTCCCAAAGCGCGGGATTACAGGTTGAGCCACCGAGCCCTGCTGGAGCCTCTTTTATAAGGGCATGAATTCCATTTGCGAGGACTCTGCTCTTGTGACATCACCTCCCAAAGGCCACACCTCCTAACACCACCCCATTGGGGGTTAGGATGCCGGCATATGAGTTTGGAGGTCTACAGCAGTCATCTATAAAGATTTAGTTATTTACTTACTCCTCTGGGTTTTTTTTAGTCCGAGTCTCACTTGTCACACCCCAGACTGTAGTGCAGTGGCACACTCATGGCCACCACAGCTTCGATCTGCTGGGCTCAGGCAATCTTTCCACCTCAGCCTTCCAAGTAGCTGGAAATATAGGTGCATGCCACTACACCCTGCTAATTTTTTGATTTAATGTAGAGAGGAGGTCTTGCCAAGTTGTCCAGGCTGGTCTCGAACCCCTGGGCTCAGGCAATCCTCTCGCCTTCGCCTCCCAAAGTGCTGGGCTTACAGGCATGAGCCACTGTGCCTAGCTTTTTTTTTTCTCCCAACATTCAGTTGGTACTAATAGGTTAAAGACTTAAAAAGTACATACATCAAACACAAGGAAACTGCAATACCAACTATAACATTTAGAGACATATACTTGTCTATTAAAACCATAGGAAAGGCCACGTGTGGTGGCTCACACCTATAATCTCAGCATTTGGGAGGCTGAGGTGTAAAGATCACTTGAGATCAGGAATTCAAGAGCAGTTTGGGCAACATAATGAGACACCTTTCTCTACAAAAAAAAAAAAAATTATCCAGGCATGGTGGCATGTGCCTGTAGTCCCAGTTAATCAGGAGGCTGAGGCAGAAAGATTGCTTAAGCACAGGAGTTGGTGGCTGCAGTGAGCTATTCCAGCCTGGACAACAGTGAGACCCTGTCTCTAAAAAAAAATAAATAAAAATAAAAAAAACCCAAAACTATAGAGAAATGAAAAAAAAGTTATTATAAAGTTAGGATAGAAAAGTGCAGGAATGGCAGAGGAGATGTCCTGAGCTAGAGTACATTCTAGAGCGTAATACACACATCCAGCAATCGAAAAGAGTAGAGTGTGCTGTGAGACCACTGTGGAATTAAACTAGAAGTCAGCAACAGACAGCTAGAAAATTCCCAGGTATTTGGAGATTAACAGCACACTTTATTTTTATTTATTTATTTTTTGAGTTGGAGTCTCACTCGGTCGCCCAGACTGGAGTGCAGTGGCCGCTCCCGGCCACCGCAGCCTCGCCTGCTGGGCTCCGGCGGTCCTTCCGCCTCAGCCATCCAAGTAGCTGGAACTACAGGCGCGCGCTACCACGCCTGGCTAATTTTTGATTTATTGTAGAGGTGAGGTCTCGCCAAGTTGCCCAGGCAGGTCTCGAACCCGTGGGCTCAGGCAATCCACTCACCTCAGCCTCCCAAAGCGCAGGATTACAGGCTGAGCCACCGAGCCTGGCTAAACAGCACACTTTATTTTTTTATTTATTTATTTTTTTGAGTTGGAGTCTCACTCTGTCGCCCAGACTGGAGTGCTGGAGTGCAGTGGCCGCCACTGCAGCCTCGACCTGCTGGGCTCCAGTGATCTTTCCGCCTCAGCCTTCCGAGTAGCCAGAATTACAGGCATGTGCTACCATACCTGGCTGATTTTTTTGATTTATTGTATAGATGAGGTCTTGCCAAGTTGCCCAGGCAGGTCTCGAACCCGCGGGCTCAGGCAATCCACTCACCTCAGCCTCCCAAAGCGCGGGATTACAGGCTGAGCCACGGAGCCCGGCTAACAGCACACTTTAAATTAGCACACAGGGGAAAGAAGAAGTCTCAAGCGAAAGCAAATATTTTGAACTGAGAAAAAAACACAAATTATCAAAATTTGTTGGGTGCAGTGCAAGCATGGTCTAGGAGGAATTTTATGGCCCTAAATACATATAGTAGAATGAAGGAAGGTTTAAAATCAATAATCTCTAAGCATCTACATTAGGAAACTAGAAAAAGAAGAGCAATTTAAGCTGAAAGAAAGAAGTAATAAAAATCACAGCGGCTGGCCTCTGTGGCTCAGCCTGTAATCCCGCACCTTTGGGAGGCTGAGGTGAGTGGATTGCCTGAGCCCGCGGGTTTGAGACCTGCCTGGCAATTTGGCGAGACCTCATCTCTACAATAAATAAAAAAATCAGCCGGGCGTGGTAGTGCGCGCCTGTTGTTCCAGCTACTTGAAAGGCTGAGGCGGAAGGATTGCTGGAGCCCAGCAGGTCGAGGCTGCGGTGGCTGGAAGCAGCCACTGCACTCCAGTCTGGGTGACAGAGTGAGACTCCAACTCAAAAAAAAAAAAAAAAATTACAGGAAATCAACAAAGTTGACAAAAGGAAATCAATAGAGAAAGTCAACAAAATCAACAAGCAGTTCTCAAAAAGATCACTAAAAATTGTTAAACTTCTAGACGAGCTAACCAAGGAAAAAGTTAGTCATACAGTATTTTTATCAGAAATGAAAGAGGGGATACTACTATTGACTGCAAAAATATAAAGGAATACTAGAAACAACTGGATGCTAGCAAATTAGATAACTTAGGTGAAATGAACACATTCTTAGAAAGGCACAGATGCTGGGCACGGTGGCTCAAGCCTGTCATCCTAGCACTTTGGGAGGCCGAGATGAGCGGATTGCCTGAGCCCATGGGTTCGAGAACAGCTCGGGCAACTTGGCAAGACCTCGTCTCTACAATAAAAAATAAAAATCAAAGAAGTAGCCGGGCATGGTAGCATGCGCCTGTAGTTCCAGCTACCTGGAAGGCTGAGGCGGAAGGATTGCCTGAGCCCAGCAGTCAGTGCTGGGGTGGCTGTGGGCATGCCACTGCACTCCAGCCTGGGCGATGGAGTGAGACTCCAACTCAAAGAAAAAGAAGAAAGAAAGAAAGAAAGAAAGGCATAGCCTACCAACAGACTTAAGAAGAAATAGAAAATCTAAACAGATGTGTAGTAAGAAAACAGACTGTCCTTGTATGTGTATCGCAACACTATTCACAATAGCAAAGACGTGGAACCAGCCTAGGTGCCCATCAGTGGTGGATTGGATAAAGAATATGTGGCATATATACACCACGGCATACTACACAGTTACAAAAATAGAATGAAACTGTGTCCTTCGCAGCCACATGAATGCCGCTGGAGGTCATTATTCTAAGTGAATTAATGCAGGCACAGAAAACCAAATACTGCATGTTCTCATAAGTGGAAGCTCAACACTGGGCACACATGGACATAAAGATGGGAACAACAGACACTGGGGACTCCTAAAGGGGGAGAAAGTAGGGGGAACGGATTGAAACACCTCCGATTGGGTACTGTGCTCACTATTTGGATGACAGAGTTAACGAAAGCCCAGACTTGACCTTCATGCTGTGTATCCATGTAATAAAACTGTTCATCAGCTGGGCGTGCTGACTCAAGCCTGTAATCCCAGCACTTTGGGAGGTGGAGGCGAGAGGATTGCCTGATCTCAGGGGTTCGAGATCAGCCTGAGCAACATGGTGAAACCTTGTCTCTAGAATAAATAAAAAATTAACTGGGTGTGGTGGCACATGCCTGTGGTTCCAGCTACTTGGAAGGCTGAGACGGAAGGATCCCCTGAGCCCAGCAGGTTGAGGCTGTGGTGGCTGTGAGCATGCCACCGCACTCCAGCCTGGGCGACGGAGTGAGACTCCTACTCAAAAACCAACAAACAGACAAAAAAACTGCTCATATACCCCTTGAATTTAAAATAGTACTAATAAAAAGACTCCTGAAAGAAGGGGAATTCATTACAAGTCAGGCAGCGCTCCAACTTTTTATTTATTTTTATATCTGTCTATCTAATTTATCTATTTATTTATTTTGAGTTGGGGTCTTACTCTGTCCCCCAGGCTGGAGTGCAGTGGCACGGTTACAGCTCACCACAATCTTGAACCCCCAGGCTCAAGAGATCCTCTGTCTCAGCCTCCTGTGTAGCTGGGACTATAGGCACGTGTCACCACAGCTATTTTTTTTTTTTTTTTGTAAAGACAAGGTCTCTCTATGTTACCCAGGGCCAGATAGCTTCCCTGGTGAATGCTAACAAATGTTTAAAGAATTAATACAAATCCATTTGAAACTCTTCCAATAGTTAGAAAAGTTGGGAACATTTACCAACTTTTTCTATAAGATTAGTATTACCCTTATACTAAAACAAACAGAAACATCACACATACAGAAAAAAGTACAGACCCGCCTGGGCAACTTGGCGAGAACTTGTCTCTACAATACATCAAAAGTTAGCCAAGCATGGTGGCGCATGCCTGTAGTTCTAGCTCCTTGGAAGGCTGAGGCGGAAGGATCGCCGGAGCCCAGCAGGTCAAGCCTGCGGTGGCTGAGAGCATGCCACTGCACTCCAGCCTGGGTGACAGTGAGACTCCCATTCAAAAAAAAAAAAAGTACAGACCCATGTACTCAAACGGACTATTAGACTAAGGTACCCTCAACAAAATACTAGCAAATCAAATCCATAATAAGTGAAAAAGACATATAAATTATAACCAAATGAGATAGATCCTAGGAATGCAAGCTTGGCTTGACATCTGAAAACCAATTAGTCAACAGAATAAATAATAATGGAAAAGACCACATGCTCGTCCCAAGTGATGCAGACAAGGCATCTGACAAAAGCCAGCACCATTTCATAATAAAAGCAATCAACAAAACCCTAACAAAATTATTCCTACATCTATAAAACCTCACGTCTAATATCATGCTTAATGCTGAAATGCTTTTCCCCTAAGTTCAGGACCGACGCAAGGATGTCCCCTTTTACCACTTCTTTTCGGCATTGCATTGAAAGTTCTAACAAGGACAATTAGACAAGGAAATGAAATAAAATGTGTACAGACTGGAAAAGAAGAAGTAAAACTATTTCTCTTTGCAGATGACATGATCTTGTATACAGAAAATTATAAGGACTCTACTAAAGAAACTATTAGGACTAGCTGGGTGTGGTGGCTCACACCACTTTGGGAGGCAGAAGCCAGAGGACTGCCTGAGCCCAGGTGTTTGTGACCAGTCTGGGTAACTTGGTGAGACTTCGTCTCTACAATAAATAAAAAAGTAGCTGTTTTGTGGCGGCACATGCTTGTAGTTCCAGCTATTTGGGAGGCTGAAGCGGAAGGATCGCCTGAGTCCAGCAGGTTGAGGTTGTGGTGGTTATGAACGTGCCACTATACTCCAGCCTGGATGACAGAGTGAGACATATTAATTTTTTTGAGTCTGGGGTCTCATTCTGTTGCTCAGGCTGGACGGCAGTAGCATGGCCATGGCTCACTGCAGCCTCAACATCCTGGGAACAGGTGATCCTCTGGCCTCTGCCTCCCGAGTAGCTGGGATTCCATGTGTGCACCACTGTGCCTGGCTAGTTTTTGACTTTTCATAGAGACAAGGTCTTGCTGTGTTGCTTAGGCTGCTCTTGAACTTCTGGGTCAAGCAATCCTCCTGCCCTGGCCTCCATGTGCTGAGATTACAGGCATGAGCCATATTTGTCATGGCTATATTTGTCATATATAACAGGGTCTCACTTTGCTGCCCGGGCTGCAATACAGCTCACTAATCTTGAAATCCTGGGCTTCAGCTATCCTCTCTGCTCAACCTCCCAAGTAACTAGCACCACAGGCACATGCCACCAGGCCCAGCCAATTTTTTATTTTTTTGTAGAGGGGGAATCTCACTATGTTGCCCAAGCTGACTTGAACTCTTGGCTTCAAGCAATTCTTCTGCCTCAGCCTCCAGTGTGCTTATAGGCGTGAGCCAATGTACCCAGCCTTATGTATTTATTTAGATTTTGAGATAGAGTCTTCTTATGTTACCGAGGCTGGACTCCAGTTATTCTCCTGCTTCAGCCTCTCAAGTAGCTGGAACTTCAGGCATGAAGCATCACACTTGGCTATTACTACCTATTGTTAATTTCTTACTCTGCCTAATTTATGTTAAACTTTATCATGGGTGTGTATCTATAGAAAAAACAGTACATAGAGAGTTCTGTACCATCACTGGTTTCATACATCCACTGGGAGTCTTGGAAAATGTCCTTGATGGGTAAGTACTGCAGTAATGGCTGAAAACGTCCCAAAGCTGACGAAAGACGTGAATATACACATCCAAAAAGCTCAGTGAACTCCAAACAGGATAAACTCAGAGACCTACACTGAGACACATTACAGGCAAACTGTTAAAACTCAAAGGCAAAAGAGAAGCTTAAAAGCAGAGAGAGAGAGAATAGAGTTTTCATGTACGAGGGCTCCTCAATAAGGTTAACAGCAGACTTCTTATCAGAAGCCATGGAGACCATATGGCAGGAGAAAAACATTCTTAAAGTGCTAAGAGAAAAATCTGTCACCCAAGAATTCTATATATGGCAAAACTATCCTTTAAGAATGAAGGATATATTAAGATATTTCCAGATAAATAAAAGATGAGGGAGTTCATTACCAGTAAACCTGTCCTATTAGAAATGCTAAAGGAAATTCTTCAGGCTAAAATAAAGAATGCTAGATACCTCAGAGATTCTGATTCCACTGTCTGCAGAGGGGACTGGTGACAAGTACTATTAAGTTTCTTGGATAGTCCAAGCGTACAGATAGAGTCAAGAGTCTCTGAATTAGTAACACTTCCCAGGTCAGCAGACCCCAACCACAGTCTGCATTTGGGTCAAATTCAGGCCTAACCCAGTCAGCTCAGAGCAGAGCCACATGGCCTCAGTACGTCCAAAGCCCTCTCCATCAGCAGGGTTTGTGGCTATGGAAGACCTGGAGGCAGGTCCCTGCTGGACACGCTGAGGACACGACAAGCCAGCACACTGCTTAGCACCCTGAAATGCAGTGGCTCAATAAATAACAGGTGCTGTTACCATCCTTTCTCTTCTGTAACACAAGGGTATGCAGTCGGCTTTCTGTATCCCAGAATCTCATTTAAAAAAAGGAAAAAAAAGAATGCTAGGTAGATTTGAGTTTGGAATGACAGTTCCAACACTCTATCCAGTTACCTGCAGGAGGCACTGATTATGAAATTCTATTACAGCATTACCCTGACTGGCAAAATGAGTAGGCATAACCAAAGAAAGCTTTAAAGGGGTGGGAATTTCACTACAATATGGGGCATTTGGTTCTGACTTCTTGGGAAAACTGCCCAGGGCCAGAAGTCATCAACTTCGCATCCTAATTTGCAGTTTGACAGTCTCTGGTTACAGCATTGGGTGCTTTGTTGAAATCCCGAGTGGCTTACACATCAAGCATGAGGGTTATTCTTTGAAATTTACATTGAGTCGTTTAGTTGCAGCTTATAGGGCTTCAGGAATAGAGCACTTCCTGTCCGAGTGATTCCAAGTCAGAAAAGTGGGAGAACTATGGTCATATAGTTTGGAGAGTCATAGCTTGATCCTGAAGGAACCTAGAAGAATTCAGAATTCATTTCAGTTTACAAGCAGATAATAAAAAAAAAACTTTAAAACAGTGAACAAGGCTATAATTTATTAATAGGTGCACTATAGCTTTTTTCTTTTCCTTTTTTCTTTTGAGTTGGGGGCTCACTCTGTCACTCAGGCTGGAGCGTAGTGGCATGATCATGGCTCACTGCAGCCTTGACGTCTTGGGCTTAAGCAATCCTCCTGCCTCGGTTTGTAGCTGGGACTACAAACATGTGCCACCATGACGCCCTAATTTCTTGTAGGACAAGGTCTTGCCATGTTGCCTAGGCTAGTCTTGAACTCCTAAGCTCTAGCAATCCTCCCATCTTGGCCTCCCAAAGTGCTGAGATCAAAGTGCGAGCCACTGTGCCCAGACTGTAGTGTTTTTTTGAAAGATAAGTTTTTTCTCTCTGCATTTACCACATTGTTACCAAAGATAATCACAAAGAATCTAAAATCTAAAAATGAATTTATTTGCAAAATAACTTTAGGCCTGAGTAGTTATACAAATGTAGCGAGACTAGCAAATGACTATATAGACTCTTTTAAAGTCTGCTTTGCTGGAAGTTTTTATAAGGAATCTTAGATTGGACTTTTAAAAGCTTCTTGAGACTAGAAAGACAGCACGCTTTCCACCAGACTGTCTGTATGCCTCTAGATTTGAATGAATTCCTCTCTTTTTATGGTCCATAAAATATCTTGAGGTTCCTGGGTCTGCAAGGAAGTTGTTTTTTCCTTTTTTTTTTTTTTTTTTTGAGTTGGAGTCTCACTCTGTCGCCCAGACTGGAGTGCAGTGGCCGGTCCCGGCCACCGCAGCCTTGACCTGCTGGGCTCCAGCGAGCCTTCCACCTCAGCCTTCCAAGTAGCTGGAACTACAGGCGTGCGCTACCATGCCCGACTAATTTTTTGATTTATTGTAGAGATGAGGTCTTGCCAAGTTGTCCAGGCGGGTCTTGAACCCGCGGGCTCAGGCAATCCAGTCACCTCAGCCTCCCAAAGGCGCAGGATTACAGGCTGAGCCACCAAGCCCGACTTGTTTTTTCCTTTTCTACCCACTTTAAGAATGGAACACTTGAAGCTAGGTAGGTGTTCTATGTCCATTTTCCATTATGACGTTCCAGTCAAAGTTGTGGTAATATAGCCAATGTTTCTAATTTTATTCTATCATAAAGAGAACAGATCTTTACTGCATTTATGCAAATAACTATATTACCACAAAACAAGAATATCCACAAAAGTTTTCAGATTCTGAGGGATTAAGCAGGCAGAGAATGTCATTGTCTTGTCTCTGCACACAGAGGTATACTGTACCAAATTGCCGTCAGCTGTAGATAGCTTGAAAATAAAAATTTATTTCAATTTGGAAAACTTTGAAGAGGCCATTCAGAAAAGAAAAACAGCTTCTTCTCTGAGGAGACACCAAATGGCAGCTGAGGCTGGCACAGTGGGAGGGCCTGGAGGCCCTGGAGTGGGAGGTCGCTGTGGCTTCAGCAGGGGCCTTCGTAGGCCCCAGGCCAGAGGCTGCGGCTGTGTTTGGGCCCAGGGCCAAGGCTGCAGAGCTCAAGTGGACAAGGCTGAGGACAAGGAGTAGGTGCCTGTCACCAAGCTGGGCCACCTGATCAAGGACATGAAGATCAAGTCCCTGGAGGAGATTTGTCTCTTCTTCTCCCTGACCGTGGAGTCTGAGGCCACTGACTTCTTTCTTAGGGCATTGCTCAAGGAGAGGCTTTTAAGGTTATGCCGGGTACAGAAGCAGACCCGTGCTGGCCAGTGGGCCAGGTTCAAGCAGTTTGTTGCCATCGGAGATTACAGTGGCCACAGCAGTCTGGTGTGAGGTGCTCCAAGGAGGTAGCCACTGCCATCTGAGGGGCCATCGACTTGGCCAAGCTCCCCATTGTCCCTGTGCAGGCGACGGGGGAACAAGATTGGTAAACCCACACTGTCCCCTGCAAGGTGTCAGGCCACCGTGGCTCTGTGCTTGTGCCCCGTTTCCCTGCTTCCAGGGGCACCAGCGTCGCCCTGGCCCCTGTGTCTAAGCAGCTGCGGCTGATGGCTGGCACTGCCCCCCGGGCAACTTCACCAAGGCCACCTTTGATGCCATCTCCAAAACGCATGGCCCCCTGATCACTGACCTCTGGAAAGAAAGACTGCATTCACTAGCGCTCCCTATCAGGAATTCATCAACCATCGCGTCAAAACCCACACCAGTCTTTCTGCAGAGGACCCAGGCTTGGGCTGTGGCAACCACCCTGGGTTTTTATGCAAGAAAAGTAAAGTGACTCAAGCCTGTTAGATAAAGAAAGAAAGAAAAACAACTCTTCATCACTTTGTTCAGTGCCATGTAATTAATTCTTACTTGCTTAGTGTTGGGTTAACAGTTTATGAACAAATCAGTTTATTCATTAGAGTTTTAGAGATTCTGACCCAGATCGACGGTATAAAGTTATCAGAAATATATACTTGTCAGTGTTGTTTCCATGAATTTCCTGGAAGATGAAAACACTTTAGGATTATGGCTGCTTGTGAAAACTTTTAGCAAAGCATCAGACTAAAACAATTAACTGTCTGTGAGTGGGAAGACTATTTTTTTTTTTTTTTTTTAGTGGAGTCTCACTCTGTGGCCCAGACTGGAGTGCAGTGGCCGCTCCCGGCCACCGCAGCCTCGACCTGCTGGGCTCCGGCGATCCTTCCGCCTCAGTCTTCCAAGTAGCCAGAACTACAGGCGCGCGCTACCATGCCTGGCTAATTTTTTTGACTTACTGTAGAGATGAGGTCTCGCCAAGTTGCCCAGGCGGGTCTCGAACCCGCAGGCTCAGGCAATCCACTCACCTCAGCCTCCCAAAGTGCGGGATTACAGGCTGAGCCACCGAGCCCGGCTAAATTTTTTCTTTTTTTTTTTCAGTTGGAATCTCACTCTGTTACCCAGGCTGAAGGGAAGTGGCACGCTCCTGGCCACTGCAGCCTTGACCTGCTGGGCTCAAGCGATCCTTCCACCTCAGTCTTCCAAGTAGCTGGAACTACAGGCACACACCACCATGCCTGGCTAATTTTTTAAAAAATGTATTGTGATGAGGTCTTACCAAGTTGCCCAGGCTGGTCTCGAACCTGTGGGCTCGGGCAATCCTCTCACCTCAGCCTCCCAAAGTGCTGGGATTATAGGCATGAGTCACCGCGCCCCGATCTTTATTTTTTTATTTGAAAGATGTGGGGTGCAATTCAGGGTTAGGCATACAAATGGTCATTGTACAGGTAAAGTTTGGGCTTCACTTTGGTCTGCATTTCACCTGGTTTGAGATCAGGTACCCTTATTGATGAAGTATGCCCCCATGCCTTGGCAGTTTCTCACTACGGCAATTCCTTTCTTACAGTATTATGATAATCGTTCAGGGTTCGCTTATGAGTAAGAACATGTGGTACTCAGTGTAAGGCAAGTGTGGAGAAAACGAGAACAGCCGAGTGGCTAGGCAAAGAAAAGAAAATTTATTAGCAGGAAAGGAAAGGAAGGCAGGCCCCTAAGAAGAACCATCCCCTTGCTCTTTGTGGGACCCTTTCATACCCTGTGGCTGGAGTTTGGCGGTCACGTCGCCCTGAGACATGGTCTTGCGGGAGCAGGCTGCTGCCGGTGGTCACGCAGCCTGGAGACGTGGCCCTGAGAAAGCAGGTGCCAGCAGCGCAAACAAGACTTCGCTCAAGCAGTGAGGCCCCCCAAGCTCTATCACTCTGTGCTTCGTCTCTGTGCTGGATCACTGAGTACTATACCTAAATCCATCCAAGTTGCTGCGAAGTTCATAATTTTGTTCTTCTTCATGGCTGCATAATAGTCCACCATGGATATGTGCCATATATTTTTTTATCCAGTCCATTTATATTTTGACTAATAATTTAGACAGAAGACTTTTAAACTTAGCTTCTATTTCTGTGTTTTTGTAGCCAGATTATTGGGTTCAGGGCAGGCTTACCAACAAATTGGGCAGACAAAGCTTTTACCATGCCTCGACTCAGCATGGCTGGTTCTGAGCTCGAGAATTTAAATAGAGAATAAAGGTGATTAAAGAAGGCCTTTTTTTTTTTTTTTAGTTGGAGTCTCACTCTGTTGCCCAGGATGGAGCACAGTGGTATGCTCACGCCCATCGCAGCCTCCACCTGCTGGGCTCAGGCAATCCTCCAGCCTCAGCCTTCCAAGTAGCTGGAACTACAGGCATGCACCACCACACCAGGCTAATTTTTTAATTTATTGTAGAGATGAGGTCTCACCAAGTTGCCCAGGCGGGTCTCCAACCCGCGGGCTCAGGCAATCCACTTGCCTCAGCCTCCCAAAGTACTGGGATGACAGCCTGAGCCACCGAGCCCGCGGGTTGGAGTTTTATAAACAGTTTTCTATTCATCTTGGGGAGGGAGGGTCATTAAGCAAAAAGGTTAGCAAGCAAATGCATTTTTTCTCATCAGTTAGTTGCCTACGATTTTTTAATTTGCATTTCTAAAGGAGTCTTTTAAAGAGGAAAATTTTTTTTATTTTTTGAGTTGGAGTCTCACTCCATCGCCCAGGCTAAAGGGCAGTAGCATGCTCACGGCCACCGCAGCCTCGACCTGCTGGGCTCAAGTGATCCTTCCGCCTCAGCCTTCCAAGTTGCTGGAACCACAGGCCTGAGCTACCACACCTGGCTAATTTTCTGATTTACTGTAGAGATGATAAAAATTAACCAATTAGCTGGTGGTGGTCGTGCATGCCTGTAGTCCCAGCTACTCTGGAGGCTGAGGTGGAAAGATCATTGGAGCTCAGGAGGTCGAGCTGCCAGGAGTATGCACTGCACTCCAGCCTGGAGAGCAGAACAAGGTCCCAACTCAAAAACAAATAAATGATCCAATGCTCACATTGAATCTTGGGTCACTCAGAGCAAAGATATAAGCCTAAGAGGGAACTACACAGGAGCTGGATCATCTGAAGTTTTCACATTGTTTCTCATGCCATAGAAACTTTCTTGACGCTTGGCCGGGCCTGTAATCCCAGCATTTTGGAGGCCGAGGCAGGAGGGCTGCTTGAGCCTAAGAGTTCGAAACCAGCCTAGACAACATGGTGAGACCTCATCTCTACAAAAAAAATAGAAAAATTAGCCAAGTGTGGTGGCACACGCCTGTAGTCCTAGCTACTCAGGAGGCTGAGGCAGAGAAGGACTGCCTGAGCCCAGGAGGTCGAGGCTACAGTGGGCAATGATCGTGCCACTATACTCCAGGCTGGGTGACACAATGAGACTCAGACTCAATACACACACACACACACACACACACAGATACATAAAAATGCACATGTTCATTTAAGAATCACAGCAACTATTAAAAAAACATTTTTGTGAAGCTTTGGGTGAACGAGTGTTAAACTAATCCATTCTGAGACCACTAATCCTCTCATTGGAGTCTTCTTTGTAAGTGGGGGGCACTCCAGCAGCTTTTAGGCTCCTTCCATACTCACAAGTCAAGCTGTAGCTGGACCGAGATTCCCTTGACCAGCAGCCATATTTCCCCCCAACCTCAGAGGACAGAACCCAATCCCTGTGAACCTTGGAAGGCTGGATCACCACTTACTGCAATGGCCATAGTTACCTTCAAACGGTGAGCCTTGCCAGTGATACCTCAATCACTATAGATCCCCAAAGACCACGTGCCCTCTCACGGTACAAATCCTTGGGACCCAAAGCTCACGTGTTCTCTCACAGCACAAGTGGACTTTGGACACAAAAGCCAAAAAGAGTAAGCTCGATGCAGAGAGCATAAGCAAGACCTGAAAGAGCTCACTCATGACTCCGTGGCTCCGTGAGGAAGACAGAGGACCCGCTAGGGTCAGTGGTGCCTTGCCTGTCTTCTTTAGGGTTTGCAGGGGTCATCAAGGCTGGGTGTGGTGGCTTGTACCCGTAATTCCGGCACTTTGGGATCTTGAGGTGGGAGGATGGCTTAGGCCAGGAGTCTGAAACCAGCGTGAGCAATATAGCGAGACCCTGTGTCGACAAAAAATTTAAAAAATAGGCTGGGTTTGGTGGCTCTGCCTGTAATCCCAGCACTTGGGGAGGCCAAGGCGAGTGGATTGCCTGAGCCCACGGGTTCAAGACCAGCCTGGGCAACTTTGCGAGACCTTGTCTCTACAATTAATAAAAAATTAGCCAGAGCCAGGCTTGGTGGCTCAGCCTGTAATCCCGCGCCTTTGGGAGGCTGAGGTGAGTGGGTTGCCTGAGCCTGAGGGTTCGAGACCCGCCTGGGCAGCGAGACCTCATCTCTACAATACATCAAAAAATCAGCCGGGTGTGGTAGTGCATGCCTGTAATTCCGGCTACTAGGAAGGCTGAGGCGGAAGGATCGCCGGAGCCCAGCAGGCGAGGCTGTGGTGGCTGGGAGCGGCCACTGCACTCCAGCCTGGGCGACAGAGTGAGACTCCAACTCAAAAAAAAAAAAATAGCCAGGTGTGGTGGCATGTGCCTGTAGTTCCAACTACTTGGAAGACTGAAGTGGAAGGATCGCTAGAGCCCAGCAGGTCGATGCTGGGGTGGTCATGAACGTGCCACTGTACTCCAACCTGGGTGACAGAGTGAGACTCTAACTAAAAAAAAAAAAAGTAAAAAGATAATTAGTCGGATATAGTAGTGGCTGAGGCAGAAGGAACATCTGAGCCCAGGAGGTCAAGGCTGAGGTGAGCCGTGATTATGCCACTACTCTCCAACCTGAGTAACACAGTGAGACCCTGACTCAAAATCACACACACACCCCCAACCAGAAAACAGTATTCTACAAAAACTCAACTAAATGACAAGAAAAGGCAGTTAGGAGGAATTAAGAAAACAAGAAATGCAGAATATGCACAGAACACAAACAGCGAAATAATAGAGTCCGTTCCTCTCTATCAGTGATCACATTTCAATGCATACTGACTTACTCTCCTCCTAAAAGACAGAGTCTGGGGCGATGAAGACAGGCTGGTTAGTGGGAACAAACACACAGGTAGGTAGCAGGAGTGAGTTTTGGTGTTCCATAGCACAACTGGGTGGCTGTAGCTAACAATAATGTCTGAGGTGATGGATGTCCTACATGTCCTGACTCAATCACTCATTACTTACTGAATGCATGTATTCTAACACCATATGTGCCCCATAAATATATACAATGATTAAGTTAATATCAATAAAAAAACCTAAACATGAAAAAAACAGAGACTGGCGGACTGAATTCTAAAAAAAAGAACCCATCTATATGCTGTCTACAACAGACTCACTTTAGATATAAGGAGTCAAAGAGAATGAAAATAAAAGGATGGAAGAAGAAATTCCGTGCAATTAATAACCAAAAGAGAGTCAAAGTGGCTGTATTGTTAGACAAAATAGACTTTAAACGGCAAATGATTATAAAAGGAACTTTTTTTCTTTGCGTGGGAGTCTCACTCTGTTGCCCAGGTTGGAGTACAGTGGCATGCTCAACCTTTACCTGTTGGACTCAGGTGATCCTTCTGCTTCAGCCTTCCAAATAGCTGGCACTATAGGCGTGAGCCACCGTGCTCAGCTAATTTTTTGATTTATTGTAGAGACAAGGTCTCATCACATTGCCCAGGCTGGTCATGAATTCCTGGTCTCAGGCAATCCTCTTGCCTCCGGCAATCCTCTTGCCTCCACCTGCCAAAGTGCTGGGGTTACAGGCGTGAGCCACCACACCCAGTCGATAAGGAACATTTTGTATTGATAAAATGTTCAACACAACAAGAAGGTATAATACTTATAAACATATTTGTACCTAATAATGGAGCTCCAAAATATACAGAGCAAAAATGGATAGAATTAAGGAAAAACAAGGATTCTTCAGTCATAGTGAAGACACTCCAATACCCTCCTCCCAGTAACAGTACAAACAGAAAGATCACCAAGGAAATCAGAAAACGGAACAACATAAGACAGTTCGACCTAAGAGACATGCACAGAACACTCAGCAGCAGCAGAGTCAGCATTCTCCAGCACATCCAGAACGTGCCCCAGGGTGGACCATGTGTTGAGCCGTAAAACAAGTCTCAGCAAAACTCGAAAAGACCACAACCGCACACAGCATCTTTCCCAGCCACAACAGAGAGAAAACTCACATTGAACAACTCAAGGAAACCTAGAAAGTTCACCATATGTGACAATTAAGGTCTTTGTTGGATTCAGGAGGTACACATGTTGTGTTCGCTACAGGAACACACTGTGCGGTGGCAGGGATGGGGTCTCGCGTGGCCCTGTCCCCAGAGAGCGAACACTGTGCCCCGCAGGCACGATGGCCAGAAGCCCCCGCGCCCCCGACCCCCCACTGGCTTCTGCAGCGCCTAAGGCTCTCCTCTACGCTCCCACCTGCGAGTGAGAACAGGCGGTGTCTGGGTTTCTGCTTCGAGTCATTGCCCTTAGGATGGCCATCTCCAGCTCTATTCATGTTGCTGCCAGGGTGTGAGTTCATTCTTTTCTGTGGCGGCTAAACCAGTCTTAAAGAACCAGCGAGTCAAAGAAGAAATCACAAGGGAAATTAAAAAGAACACTGAGATGAATAAAAGCCAAAACACAACAGAGCAGTGCTAAGAGGAGAAACTGTAGCTGAAAAAGTGCTGGTTGAACAAGAAGGAACATAAACTAATTCTACACTTAGAAAACTAGGAAAAGAAGAGCAGACTAGACTGGAGCCAGCAGAAAGGAGAACATAATAGTGGCAGAGCAGAGATTAAGGAGAACGAAAAATAGAGGAAACCAATGAAACTAAATGTTGGGTCTTTAACAAGATCAGCAGAAAAATTTTTTTCTTTTTGAGTTGGAGTCTCACTCTGTCGCCCAGACTGGAGTGCAGTGGCCGCTACCGGCCACCGCAACCTCGACCTGCTGGGCTCCGGCGATCCTTCCGCCTCAGCCTTCCGAGTAGCCGGAATTACAGGCATGCGCTACCACGCCCGGCTGATTTTTTGATTTATTGTAGAGATGAGGTCTCGCTGCCCAGGCGGGTCTCAAACCCGTGGGCTCAGGCAATCCACTCACCTCAGCCTCCCAAAGGCGTGGGATTATAGGCTGAGCCACCGAGCCCGGCTCAAGATCAGCAAAATTGACAAGAGAGACTTCCTGGGTGTGATGGCTCACCCCTCGTAATTCCAGCACTTTGGGAGGCTGAGGTGAGGGACTGCTTGAAGCCAGGAGCTTGAGACCAGCCTGGGCAACGAGACCCTCATCTTTTCTTTTCTTTTTTTTTTTTTTTTTGAGTTGGAGTCTCACTCTGTTGCCCAGACTGGAGTGCAGTGGCTGCTCCTGGCCACTGCAGCCTCGACCCGCTGGGTTCTGGTGATCCTTCCTCCTCAGCCTTCCAAGTAGCTGGAACTACAGGCACACGCTACCACGCCCGGCTAACTTTTTATTTATTGTGGAGATGAGGTCTTGCCAAGTTGCCCAGGCAGGTCTCGAACCCGCGGGCTCAGGCAATTCACTCACCTCAGCTTCCCAAAGTTCGGGATTACAGGCTGAGCCACCAAGCCTGGCTATCTTTTCAATCTTTTAAAAATTAGCTGGGCGTGGTGGTGTGCACCTATAGTTCTAGCTTCTTGGGAGGCTGAAGTGGAAGGATCGCTTGAGCCCAGGAATTTGAGATTGCAGTGAGTGGCGATCATGCCACTGCATTCTAGGCTGGGTAACAGAGTGAGACCTTGTCTCTGTGAGTGAGAGAGAGAGAGAGAGAGAGAGAGAGAGAGAGAGGGAGACTCCTTGAAAGGAGAAATGAAAAATAAAAATTAAAAAACTGCTAAATCAGAAAATGAGAGTAAATATACTATTAATTTTACAGAAATCAAAAAGATTATAAGACACTACGAATAGCTATACACCCACAAATTAGATAACCTCCCCTAGCAGACTGAATGAGGTGAGGAAACCTAATTAAGCGACAAGAACAAACCGCCGGAAGGACACAGTCTACCAAAACTGCCTCGAGAAATGAAGGTGGGCGGAGTCCCACCGGAGGCCGCATGCGGAAGTGAAGGGCGCAACGGTGTGTGTCAGAGGCGAGGCCACCTCACGCCACACTCCCCCAGCCAGGTCTGTTGAGACACACCCGTCCCGGCTCGGTGAGACCTCCCTCCCGTGGCCGCCTTCCTCTGTGAAGAGGGAACAGCCACGGTGGTCTGAATGATGCTGAAGCCCGTTCCCATCCTGCAGAACTCAGCGTGCGCACTGCAGGCTGGAAGCGCAGACGCCGGGACGCTGTTCGCGGGAGAAGCCCTCCAAAACGACAGCGGGCTCTTTGGGCCCACCGCCGTGCATCCGCAGTCAGCTTGGATGGCCTTCCCCAGGGAGGCTTCCGAAGACGTCGCGCAGTTTCCAGTGACCCTCGCAGAAGGACCAATGCCCCGGAGAAACGCAGTGTGGACATCGGAGTCCATGGTGTGCACTGGATCTCTGGGAAACGCCAGAATTATCGATGTAGAATAAAGACATTAAATGGCTCCAGAGATACAGTGTCACATTATTCTGTGGCTTCACTCTGAAACTCCCAGAACCGGTTCCCAATGCACCAATGAGGTGTTGTTGTAGAGCTCACGGTAACACGTAAAATCCGTAAACTCCTGCCGGAAGCGCGCTGAAGGTTTTCGACAAGAAGCAGCCTGAGACCGGTTCTGTGCTGGGCCTGGACAGACTGCTCTGACCGGCGGCACAGGACACCCGGCTGTGCCAGGCGTGGCTGTGGCTTCTGTGGCTCACAGCACGAAAGCAGGGAGAGGAGGCTCCAGCAGACACCTCCAGGGGACCACTCACTTCTTGGTGACTGTCACTGTCTGACAGCGGATGGCCTTTGGTGCTTCACTCCTGCAAGACTCAAACTCATGAGACCGAAGGTGTGTCTGGGCTGCAGCGCCATCAGGGCTCAGGTACCTCGTGCAAGGCTCCAGACCACTCGGGAGAAGTGGCGCCCATCTGTTTGCGCAAGTTTCAGTGACCCTGAGTCGGCCTGGGCTAATATGTCTGTCTTCCTTCTTTAAAAATGAGCCTAAAAGGTAAACAAAAAATTTTAAATAGAGAAAAGTTCATAGAATAAGGATATAAATAAAGTTGTGCAGCTGTACAATGTGCTTTAAATGGTTTTACAAAAGTCAAAAGTTTAAGAAGTGAAGAGTTTACAAAGTAAAATGTCACCGTAAGCAGGGCACATGGCTCATATCTGTGATCCCAACACTTTGGGAGGACTGCTTGGGCCTAGTCGTTTAAGACCTGCCTCTAAAAAAAAAATAAGTAAAAAATCAGTGGGGCCTGGTGGTGTGCACCTGTAGTCCCAGCTACTCAGGAGGCTAAGGTGGAAGGATTGTCTGAATCCAGAAAGTCAAGGTTTTAATGAGCTTGAATCAAATCAAAATAAAACAAAAACCCAATAAACAAACAAACAAAAAAACCCAACAAAGGTCTTACATCTAGGATCTACAAGGAACTCAGATGTGCTGAAAAGAAAAAAGCAAACAGCCCCATTACAGAGTGGGCAAAAAATATGAATAGACACTTCTCAAAAGAAGACATCCGAGCGGCCAACAGACATATGAAGAAATGTCTCCTCACTAATCATCAAGGAGATGCAAATCAAAACTACACTGAGATACCTCCTAACTCCAGTCAGGATGGCCATCATCAATAACTCAAAAACAACAGCTGCTGGAGAGGATGCAGGGAAAAGAGAACGCTTCTACATTGTTGGTGGGAGCATATACTAGTACAGCCCCTGTGGAAAACAGTTTGTTGATTCCTGAAGGGTCTAAGAGTCGACCTTCCATACAACCCCGCAACCCCCCTACTGGGAATCTACCTGGAGGAACTCAAATTGCTCTATGAAAAAGATACCTGCACACGTATGTTGATTGCAGCCTTGTTCACAATAGCAAAAACATAAAACCAACTGTGCTGCCCATCGAAAGAGGACTGGATTAAAAAAAGTGGTACATATACACGATGGAATATTATGCAGTCATAAAGAAGGATAAAATTATGAACTTCACAGCAACTTGGATGGACTTAGAGTCTATCACAGAAACATAGAACTGAGTATCACATGTTTTCACTCATAAGTGAACCCTGAACAATTATCTACTATAAGAAAGGGATTGTCAGCAGTGGGAAATTGCTGGGGGGGCGGTGGGGATTGGCAGTAGTGGGATTCTACTGGGGCTGGGGGCATACCTCATCAGCAAGGGTACCTGCATAATGAACATGTGTATCCTTAATCCTGAATTGTACCCACATCTTTAAAATTTAAAGACAAAAAACCCAGTAAGTGCAGGTTAACTTATTGAAGAAAAAGAAACTTGTTGTGTTGTGTTCACTCATAAAAACACAAAGAATAAAAAATAAGTCTGGTGTGTCCAAAGTATCCAGTGGCTCTGCAGGCTACAGCAGTGCAAAGTCCTCAGCCTTTGCAGTCACTCACTAACTCACCCACAGCAGCTTCCAGTCCTGCCATCTCCATTCATGGTAAGTACCCTATGTAGGATTATCATTTTTAACCTTTAACCAAATCTCCTTTTTTTTTAATTAACGAATTTTGGGGTTTTTAGAGACAGGGCTTTTTCTATCACCCAGGCTGGAGTGAAGTGGTGTGATCATAGCTCACTGCAGCCCCAGATTCCTGGGCTTAAGAGATCCTCCTCCAGAGTAGATGAGACTGCAGACATGGGCTATAGCACCCAGTTTTTTAAAGCTTAAAAAAATGTGCAGAGACAGGGTTCTCACTATGTTGTCCAGGCTGGTCTCGAACTCCTGGCCTCAAGTCATTCTCCCGCCTCAGTCTCCCAAGTGCTGGGATTCCAGGTAAGAGGCACCACGCCCCGTCCATATTTTTACCGTGCCTTTGCTATGTTTAGATACATAAATACTTGCCACTGTGTTACAGTTGCTCACAGTATCCAGTACAGTAACATGCTGTGCAGGTTTGTGCCTAGGAGCAATACGCCATATCATATGGTCCAGGTGTGCAGTAGGCTAGGCCATCTAGATTTGTGTACGGACACTCCCACATTCGCAAAACAATAAGGTTGTCTAACAACACATTTCTCAGAATGCATTCCCATCATTAAGGCATGCACTACTATAACCAGCAGAGAGACCGCATCAGTCATGAAAAACCTCTCAACAAAGAAAAATCCAGAACCAGAGAGGTTCTCTGGTGAATTCTACTAAATATTTAAAGAAAAGTCAAGGCCGGGCTTGGTGGCTCAGCCTGTAATCCCAGCACTTTGGGAGGCCAAGGTGAGTGGATTGCCTGAGCCCATGGGTTCGAGACCCATCCAGGCAACTTGGCGAGACCTCATCTCCACAATAAATCAAAAAATTAGCCGGGCGTGGCAGCGCACACCTGTAGTTCCAGCTACTTGGAAGGCTGAGACGGAAGGATTGCCGGAGCCCAGCAGGTTGAGGCTGTGGTGGCCGGGAGCGGCCACTGCACTCCAGTCTGGGTGACAGGGTGAGACTCCAACTCAAAAAAAAAAAGAGCCTGGTGCAGTGGCACACGCCTACCATCCTGGCTACTCAGGAGGCTGATGTGGGAGGATCACTTGAGTCCAAGAGTTCAAGGCTATCCTGGGCTGCACAGAATACTGTCTCAAAGATCAATACACAAACAAACCAACCAACAAAATAAGACTTAAGAATGTAAAACGGTGCAGCTACTACGGGAACTAGTTTGGTGACTGAACACAAAATTACCACATGAACGCGCAATTTCCTCCCTCGATATGAGGGAGGACCCAAGAAAACCCGGAACTATCTTTCGGAGGGCAGCCCCCTTGAAGCACAGGCTGTCTCTGCTCGGGAAGTGTTGTGGGGACCCACTGGTATCAGTGTGCCGACCGGAGGTTTTGTGAGCGGCTGCATTTGGCCCCAGTGAATTTTTTGGTGGAGTTCCTTTCAGTGCATTCATGATGGGTGATTTTTGAGTGCCACCTGCCCACTATGTCGCGCGTTCAGCAGTTTTTGGCCCCCCAGAATGGCCTGACCCTGTCCCCGCCCTCCCTATTCACCAGATCTCACTCTGAGTGTTTTGTTTGTTTGTTGCCCCAGATGAAAACGGTTCTCAAAGGGAAATGGTTTGCTGATATGGAAGAGGTGTAACAAAAAACAGCAGGAGCACCACAAGGCATCACAACTGACAAGTTCAGCACAGTTTTCAGCCGCGGCAAACATGACTCACAGGCGCACTCATCCAGCGGAGAGACCTTGAGGCTGGCCGAGTTTACACGTGAGAACAAATGCACACGTCTTTACAAATAAATTCCACTTTTTGTGCGTCACCCTCGTGTAATACATGTCCAATGGAACAGACATCAGGCACTTACACAGATACTCGTATGCCAACGTTCCCTGCAGCACTACTCACAATAGCCAAAAGGCAGGCGCAACCATGCATTCATCAACAGATAAATGAACTAAAAAACGGATACATACTTACAATGGAATGTTCTTCAGACTTTAAAAAGGACTGAAATTCCGATGCATGCTACAACAGTGATGAACCCTGAAAGCCTTGTGCCAAGTGAAATAAGCCAGATGCAAAAGAAGAAATATTGTACAATTCTATTACATGAGGCATTCAGATAGACACACCTGTAAAAAACAAAGCTAAGAGCCAGGCGCACCGTGATTACCAGGAGACTAACTAGAGATCGATTAATTAGAGATTACCAGGGGGTTAATGGTTATAGAGTGGTATTGAAAGATTTTTAGAAAAAAGTGGCATTGGCTACATAACAATGTGAGTATTAATTCATGTCACTGATTTGTGCACTTAAGTAGTTTTTGGGGTTTTTTTGAGTTGGCATCTCACTCTGTCGCCCAGGCTGGAGTACAGTGGCATGCTCACAGCCACCCCAGAGTCGACCTGCTGGGCTCAGGCGATCCTTCCACCTCAGCCTTCCAAGTAGCTAGAACTACAGGTGCATACTACCATGCCTAATTTTTTTTTTTTTTATTTATTGTAGAGATGAGGCCTCGCCAAGTTGTCCAGGCTGTTCTCGAACCTGTGGCTCAAGCAATCCTCTCACCTCAGCTTCCCAAAATGCTGGGATTACAGGTTTGAGCCACGCACCTGGTCTTAAATGGCAAATTTTTATGTTATATTTTTAAAGCAATTTAAAAAATTAATAATGCAATAAATAAAAAAACTGAATTATATACTTAAAATGGGTGAATTTTATGGTAATACATTATATCTCAACGAAGTGGTTTAAAAAAATTTTTAAATATTAAAAAATAAGGCCAGGTGCAGTGGCTCAGGCCTGTAACCCCAGCAATTTGGGAGGCCAAGGTGAGCAGATTGTTTGAGCCCATGATTCCGGACCAGCCTGGGCAACATAGTGAAACCTCATTTTTACAAAACAACAAAACAAAATTAGCAGCTTGGTGGTACGTGCCTGTAGTCCCAGCAATTAAGGGAAAGGGTCACTTGAGCCAAGGAGGCAGAGGTTGCTGTGAGCTGTGATCATGGTGATCATGCCACTGCACTCCAGCCTGGGCCACAGAGTGAGACTCCGAAGCAAAAAAAGAAAAAAATCAATTATATTGCTACACAGTACTAATGAGCAAACCAAACGTGAAATTAACAATTCTTTGTACAGCATCACAAACAATAAAATACTTAGAAATGAGTTAAGCAAATGAATTGAAAAACTCATACTGTGAATATGACAAAACACTGTTGAAAGAAATTACAGTACTACTAAATTAATGGAAAGACATCCCATGTTCACGAATTGGAAGTCTTAATATTAAGATGGCAGAATTCCCCAAATTGATCTATAAATTCAACATAATCCATATCAAAATCCCAGATGACTTCTTTGCAGAAAGAGACAGGCTGACCCTAAATTCACATAGGAATTCAAGAGACCCCCAACAGCCAGATCAGTATCAAAAAGACTAATGAGCCGGGTTCGGTGGTTCAGCCTGTAATCCCGTGCCTTGGGAGGCTGAGGTGAGTGAATTGCCTGAGCCCGTGGGTTCAAGACCCGCCTGGGCAACTTGGTGAGACCTCATCTTTACAATAAATCAAAAAATTAGCTGGGCGTGGTAGCGCGCGCCTGTAATTCCAGCTCCTTGGAAGGTTGAGGCGGAAGGATTGCTGGAGCTTAGCAGGTTGAGGCTGTGGTGGTTGGGAGCGGCCACTGCACTCCAGTCTGGACAACAAAGTGAGACTCCAACTCAAAAAAATCCCACCAAAAAACAAAAACAAAAACAAACCAAAAAGAGTAATGAACTGGAGAACTCACATTTCTCAATTTCAAAACTTACCACAGAGTTGCAATAAATATACAGTATGGTAGTGGTCTAAGAAATCAGCAGTCCCCAACCTTTGTGACCAACGGGGAAATGGACAAATGGTGGCACATCCACCCAGCAGAATATACGACTGCAAAAGACACAACTTGCTGACATACACAAGGAACGGAAGGAATTACGCTGAGCAACACGAACATGTAGGTGCTGTGTAAGTCTATTTACATAAAGGCAAAGCGCACACAAAGCTTATCGATGTTGATAGATGTACATCGGACTTTCCCTGCTGGGGGTGGGCAGAGGTGACTACCAGAAGGCACTTTCTGGGGTCACGGAAGCATCAGGTGCTGGCTATGGGTGTGCGTGCTTGGCAAATCTTATTAAGTGTGGAGCGCCTCCGCCCTAGCATGGCGCCCGAAGCAGCCAGACCACAAGACAAAACAAGCCCTAATAAGGCAACTAAAGGATATCAGCATACAATCCTCTCTTACGGCCTTGCCGTGTTACCTTAATTGATTGGCAGAGATACTAGATTTAAGGTCACGAATAGGAGAAAGAAGAACGATGTAGTAACCTGGGATTAAAGCAGCTTGCAGAAGAATCGTGTGAGAGTCGTTATTGAAAGCGACAATTAAGATTTGAGCACTCTACACTGCATGCCACAACAAAGACGGCTATTTGAAAGAAAAAGTGATGGTGACTTTGAGGGCAGTCAGAGGGCTGTGACTGGAATGCAGCCATTGTGGGGCTTCCGTAGACAGAAGATGACTGACACGGTTCTATTGCTTACTGTGGACGGCGAATGGAAAGTCGTTCATCTTTCAAGAATTTATGGGCCGGGCTCAGGGGTCAGCCTGTCATCCCAGCACTTTGGGAGGCCGAGGCGAGTGGATTGCTTGAGCCCACGGGTTCGAGACCAGCCTGGGCAACTTGGCGAGACCTCGTCTCTACAACCAATCAAAAAATAAGCTGGGCATGGTAGTGTGTGCCTGTAGTTCCAGCTACTTGAAAGGGTGAGACGGAAGGATTGCTGGAGCCCAACAGGTCGGTGCTGGGGTGGCCGAGAGAGTGCCACTGCCCTCCAGCCTGGGTGACAGAGTGAGAGTCCAACTAAAAAAAAAAAAAAAAAAAAAGAATTTATGAAGTTGTACTTTTGGTTCATGTGGAAGTTTTCTGGATCCGTGTGGCATTCTGTGATCTGAAAAAACAAAACCACCTTTATAAGGTGTCTGCTTCATCACAGGTTGAGTTGGACTATATAATCTGCAAGTAATTTTTTCTTTTTTTTAAGTTGAAGTCTTACTCTGTCACCCAGGCTGGAATGCAGCGGCATGACCACGGCCTCAACTCTTGGGCTCAGGTGATACTTCTACCTCCTGAAGAGCTGAAACTCTAGGTGTGTGCCACCATGCTGGGCTAGTTTTTTGACTTTTTTGTAGAGACGAGGCCTGGCTATGTTGCCCAGACTGGTCTTGAACTCCAGGCTCCAGTAGTCCTCCTGACTCAGCCTCCCAAAGTGCTGGGATTACAGGCATGAGCCAATGCACCCAGCCTATAAATAACTTTTAAACCCTAAACTTGTATGAATCTATATTATTACTGTAAGAATCACTGGAAAGGAAAATGTTATAAGAAATTTTCTATTTAATGAACTGTTGAAATATATAGGCATTTTTCTCTTTTTTAGAGACAAGGTCTTGCTTTGTCACCAGGCTGGAGTGCAGTGGCAAGATCCTAACTCACCATAACCTTGAACTCCTGGGCTCAAGTCAGCTTCCTGCCTCAGCCTCCTCAGTAGTTGGGACCACAGGCATGTGCCACTATGCCCAGCTGATTAAAAAACATTTTTTGTAGAGACAGGGGTCTCACTGTGTTGCCCAGGCTGGTCTCAAAATTCCTGCCCTCCATTGATTCTCTTGTCTTGGCCTCCCAAAGTGCTAAGGATTACAGGCATGAGCCACAGTGCCTGGTCTGGAATATCCAGGTTTAAAAAAAAGTAAGTATGAAAGATTTTCTGCACCAGGCAGATGGGCTAAAACTTTTTACCAGACTTGCTTCTTTGACTTTTGCACTATAAAGTACAGGAACCAAATTCAAGTGCTAGTCTAAGTATATTTCTAATATTTAAGTACATACATTTTTCTGGTCACTCTGGACTTCTCAGCACTATTTCCTGGTCATAAATCCCTGGTAAGCACAATTTAAAATAAAGCCACCAATAAAAATGTTGTATATAAGAATACAGCCATAAAAGGAACACAAATGTATAAACACTTTTTCTGTAACATTAAAAACCTGTGAATAACCTAAATGTCTTTTTACAGACGATGACATAAATAACCTGTGGACTATCCATGCAATGGATTGCTATTCAGCAATAAAAAGCAATGAACTCTGAAACAAGCAACATGAACAAATCTCAGCATAAAATTTCCTCTATGCTGAGAGACAGAAGCCAGACTCCCTCCTTCAAAAATGGGTATACTGTAGGATTTCATTCATTTAAAATTCTAATAAATGCAAACTAGAGGGACAGAAAGCAGACCAATTTGCCTACCTGGGCATGGGAAAGCAGATGAGGGAAGGAGGCAAGAAATCTGAGGCACAAGAAAACTTTTGGGGCTCACAGACAGGTCCACTGATTGTGCTGATGGTTTCACGGGGTCTACCTTTTTGGCATCAGGAACCAGTTTCGTGAAAAACAATTTTTCCACGAACCTGGGGTGGGAGAGGGAAGGGGAACGGTTTGGGGATGATTCAAGTGCATAACATTTTTGTTCACTTTATTTCTATTATTATATTGTAATAGATAATGAAATAATCATACAGCTCACCATTAAAAAAAAGAGGTGCAAATGGAAGTGGGTGGGCCACGCACGGACTAAAATAAGCGTTGGACTCAGACTTAAAGCCTGCCACCAGCGTAGTGCACAACCATCGTCCATTTATTGACTTGCCACACACCGACAGGGTTTTGGTAAGAATCTGCCGGCAACTGACTGATGCTGGCCTCTGTGCAGTCAAGCCTCACTGCTCATGTTCATCTGCACTTGCAGCTGCTCCCCGGCGCGAGCATCACTGCCTCAGCTCCACCTCAGACCATCAGGCATCAGGTTCTCACCAGAAGCGTGCAACCTAGGTCCCCCGCGTGTGCAGTTCACAATAGGGATCGGGCTCCCGGAATCTAACGCCACTGCTGACCCGACAGGAGGCGGAGCTCAGGCGGTGAGGAGAGCGAGGGAAAGGCTGCAAACACAGAAAAGGATTCCCTGGCTTGCCACTGCTTACCTCCTGCTGTGCAGTCCAGTTCCTAACAGGCCACGGCACAGTGCCAGTCTGTGGTCCCAGGGGCATGGGACCAGTGCTTTAAAAAGTTTATTGTGTATTAGCGGCTCAGACCTGTAATCCCAGCACTTAGGGAGGCCAAGGCAAGAGGATTGCCTGAACTCAGGGGTCCGAGACCAGCCTGGGCAAAATGGTGGGACCTCATCTCTATAATAAATAAAAAAAATTAGCAGGGCATGGTGGCATGTGCCTGCGGTTCCAGATACTTGGAAGGCTGAGGCGGAAGGATCGCCGGAGCCCAGCAGGGCGAGGTTGTCGTGGCCATGAGTGTGCCACCGCACTCCAATCTGGGTGACAGTGAGACTTCAACTCAAAAAAAACCCCAAAAACAAAAAAACAAGAAGAGTTATCTCCAGTCTGGAAACATAGTGAGATCCTGGCTCAGGAAAAAAAAAAAAATCAACTGGGTGTGCACTGCACTCTAGCCTGGGTAACAGAGTGAGACCCTGTCTAAAAAAAAGAAATGAGATGGGCTCGGTGGCTCAGCCTGTAATCCCGCGCTTTGGGAGGCTGAGGTGAGTGGACTGCCTGAGCCCGCGTGTTCGAGACCCGCCCAGGCAACTTGGCGAGAACTCGTCTCTACAATAAATCAAAAATGAGCCGGGCGTGGTAGCGCGCGCCTGGAGTTCCGGCTACTTGGAAGGCTGAGGTGGAAGGATCGCCGGAGCCCAGCAGGTCGAGGTTGCGGCGGCCAGGAGCGGCCACTGCACTTCAGTCTGGGCAACAGAGTGAGACTCCAACTCAAAATAAAAAAGAAATGGGTTATTTAAGTTCCCCCGCACCCCGCCACACACACGTCTGGTCTTGTTTAAACAGTGACAAAACTTGCGGAGAACGTGTCTGCAACATGGGACCCCAATACCGGAATCCTCTCCTGCACTAGCCAGGAGAACATGTGTGACCACGGGACAATGTCTGTATAGATGAGAAACTGAAGGCTGTTTTTCTTTCTTTGCACACACCTAGCTAATTTTTTCTTCCCAGCACAAGGATTCTCCCGCCTCGGTTCCGCAAAGTGTTGGGATTACAGGTGTGAGCCCCACGCCTGGCCAACGAATACTGTTCTAGGAGTCACACAGGACTGGTGCCTAGTCAAGAACTGGCTCCACATCCTAAGGTCACAGCCCTCGTGAAGCGGCCTTGACTGCCTGCCCCAGAACGTTCTCTAGCCTAGGCTATGCAGGCTTAGGCGGCCGAACCCCGGAAAGGCCAAAAGCCTGCGTGGCTTCCTTCTACCCCAACCCCACAGCAGATGACAGCCTACCACTCCAGCGTGAGGAAGGCAGTCTCGGGCGTGCCCAATGGTTGGCTCCAGAGGTACAGGCAGAATGGCACACACTCCCGCCTCAAATCTCAGGTCACGTCAAAGAGAAGCAGCAGCCTTGAGACAGTCTCTCTCAATGTGCCCCAAGGAGGCGAGACCGAAGGGAGCAGGCAGGCCGGCCAATCTTGCGCCCAAGGGAGGCGAGCCTGAGCTACTTGGCCACTCATCTGAGTTCCGAGGAAGGAGAGCAACCTTGTGAAAGGAATCCACCCACCTGAAAGCTCCACCCCCATAACAACAGCTCTAACACCGCCATCACGTGGCCGTTTATATCTGCACCGGGCCACCATACAGCCTTGCTTCATTTAAGATAACCAAGATTCAACAGACTTCGTCCTCTCCTGAGTAAGGAAAACTCTGTGTAACAAAACAGGCTCTCCACAATGTGCGCGAAACTGTAGCAGGGTAAAACACGTCAAAGAAGTTCAGTACAACACTGATTCACTTGACAGAAAGATGCAAACTGCCCATGTACAAAAACCTCTTTGAGTCCTTTATTAACGTTTGGAGATGTGTGGTACATACAAGTAACAGCATCACACCAGCTACAGAAGTGCAGATAACCAAAAACGTATTTCGGAACAAGGATCTGAGAGCAACGTGCAGTGTTGCCTGCTCTGAACCGCCACGAAAACCCAACTCTGACACACGCGGGACAGACAATGTAGCAACTTCACTTGGAAATGGTTCTTTTAAAAAATGATGAGAACTCGCAGTTCAAACCCTTTAGAGTGGACGTGGCAGCTCGCTTGCTGCTGTGGCACTGCTGTTAAAGGCCAACTTGGGCATCTGAAGGTTGGGCAGAAGAACCAAACTGGGTGAGCGGAAGAGGCTTTATTTTCAGTGTAGAGAGAGAGCAGATGGTCCGAGCGGATACTTTCTGTCCAGGCGCAGCATGAGGCCTGCAGGAATCCACGATAAACGGTCTATAATCCAGACGGCTGAAAAGCGCCAGCCAGCCATCCCTGTCGCCGCTTCCAACCGGTGGACACTGACGCAGCAGGAGTCACGTAAGACCCAGAGCAGGGCTGACAGGATGCGCCTGAATGAAACAAGGGGGCTCACTGTGTCCAGTCAGCTGATCCTTCATGCCACTGGATGCCATGGGTCCCTCCGTTTGCACGTGTGAATTAAGGAACACTTCCTTTATTCCAATATTCCACTTTGGAAATAACCAGAACCCTCCCCCCACCCCACCATCATTCTTCATAAACTCTGTTTCCAAACTCCGGATTCTTCTGGGTCTAGACTTTTTCCTTTCGCTTCAATTTTGACACCTTTTTGACAGTTCCATTCTTGTTTAGAAGCTTCAGGACACGATCTTTATGATCTAAAACCTTAAGCATGGAGTCTCTGGCCTCGCTTATTTGATCCATCACAAGTTTACACCTCTGCATGTTTCCCTGAAACACAAGACATCGCGTCATCAACCAGTGATCATGAGCACAATCTAGCCACTTAAAGGAGCTGTGCACCTTTGTGCAGAGGCCATGTGAGGCTTTTACGCAGAGAACATGTCTTCGTGCTTTCCAGCAATGCAGACTGAACCGAACAGTGGGTTTTACTGAAGACAGTGGTGGAGGTGAGAGCGGGAGCAGGCCTTTATGGCAAGCGACTCCCTGAAACGGACGACTGGAAGGGAAAGGGCTCACTCAAACCTGTATGAGTTCGTTTATGCGGTGCAGGTCATCGTCAGTTGCTGCTTTCTTCTTGGGGATGATCCCTTCCTGCAGGTTGGTGAGTCTCTCATAGACATCATGCTCCAGATTCGTCTGCAACACACAAAGGGGAGGACACCGTGGCCTCAGACACACTTTTCAACGTCTACCTCAGGCAAATAAGCCCGCTCTGAATCACCTCTGTAAACTCTGAGTAAGGTCTGTTTGGGTGATAAAATCCTTTCTCCCAAGACCAAAGGTACTCAGGTTAACAAACAGTAAAGACAATGGACTGATGAAGATTTACGTTGTGATTTTCCATAGTTCAGCACCTATCTTCAAGGGTAACTTCTAAATATGCTCAGAATTCACAATTCCTTGGAAAAACAAGCCTACAAGTTTCACGGAAATTATTTTTTGCCTCAGAAATGACTTTTTGCTAAGTAAAAACTAGCCAAGACAGGACATTTTTTAGACCCTGACAAGAGACAATGTTCTTCAGAACATTGCTATTCAAAAGCAGGGAGAACTGGATAAGGCTGTTGCTTTCTCTTTACCTGGTTGGTGATGGAGGGGTTCTCACCCTAGGGTTATGGAAACAGCTCTGCATATAAGATCCAGTATTGGACAGATGAGATTGACAGCAGTTTATGAGACACATATATGGTCATGTGTCTCTTAACAATGGAGATCTGTTCTAAGAAATGTAGTTAGGCAATTTAATGAACATGAACATGACAGAGTGTGCATATGTACATCTAGACGGTCTAGCCTGTAGTGCACCTAGGTCATATGGCATGGTCTATGCTCCTAAGCTACAAACCTATGCAGCCTGTGACTGTACTGAATAATGTGAATACTGTGGGCAACTGTAATACAGTGATGGAGATCTGTGCATCTAATCATAGGAAAAGTACAGTTAAAATGCAGTATAGGCTGGGTGTGGTGGCTCACACCTGTAATCCCAGCACTTTGGGAGGCAGAGGCAAGAGGACTACCTGAGCCCAGGGGTTTGAGACCAGCCTGGGCAACCTGGCGAGACCTTGCCGCTGCAAGAAATCAATAAATTAGCAGGGCATGGTGGCAATGCCTGTAGTTCCAGCTACTTGGAAGGCTGAAGTGGAAGGATCACCTGAGCTCAGCAGGGCAAGGCTGCAGTGGCCATGAGCATGCCCCTGCACTCCAGCCTGGGTGACAGATTGAGACTCCGACTCTCACTCAAAAGAAAGAAAGAAAGAAAGAAAAATGCAGTCGAAGAGATGAATGGTGGTACACCAGGCACAGGGCACTTGCCATGAATGGAGTTTGCAAACGGGAAGTTGCTTTGAGTGAGACGGTGAGCACCTGATGAGTGAGTGGAAGGCCTAGGACACGGCTATGCTCCACCGCAGACTTCATAACGCGGCACATACAGGCCACACTAAAATTATAAAAAATACTTTTCTTCCTTCAATAAGAAATAAAACTGAGCATACTGCAACTCTTTCACTTCAAACTTTTTGGGCTGAGTACGGTGGCTCATGCCACACCTGTAATCCCAGCACTTTGGGAGCTGAGGCAAGAGGATTGCTTGAGCCCAGCAGTTTGAGACCAGCTTAGGCAACATAGCCAACGAGATCCCTGTGTCTCTACAAACATAATTTAAAAATCAGCTGAAGCCGGGCTCAGTGGCTCAGCCTGTAATCCCGCGCCTTTGGGAGGCTGAGGTGAGTGGATTGCCTGAGTCCACGGGTTCGGGACCCGCCTGGGCAACTTGGCAAGACCTCATTTCTACAGTAAATCAAAAAATCAGCTGGGCGTGGTAGCACATGCCTGTAATTCCGGCTACTCGGAAGGCTGAGGTGGAAGGATCGCCAGAGCCCAGCAGGTCAAGGCTGCGGTGGCCGGGAGCGGCCACTGCACTCCAGTCTGGGCGACAGAGTGAGACTCCAACTCAAAAAAAAAAAAAAAAAAAAAATCAGCTGGGCATCCATCTGTAGTCCCAGCTACTATGAAGGCGGAGGCGGAAGGCTCACCTGAGCCCAGGAGGTTGAGGCTACAATAAGCCGTGATTGTGCCACTGTACTTTAGTCTGGGTGACAGAGTGAGACCCTGACTCAAAACAACAGCAGCGACAACAAAAATACATTCAACTTTTTTTCTATTTTATTTTATTTTGAGTTGGGAGTCTCACTCTTGCCCAGGCTGGAGTGCAGTGGCACACTCATGGCCTCCCCAGTGTTGACCTGCTGGGCTCCAGTGATCTTTCCGCCTCAGCCTTCCAAGGAGCCAGAACTACAGCATGCACTATCACACCCGGTTAATTTTTTATTTATTGTAGAGACAAGGTCTCACCAAGTTGCCTGGGCTGGTCTCGAACCTACGGGCTCAGGCAATCCACTCATCTCAGCCTCCTAAAGTGCTGGGATTGCAGGCTGAACCACCGAGCCCAGATTATTTTATTATTATTATTTTGAGTCAGAGTCTCACTCTGTCGCCCAGGCTGGAGTGCAGTGGCACACTCACGGCCACCCCAGTGTTGACCTGCTAGGCTCCAGTTATCTTTCTGCCCAGTCTTCCAAGTAGCCGAACTACAGGCATGCGCTACCTCGCCTGGCTAATTTCTTACTTATTGTAGAGACGAGGTCTCGCCAAGCTGCCCGGGTTGGTCTCAAACCTGTGGGCTCAGGCCATCCACTTGCCCTGGCCTCCCAAAGTGCTGGGATGACAGGCTGAGCCACCGAGCCCGGCCTAAAAACTTTTGAAACTTGTTGGTTAAAAGCTAAGACCCAAACATATGAGGGTACCCAAAGGCCTGGAGTTGCTTGCGGAAGGTGGGCCCCTCCTCGTACAGCTGGGATTCGTTCCTCTGGATCAAACAGTCAAGCAAGATTTTTATCTGGAGGTTCCGAGAAGGGTGCATCACCATTTGCAGAAGAAATGCCCCACGCTGTGGCCAACAGGTAGCTGGTCCTTTCACCATGACAGTGCACCTGCCCACACCATGCCGAGGGTTGAGCGGTTTTTGACCAACACTGGCATGATGCCCTTGCCCCACCCTCCCTATTCACCCAATCTTGCCCTGAATGGCTTTTTTTCCTGGATGAAAAAACCCCCCAAAGGAAATGTTTTGCCAGCGTGGAAGAAGTGAAACTAAAAACGGCAGAAGCTCTAAAAGGCATCAAACTTGAGTTCAAAACTGTTTGGAGCAGTGGAAAACGTGTCTCAAGAGGTGCACTGCATCAAATGGAGTGGACTTTGAAGGTGACTAAAGTTTAATCCTGTGGGAATACACACCCCTTTTTTACAAACAAATTCCAGGTTTTTTGGTCTCCCTGTTACACATTAGCCTAGGCCTACACAGGGTCAGGATCATCAAAGTCACTGTCTTCCTCCTCCACATCTTGTCCCACAGGAAGGTCCTTGGAGCAATAATACACATGGACTGCTATCTGCTAGGGCAACAATGCCCTCTTCTGGAATATCTCCGGAAGGACTTGCCTGGGGCTGTTTCACAACTCATTTTTTTCCTTAAGTAGAAGGAGCACACTCTAAAGGGAGGATTAAAAACTACAGTGAACACTAGGTGACAGGAACTTTCCAGCTGCATCATGGTCTTAGGCGACCACTGTCAAATATGCGGCCCAGTTTTGAAAGAAACGTCCCTGTGCAGTGCAAGACTGCGCACAGCCTGGTGGAGGAGGGCACGACAAGCCGAGCAGGGCCACGCAGGGGCGGCCCCACGGCGTGAAGGAGCAGGGGCTGTGGGGGGCAGACCAGCATCAAGAAGAGAGCTCCCCTTGGGGTCCGAGTGAGGACGGGATGGGCTTATGTGAATGACACTGAAGGCCGGCAAGTACCTAAAGCCCGTCACTCGGCAAGGAGCAGGAACTGCGCCGGTCCCGTGCCAAGAGGGCTGTTTGGCCGGAAGGCCTTGCCTAAGGGAACGGAGTGGGGAGGACGGGCTAACAGGCAGGCCCCTTGAGGCGCCTCCTGCTTCAGATGTCACGGCAACACACAATATCGAGTCTTAATTCCATATATCTCAAATCTGGGCCTCAGAACTCACATGTATTTCCATTATAATCACACACCACTGATATGGTGATAATATTACACAGTCCACATAAATACCATGACCCGTGTGAGTTGGGAATGCTTCAGAATGACCAAAAAAAAGTGTTCTATCAACTCAGAGCTCCAGCATCCTCTCCTCTTGTTGGTATGATGGAACAACTGCTCGAACTCCACCTACCAGCTGTAGCAACTGGGCAGCGCAGAGGTGGACTTTCCAGCCTTGGGCACGACAGGATACTCCTTTCTGGTTAGCTATTTCTTGCAGCATAGCTTTCTTCTCCTCTGGAACCACACAAAAAATCCGTCCTTTTAAGTTTTTAAAAGCAGCCCAAGTGCCAATATCTTATAAAGAACTTCTTTTACTTGAGGTGGTGTTTTCATGCTAGGAGAGGCAGTGTCCAGGCTGCTCACTCCGACCCTTTCCCTCCACTCACTGTCCACCTCCTGAAGCTGGGGCGTCACCCAGAGAGAAGCTTGCCTCTTCTCTTCCCCACTCCCATCTCCAGTACCCAGGCTCAAAAAGTCTGCAAGGGGAAGAAGTGGGCTGTGAAACACATAACTTCTTGTTATTGTTTTTGAGTGAGAGTCTCGCTCTGTCACCCAGGCTGGAGTGCAGTGACACACTCACAGCCACCACAGCCTCGACCTGCTGGCTCAGGTGATCCTTTTGCCTCGGCCTTCCAAGTAGCTGGAACCACAGGTGCACACCACTACACTTGGCTAATTTCTTGATTTATTGTGGAGATGAGGTCTCACCAAGTTGCCCAGGCTGGCCTCGGACCCTTGGCCTGCCTTCCAAAGTGCTGGGATTACAGGTGTGAGCCACCATACCTGGCTTGAAACAGATAACTTCTAATCTTGTCCCAAAGGAACTGGCTTCATTTGGAAGACTGTGAAGAAGTTCAGACCCGAAGGTGCTCTCCAGAACAGTGGAGGCTGTGGAGAAGGGAACTGGGAGGATAAGTGGATCTACTGAAGACACAGCCCAGACTGTGACAGGCTAGCCTGAAGGCGAGAACAACAAATGACCCAACTGAAGGAGCCATCCTGAGGGCAGAAAAAACATGGACCACTGACCTCAGGAGCTGTTCTGCCCAAGAACTACAATTTGACCAGACTGGTTTTGTGGAGGAATTCGTGCTCCAGGGCGCTGCTGAAACAGTAGAGAAAACTGAGGAGTGGCTTAGTCGGCTGGATGGCATCAGGGAAAGAGTGGAGCAGAGCACCCCGCCAAGCCCACTGTCATCTTCGGGTGATGTGACCATGCCCAAAGAGGGGCGGGCCTCCCTGAGGAGCAGCCTCAGAGGCAGAACACTGGTGCGGGGGTGAGGAAGGGGGGTCCAGGCACCTCTTCAAACCAATCCAGCCGTCGCTGAATAAACAAGCAAAGCCCAAGGGAGGGGAGACCAGACCAGGCCTGTGTTGCTTCAACACATAATCTCAACAGTCTAGTTCCCAACAAAAATTATGAGGCATGCAGAGAAACCGGGGAGTACAACCCACACCACCAGGAAGAACACCGGCAACAGAAAGTTCCTGTGAGAATGGTCAAATTCAACAGAAAAGCATTTCAAACTCCCTTAACAAACATGTTCGCAAGGTGGGAGAAGCAAGAGAGGGCAGAAAGACAATGACAAACGAGAGAGAGACCAGCGACAGGGATCCAGTGAAAATTCTGGAGTTGAAAATAACGATAACTGGAATTCACACATTCACTAGAGGGGCTCAACAACAGATGTGAACTGGTACAAGAAAGAATGAGCACACATGAAGATATATCTATAGCGACTGTGTAAGTCCAACCACAGAGGGAAAAAAAGAGGAAGAGTGAACAGTGCCTCAGAGAAGTGTGGGACACAACCTAGAGACGTGGGATGGGCACACCAGGAGGGGAGAGAGGAAAAAGACCAAGACACGAATATTCAAGGAAAAAATGGCTGAAAACTTTCCTCAAATTATTGAAAAATAACCTACTCAGCGAGGAAGCTAAAGGAACTACAGGAATGGCAAATGCAAAGAAAGCTACAGACAGACACTTCAAAGTAAAATGCCAAAAGTCAGACAATGAGAAAATCTTCAAAGCAGTATGAGAGAAAATGACACTTCAATAGCAAGGGAACTACAGTATCACGAACAGCTGACTTCGTGCAGAAACAATGAAGTCAGAAGGTAATGGGATGTCATTATGTTCAAAGTATTATGCCAGAGATCTTGTTTATCCAGATCCTCACCAGCATTTACCTTATACTACCTTTAAAAAACAAAAACAAGCCGGGCTCGGTAGCTCAGCCTGTAATCCCGCGCCTTGGGAGGCTGAGGTGACTGGATTGCCTGAGCCCGTGGGTTCGAGACCCGCCTGGGCAACTTGGCGAGACCTCATCTCTACAATAAATCAAAAATGAGCCGGGCGTGGTAGCGGGCGCCTGTAATTCCGGCTACTCGGAAGGCTGAGGCCGAAGGATCGCCGGAGCCTAGCAGGTCGAGGCCGTGGTGGCTGGAAGCGGCCACTGCACTCCAGTCTGGGTGACAGAGTGAGACTCCGACTCAAAAAAAACAAAAAACAAACAAAACCCAATTGATTTTTGTGTTGATATTGCATCCTGCGTGACTTTACTGAATTCATACACTGGTTCCAGGAGGGTGTTTTTTGGTAGAATCCTTGACATTTTCTACCTGGACAACAGCTGCAAATAGGGATAATCTGTTCCATTCCAATCCGTATGCCTTTTACCTCTTTTTCTTGGTTTACTCTGTAGCTAGACCTTCCAATACCAGGTTGAGTAAAATGATGAGAAAGGACATCTTTAGCTTTTTGTCAAACTCAAGTGGAAGTAATTCCGTCTTTCACTATAATGTACGTTGTGGGTTTTCTTCAGACTTTATCAAAACAATGAAGTCCCCTTCCAGCCTAGTTTTTATCATGAAAAGGCGCTGAATTTTGTTTTGACACAGTAACACTATTTTTCTTCTTTAGCTTTTGTTATGGGCTGAATTGTGTCCTCCCAAAGTATATGTTGGTCCCTTGGCACCTGTGAATGTAACCTTATTTGGAATTAGAATGCAATATAATTTGGTTATGAAGTCGTACTGGATTAAGGTGAGTCACAAATCCAAGGAACGGTGTCCTTACAAGGAAAGGGGGTGAGGAGAGAGACAGAAAGGGAAGAAGAAACAAGGATGGGAAGGGCGGGACAAAGGGAAGAATGCCATGTGAAGCTGGACGCAGAGACTGGCGTGGTGCAGCTGCAGTCCAAGGACACCAAGGACTATGGCCACCACCAGAAACTAACATGGCAGGAAGAACTCCCCTCTAGTGCTTTCACAGGAAACAGGATCCTGTCAGGCCCTGATTTTGGCCTTGCAGCCTCCAGAATGATGAGAGAAGACATTTCCACTGTTTGGAGTCGCCCAGCTTGTGGGAGTTTGTTAAGACAGCCCCAGGAAATTAATACAGCCTGTTTAGACAGTGAAATTACATTACTTTTCAAATGTTGAACCTAGTTTTGCATAACTGGAGTAAATTCCACTTGGTTAAGGTGAGTATTACTGGACTTGATCTGCTAATATTTTGTTAAAGAATTTTTACACTTGTATTCATTAGGCATGCTGACCTGTAGTTTTCTGTATTTGTACTCTGTCTGGTTTTGAGATTGTGAAAATAGTGGCTTCATAAAACGAATTTAGAAGTATCCCCTCCCATATTTTTGGAAGAGCCTGTAGAGAAATGGTGTTAACTTTTATTTAAACATCTGGTAGAATTCCCCAGTAAAACTATGTAGGCCTGGAGATTTTGGAAACTTTTAGGTTTTGGATTTAATTTGTTTAATGGTTCTAGAACTATTCAGATTGTCTATTTGGTAGTTTGTGGTTTTTAAGAAATCGGTCTACATCACTTAAGTCATTGCTTTTTTTGAGGGGGTTGCAAACTCAACTCTGTCACCCAGACTATAGTGCAGTAGTTCAACTGCGGCTCACCACAGCCTCAAACTCCTGGGATGAAGGGATCTACCTTCCTTAGCCTCTTGGGTAGCTGGAACTACAGGTGTGCTCTACCATGCCAAGCTAACTTTATCTTTTTTATTTTTTTAAGAGACAGGGTCTTGTTGTGTTGCCCAGACTGGTCTGGAACTCCTGAGTTCCAGCGATCCTCCCAAAGTGTTGGGATTACAGGCGTGAGCCACTGCATCTGGCCAAAGTCACTGCTTTTAATAGTTGTTTGGTCTGTAGTGATAGCTTGTGTCATTCCTGACATGCATGATTTGTCATCTTTTTATCTTTTTTCAGTATTGCTAGATTTATTAATTTTATTGACTTTTTTCAAAAAGCTCCTTTTGTTTCACAGATTTTCTCTAATGTTTTCCTGTTTTCAATTTCACTGATTTCTGCTCTTATCTTTACTATTTTACTGCTTGTACTTGCTTTGAGTATATTTTGCTCTTTTTTTCTAGGTTCCTGAGATAGGAATTTTAGTTATTTTATTTCCTCTTTTTTAATGTAAGCATTTAGTGCTATAAGTTTCTCTGTTAGTATCACCTTAGTACGTACTTTGCTACGTTGTATTTTCTTTTCTTTTTTTTTTTGAGTTGTAGTCTCACTCTGTCGCCCAGGCTGGAGTGAAGCGGCCGCTCCTGGCCACCGCAGCCTCGACCTGCTGGGTTCCGGCGATCCTTCTGCCTCAGCCTTCCACATAGCTGGAACTACAGGCGCACGCTACCACGCCTGGCTAATTTTTTTATTTATTGTAGAGATGAGGTCTTGCCTGCCCAGGCGGGTCTTGAACCCGTGGGCTCAGGCAATCCACTCACCTCAGCCTCCCAAAGGCGTGGGATTACTGGCTGAGCCACCGAGCCCGGCTATATTTTATTTTCATTCAGATTTATGTATTTGAAAATATGTCCCTTGAGACTTCCTCTTTGACCCATGGATTATTTACATATATTCTATTTAATTTCCATGGTTTGGAGCTTTTTTGGTCATCTCTCTCTCACTGCTTTCTAATTTGATCCCATTATTGTCAATTAAGAGACTCCACATGATCTGCATTAGTTTCTGGTTTCTGTTGCCTACACATTTAGGACTGTTACCTGGTCAATTGATTATCTTATTAGTATGTAATGTCCCTCTTTGTGTCCAGTAACATTCTTTCCTCTGAAGTTTACTTTATATGATTTTAATATAGCTACTCCTGCACTTCTGCTGTAAGTTAATTTTTGTATTTCATACACATAGTTCCATCCTTGTACTGTCAATCTACCTATGTCATTGTATTCAAAGTGAGTTTCTTGTAGACAACATACAGTTGGACTGTGATTTTTCGTCCATTCTGCCAATCTGTTTTTAATTGGTATGTTAGACTATTTACATTTAAGGCAATAACTGCTATGTCAAGGCTTAAGTCTGCTATGTTATTATTTGTTTTCTATGTGTCTCCTTTTACTTCTTTTCCCCGCAGTTTCTCTTTTCTTTCCTTCCTGTGAATTTTTAGGATTCTGTCTTGATATATTTGTATGAAGCTTATACATATTTCAAAATTTAGACGAAGTAGTTCCACTAAGGTTTAGCAGTCAAGAGGCTTGGTGCAAAGGTGGTGAGTATGGACATACAGAGACAGAAGATTTAAGGATCGTAAACCTTTCAGCTGTCAAGTTTCTTTCTTGAGACAGTTTTTGAAGAACGAGTCCCAATAAGCAACGAGACTCTTTTAGGATGGCTTAAAATGTTGGCATGCAAATCCCTAAATAACTTACTGTTATGAAATTCTTTTGGCATGAAGAGATAATGTTTAGTGATCCGTAAGCTACTTTCATGAAAGGTCAACACTCTGCTTCTCTTCACACCTCAGCATATACTTGCAAAGAAGAAGAGCTGAGAAGTGCAGCCACCTCTGTACTTCCATTCAGAACTGGAACTGTCAATCCCATCGCCCCTGCTCAATGACACCAGTCCAGTACTCCAGACAAACTGGATTCGTCTTTGGCCTTCAAGAAACCCTTAGAGAAGTCTCCGAGTAGAATTTACATAAGAGAGTAGGAAATGTGACCAGTTTTCTAGAAACTGACCCTATATATTATATATAGGATACATATTTATATTATATTTGAGATTAGTAACACAAAGTCCATCAACAGAAATTTTTTTTCTTTTTAAGCCAGAGTCTCACTCTGTTGCCCAGGCTGGAGTGCAGTAGCACATTCACAGCCACCACAGCCTCGACATGCTGGGCTCAGGCATTCCTTCCGTCTCAGCCTTCCAAGTAGCTGGAACGAGAGGTATGCACCATGCCTGGCTAATTTTTTGATTGATTGTAGAGATGAGGTCTCATCAAGCTGGCCAGGCTGGTCTTAAACCCCTGAGCTCAGGCAATCCTCTCTCTTCAATCTCCCAAAGCGCTGGGATGAAAGGTTTGAGGCTACCATGTCCAGCAGCAGAAATATTTGCAGAGTATCTGCAAAGTACTATCAGCTATTTTCATTATTTATGAGTTTATTACAATGTTATTCTCAAGTTCAACTACAACGAGACACTTATTGAGGGTTTTGCCTTAGGTCATCTCACGAGCTTCATATGTATGTTAAACAAAAGGTCTTTTGGCAAAAATGCTTATGATGAATGTCCACTTTAACTTTCTTTCTTTTTTTTTTTTTTTTTTGAGTTGGAGTCTCACTCTGTTGTCCAGGCTGGAGTGCAATGGCATGCTCCTGGCCACTGCAGCCTCAACCTGCTGGGCTCAGACGATCCTTCCGCCTCAGCCTTCCAAGTAGCTGGAACTACAGGTGCGCGCTACCACACCCAGCTAATTTTTTGACTATCTTTTGACTGCAAAGTACTATCAGCCATTTTCATTATAGAGACGAGGTCTCACCATGTTGCCCAGCCTGGTCTCGAACCTGCGGGCTCAGGCAATCCTCTTGCCGCGGCCTCCCAAAGTGATGGGATTATAGGCTTGAGCCACTGCGCCCAGCCTCACGTTAACTTTCTAGGAGCCACTGTGAATTAACGACTCTGTTAAACAACGTCCAGTACAACTTTCCATGACTGCTTTGGAAGCTAAGGCGGTTGTCCAGCCAGTCGTTGGGGAGCTGTTCACACACAGAGTTTTACTTACAGCAAGGCTGTCACTTAACCATTATACAGTGATTCTGGCCGGGTGCAGTGGCTCACACTTGTAACCTTAGAACTTTGGGAAGCTGAGGCAGGCAGACTGCGTGAGCCCAGGAGTTTGAGATCAACCTGGACAACAAAGTGAGACCTCGTCTCTACCACTAAAAAAAAAAGCTGGGCATAGTAGCACGTGCCTGTAGTCCAGTTACTCAGAAAGCTGAGACAAAAGGCTTGCCTGAGCCCAGGAGGTCGAGGCTGTGGTGAGCTGTTATCCCTGCCACGTTACGCTCCAGCCTGGGCAACAGTGAGACCCTGACTCAACAAAACAAAACAAAACAGTGATTCCAATAAATGCACACAGATTTCTGGGACAAACGATATTTTTCTAAGTTTTATATTCCACTGAATGTTTCACCTAAACACTAAAGTCTTAAGATTTTACAACAAAAACTCATGGTTTTTCAGAAACTGAAAAATTGTGATTCTGTTTTTCTCTTTTATTATAATTGCAAGACAGTGGAGTGCTATACCAACTTCAAGCATTAACACTGGATAGTTCTGGGGACACTAACCTTTGACCCGGACGTCACTGTACCTCTGAAAGTGGTGGTACGCAGCTTTCCAGGGGTTCCGATAGTGACGAAGCAAAGTAATGGGGGGTCTGGGACGCACTGGGACATACCTCACGCCTTCCTCATCTGTCCAAAAGGGAAGGAGAGAGAACATTAAATAACGCGCACATTGTCACAACCTTTGAGGCTCAGTCCTAGTAAGAGAGCTGCGAGCGAGGCCAACTGCGTGAGGAGCCTTTGGGACGGACCAGACTTCAGCGTGACGTGTCCCATGGCAACAGCTAGCCCCAGTGACCGTTACCAATGTACTCCTTGGGGGGAGACTTGCGCTTCTCAGTCTTCAGCAGAAGAGCCTGGGCAGTGGACTTCTCGTCGTCAGTGCTGTTTGTCTCCATCATATCGCCTTCTTCTGTCGAGATCACATGCTGCTGCTTTCGAGGCTTCTTCCGTGGGGAGGCACCAGGTGGCAGGTCACTTGTAGGCAGGGACAGGTTGCTCGCCAGCAATGCCAGTGATGGGGACACAGTGGTGGTCGCCAGCGGAGGAACTGCTGCCATAGGAATGAGAGCACATACATCTATGAACATGATGGAAAGCTGTGCAACGGAAACGACTGGCAGCCGGGTGCAGTGGCTCATGCCTGCAATCCCAGCACTCTGGGAGGCAAAGGCCAGAGGACTGCCTGAGCCCGGGGGTTCGAGAGCACAAGTCACACAAGTCACATAAGTGTGAGAGTAGAGCTGGCAGCTGGCAAGGCACTTTGGTTTCAGAGTCTACACAGCACACTGCCTGCAGAAAGCAGCATTCATTGCGAAGAAGTAAATGCCTGGGCCACCTGGCAAGACTTCGTCTCTATGATAAATTAAAAAATTAGCTGGCTATGGTGGTGTGTGCCTGTATTCCAGTTACTTGGAAGGCTGAGGCGGAAGGATCACTGGAGCCCAGCAGGAAGATGCTGTGGTGGCTGTGAGCGTGCCACTGCACTCCAGCCTGGGCGACACTGAGACTTCAACTTAAAAAAAAAAAAAAAGAAATGACTGAGAAAATATTTCAGACAGCTAACACTTTCCACTGTGCCTGGCACTGTGCTAGAAGCTGCCAACTGCTCCCTAACAACCCATACCTTTATCTTCCCTAGTTCCGGGATCTTCACTTTGACCTAGGCAAAATGCTACTTACCTAAAAGATTGTATTTCCTAGTCTCTGTTATACGTGTGGTCATACAGGATAGAAACAGAAGTGCCCTGTGGCACTTCTAAGAGGTTTCCTTAAGAGAAAGAAGGCTTAAACAAGCCAGCGCCACTAGCCTATTCCTTGTCTTCTTTTGGAACTCGGATGAGATGGCTGGAGCTCCAGCAACTATCTTGAATAAAGAGTATGATGATCTTCAGATCCTAAGGTTGCAGAATGAAGATCCTAAGGTTGCAGAAAAGAACCTAAATCCCTATGATGTGATGAAGGCCATACACCATCCTTGACTGTCTGCCTCAGGATTTACTCCAAAGGAGACAGTAAAACCTTATGTGTCTGAGCTACTTTAATTTTTTTTTAGATAGCAAAGAATCCCTCACATATGCTACGATTTTTTAGGCCTTTAACCATAAGTTCCCAGCAAGTCATCTCTAATTTCCAGCAGGTAACTCATACTCTCAAAACAATCTGAGTAAGTAGACATTACTATCACCCTCCAGTTCACAGATGAGAAAATGGCACAAGAGACACAAGTGTGAGGGTAGAGCCGGCAGCTGGCAAGGCACTTTGGTTTCAGAGTCTGCCCAGCACACTGCCTGCAGAAAGCAGCATTCATTGCAAGGAAGTAAACGTCTGCTTCCACTTGTATAGACGAAACACCCAGGGACTCACAGCCAGGCTAAAGGCTCCCTTATTTCTTCCCACTCTACCACATACTTGCCCATCCCTTTCCTCCACCCGATCTCGGCCGCCCACTTTCAGCCACCCACTCCTAACAGTCGAGCCCCAAACTCTGTGGTCGCCAGTAACTGCACATCACTCACACCCCGTCTCAGCTTCCAGCATCCAGCGCTCTTTCCGTGTCACTCCCCTTGGGACCCAGCCTCCAGCACTCCTGAGACCCAAAAGGAACGCTTATCCGCTCGCCCGATCACTTTCCTGCAGCCACTCATCCCTCTCATGCCCGTCCTCCCCACTGCCAGGTTCAAATTCTGTCTTGACTGTATTCATTTCCTTCCTTCGCTGTCCCTTTTCTCGTTTCACTGTACTCGCTTCGCAAAAGCACAAGAGGCGAAATCCACTTCTCCAGTGAGTCTGTACTCATGCAGCTCAGTGTTGCCAGAGAAGGGGACACAGCAGTGCTGACTGGCCTCCCTTGAACATTCCAACCACCTCTGCTCGGTCCAGTCTCTCTCTAGACGGCTGCAGGCCTCCTCCTCCCTCAAGCCTTTGATACCTCCTTCTCCACCCGCACGCTCGGTGGATGACCTTGCTTCTCATTTTTCCAAAAAGGACAGAAGCAGCGAGAGGACAACGTCCAAGTCTCACCACCCCATTTCTCCATGTGCATTGTGACCTGCCTCTCCTGCTCTTCGTGCTTTCAGCAAAGGCCGGTCCTTCGGTGCATAGCAGACCCCACCCACTCTCACCTCCTGAGACGTGCTCCAGGAATTCCCTCCGCTTCCTCCTGCATCACCAGCTCTTTCTACTTGATTGGCTCATTCGCACTGACATACAAAGTTCTTATTTATCCCACCTTCCCCTTGACACCGGTTCCCTTCAGATAGTACCTTTTTTCTGTCCCTTCAGAAGATAACTCCTCAAAAATGTTCATACACAATGTCTCTATTTCTCCCCTTGCTTCTCTTAAGCCTACTCCCAATCATGCTTTCGATCCATTGTTACACACTGCTCTCCTTAAGTTCTCTGTGACCTCCGTGCTACCAAGCTCAAGAGTACTGCTAAGTCCTCATCTTCCTTGACCTCTGAAATACCTTGACGTTGCCTTCCAGGACACGACACACTCCAAATCATGTTCCTACCACTCGGTCCCTTGGTTCAGTCTTCTGCATTGGACTCCACCTTCTCTTCCACCTCATAGAGGTGCAGTGTCCCAGGGCTAAGTCATGAGCTACTTCTGTTTTCATCAGCATTTATTCCCTAGGGAGTCTCATCTCTCATCCAGGGTCACGGCTCTAAACACAAATTATATACATGCTGGCAACTCCCAAGCTTATACCTGCAACTTCATTTTCTGTTTCAAAAGCCAGACTCATAGACTCAACGACCTACTTGATGTTACATTTGAATGTCTAACAGACGCCTCAAGCTTACTCTATCAAAAAACGAACTCCTAATCTCTCTCTGTAAAACATCTCTCCTGCAACCCTTCCTAACTCAGATGATGGCAACTCTGTGGCTTCCAGTTGTAAAGGCCAAAAACTGGAAGCTGCCCAAGCTACTGCTCTCTCATGCTTAATATCCAACCCTTAAAGAAATTCTCAAAAAAAAAATTAAGTTAAAAAAAAAGAAAAAGAAAGAAATCCTCTTAGCTCGACCTTAAAAACGTATCCAGAACCCTACCACCTTGCACCACACCCACCGCTACCCTGGGTGAGCCTTCCCTGCTCCCTGCATTGTAACACGCCAGCTGCAAGACGAGCCTCCTGGCTTGTCTTCACTCCCACTGTCTGTTCTCTGCACAGCACCGGAGGGCACTGCTTCAGTCCCAAGGAGACTCCTGGCACTCATCTATTTAGCCGACAGCCTCCCGCCAACGTCAGCAGAGCCCAGTGCCCGCCACGACACTGCTGCCCGCCCTCCCTCCACGCATCAGCTCCAACGACCTCTGGCTCTTTGCTGCCTTTGGAGCACGTCAGGCAGGTAGGTGCCTAGCCTCGGAATTTGCGCTTGCTGCTCTCTAGGCCTAGAAGCCTCTCTTCTCAGATACCCTCACAGCCAGCACGCATCTCTTCAATGTCTCGACGTAAAGGTCACATTCTCAGTAGGGCTTTCTCTTAAAAGCCTTTTACAACTGTGGCCCCAGTCTGGACTTTCCCTTATGTTGTTTCCCTGCTTTATTTTTCTCAATTAGCACTTGTCAGCTAAATTTTCTCCATAGTTCCTACCACCACTGCAGCACTTATCACCTAAATAAATATATCACCTAAATACCACTTTCTTTCTTTTTAAGAGACAGGGTCTCGCTCTGTCACCCAGGCCTGAGTGCAGTGAGAGGATCACAGTTCGCTGCAGCCTCACACTCCTGGGCTCAAGGAATCCTCCCAGTGCAGTCTCTCAAAAGCTGGGACTACAGGCACTTATTTATCTTTTTGCTGTCTGCCTCCCTTGCTAGGAGAGAAGATCTAAGAGAAGGGAGATGTGCTTGTTTTACACAGGGCTGTACTGTCAGTGCCCAGAACATTTCCTGGCTAGACTCCTGCAGGTCAAGGCATGATTACTATCACCTTCCCGGCACAGAAAGGTGAGGGGAACCAACCAAAAAGAGAGGCCAGAGGAGTAGCAAAATCGAGAACATTTTATTTCCCCTCCGGGCTTATCCATAATATCTTTCAAAGAAAGTGCTAACCATACCTATAAAAGGATATTTTATGACATAATAAATAAGATAAAAAAGATAAGGAAGCAAACAGCAGCTTTAAAAACTACAGTCCTAGCACAGCCCCATCTCTTGTCAAACAAAGCCATGGGAAACGAAGGTCGTCACACTGAAATAGCAGGCGATACCGGGTGACCAGAGCACAGAATAACTTGTTCTCCACTATGGATCATCTATACTTCATAAGCATCATACACTGAATAATGACTTTTGTATTCGGGAAAAACATGAATGCACAGCCATTATTATGAGAGCAAAAAACCGTCATTCCACGCCTTGGGAGGCTGAGTGAGTGAATTGCCTGAGTCCATGGGTTCGAGACCCGCCTGGGCAACTTGGTGAGACCTCTTCTCTACAATAAATCAAAAAATTAGCCGGGTGTGCTAGCGCGCCTGTAGTTCCAGTTACTTGGAAGGCTGAGGGGGAAGGATCGCCGGAGCCCAGCAGATCAAGGCTGCAGTGGCCGGGAGTGGCCGCTGCACTCCAGTCTGGGAGACAGAGTGAGACTCCAACTCAAAAAAAAAAAAAAAAATCTCCAAAATAATTTGACTTTCACAAGCTGGAAGGTTACAGCTAAGATGAAGAGGAGTAATGAATAGTTTTAAAATTGCACTAATTACACATAAGCTTATCAGCAACATAAATCTTCTCTTTCTTTCTTTCTTTTTTTTATAAAGAGACAGAGTCTCAACTGTCACCTAGGCTGGAGTGCAGTGGCACAATCCTAGCTCACTGCAGTCTTAAACTCCTGGGCTCAAGGAATCCTCCCAGTCTTTCAAAAGCTGGGACTATAGGCACGCACCACTACGCCTGGCTAATTTTTTATAAAGAGGTCATTTTGTTGTGTTGCCCAAGCTGGAGTACGGTCGCACAATCCTAGCTCACTGTAGCCTCAAACTCCTGGGCTCAAGGAATCCTCTTGTTTCAGTCTCCCAATAACTGAGACTACAGGTATGTGCCACCACCCCCAGTTAATTTTTATTTTTTGTAAAGATGGGGTCTCGCTATGTTGCCCAGGCTGCTCTCGAACTCTGGCCTCAAGTGATCCTCCAGCTTGGCCTTCCCAAAGCAGTGGGGTTACAGGTATGAATCACTATGCCTGACCAGTGGTTCAAATCTTTATTGCACGGTAAGGTAACAAAAACTGGGAATAATTTGCAAAAAAAAAGTACTTAGCTATGACCATATCGGAACCCGCTCTACATGGTAGTATTTTCATAATAAATCCAACAAAGCTATATTAAAGGATAATCAGTGAGCGTGGTGGCGAAAGCCTATAATCCCAGCACTTTGGGAGGTCAAAGCGAGAGGATTACCTGAGCCCATGGGTTCGAGACCAGCCTGGGCAACATGGTGAGACCTCATCTCTACAATAAATCAAAAATTAGCCGGGTGTGGTGATGCACACCTGTAGTTCCAGCTACTTGGAAAGCTGAGGCGAAGGATCGCCTGAGCTCAGCAGGTTGAGGCTGCAGTGGCTGTGAGCGTGCCCCTGCACTCTAGCCTAAGCGATAGAGTGAGAATCTGACTTAAAAAAAAAAAAAGGAGGAAAAAGCAATAATGGAGACGGGGAACAGAGACTAATAATTAAGATATAGGCTGGCAGACTGGCAAGTCAAGGGGAAACAGAGACAGAATACAAGAAAATTTGGTTTTCTGGCCAGGCGGGATGGCTGAAGCCTGTAATCCCAGTACTTTGAGAGGCCGAGGCAAGAGGACTGCCTGAGCCCAGGGGTTCAAGACCAACCTGGGCAACTTGGTGAGGCCTCATCTCTACACTTAAAAAAAAAATTAGCTGGGCATGGTGGCACACGCCTATAATTCTGGCTACTTGGAAGGCTAAGGCGGAAGGATCACCTGAGCCCAGCAGGTCGAGGCTGCGGTGGCCAGGAGTGTGCCACTGCACTCCAGCCTGGGTGAGAGTGAGACTCCAACTCAAAGAAAAAAAAAGGATGACCACGGGGAAATATCCATCTCCTACACGATTCTGGTCAGAAATACAACACTGAGCATTAAGGAGTCTGGCTTCCTGGCTGAGGGTCACACGGGAGTGTGGACTCTGGAGGAGAGTTAGCAAAGGGGAAGAAGCAACTGCCACAGAGGGTACTATGAGCAAACTTACCGGAAACCGGCCTCATGATGTCCATTGGTTCCACTTCTTCTTTTACTTTAATCTCAGGCACAGGAGGGCCCAAGACAGAGGGGAGACTGCCACCCACAGTGGCCGACGGTGGAGGTGCTGCGGCAATAGTGGTGATGGGCGGAGTGGCAGGGACCGCTCCGGGAATGGTTGAGAGGGCGACGGCTGGTTGTGATGGGGGACTGGCAGCCGCAATCATGGTTGGAATGGCTGGTGGGGGCTGCTGGGCAGCTGGAGGGACGGCAATGGCAGGCTGATCGTTATTTTGACTGGATACGGTCTCCATGGACACAGTCACTGGAGTGGCCATCGACACGTGGATTTCAGACTTGGGTTTGGCACTGAAACACAAAAGCAGTGCACACGTAGCAAATAAGAGAACACTGCCTTAACCTGCAACATCTCAGAAGCTGGGTATTTGTCCGATTAATTTTGGACAGCATACACACAACTGACACTCTATTCCTTGATTCTAAGAGCTCAACATTAAGGTAACTTTTGAAGAGAGTGCAGGTTTTAAAAATATTATGTATGCCCCACCCCTACCAAGTTTTTACAAGCAGTAATAAAATTAACTTGAAAACAACACTTTAAATAAATAAGTCATATTAAAGGACAACCAATTTTCATTATATTTACATAATTTTTTCTCCTAGCATTTTGTAACACTCATGCTGTTTTTTTTGAAAGCAGGATTTATTGAGAGGACAGAAAAGCTCCCACAGTGGGAGGGGACTCGAGAGGGCTGCCCTTTTTTCCCCTAAACTACAGCTGAGCGGGGTTGAAGATTACTAATCACCAGCAGTCAGTGAATTACTTATTTATTTATTTTTTGAGTTGGAGTCTCACTCTGTCGGCCAGACTGTAGTGCAGTGGCCGCTCCCGGCCACCGCAGCCTCGACCTGCTGGGCTCCGGCGATCCTTCTACTCAGACTTCCAAGTAGCTGGAACTGCAGGCGTGCACTAACAAGCCCGGCTAATTTTTTGATTTATTGTAGAGATGAGGTCTCGCCAAGTTGCCCAGGCGGGTCTCGAACCCGCAGGCTCAGGCAATCCACTCACCTCAGCCTCCCAAAGCACGGGATTACAGGCTGAGCCACCGAGCCCGGCTAGTCAGTAATTTAATTAGTCAAGCCTATGTACTGAAGCGTCCACAAACACCCCCAGAAGACTGAGCTTCAGGAGCACCCAAATAGCGGAACACATAGAGGCCTCCAGAAAGTAGTGAGCCCAGAGAGGACACGGAAGCTCTGTGTCCCTTCCCTACACTTCTCCCGATGCCTATGCATCTCTCATCTGTAACCTCTGCAACAAACTGGTAAGCCTAAGTGCTTCCCGGAGCTCTATGAGCTGCTCTAGCAAATTAATCCAACTTAGGACAGGGGTGGCAAGAACCCAGATTTACAGCTGGTCAGTCAGAAGCACAGGCAAAACAAGCCGGGCATGCAGTTAGCAACAGAAGTGGGGGACAGTCTTGTAGGATCTCCACGCTACTCCTGAGATCTGATGCTATCTCCAAGCACATAGTGTTGGGACTGAACTGGAGGACACCCAGCTGGTATCTGCTACAGACGTGACTGACTGGTTGTTGGTGGGGAGAAATCCTCATACACTTCTTGGTGACCAGGGGCCACTGAGATTTCTGTATTGTTGTTGAGAGAGTTTTTAAAAAATGTTTTTGGCTGGGCGTGGTGGCCATGTCTATAATTCCAGTGTTTTGGAAGGTCAAGGTAGGACTGCCTGACCCCAGGGGTTCGAGGCAACAAAGTAAGACTCCGTCTCCACAAAAGTAGAAAAACTAGCCAGATGTGGTGTGCACCTATAGTCCCAGCTACTCAGGAAGCTAAGGCAGAGATCATTCGAGGTGAGGAGGTTGAGGCTGTAGTCAGCTATGGTCCTGCCACTGTACTTCAGCCTGGGTGACAAAGTGAAATTTGGACACACACACACACACACTTTTGACTTTTACTGCTATATTCTTGGACTAGCAATTGCAAACTTGGGATTTTTTTGTCCTCAAGAAATATAAATATACAAAAAAGCTGTACATAGATGTTTATAGTAACTCTACCTATGATAGCCCCAAGCTAGACGTAGCCCCATATGTACTTAAATAAGCAAATGGATAAGTTCCAGGACATGCATACAAATAACATGCTACCAACCACCCCAAAAAAGAGCAAATTATTGATACACATGACAACCTGAATGACCTCCAAAATACAAGGTTGCATTAAAAGGAGCCAATGTCATTAGATTACTATTACTATTTTTTTTTTTTTTTGAGTTGGAGTCTCACTTTGTCACCCAGATTGGAGTGCAGTGGCCGCTCCCGGCCACCGCAGCCTCAACCTGCTGGGCTCCAGCAATCCTTCCGCCTCAGCCTTCCAGGTAGCTGGAATTACAGGCGCGTGCTACCACGCCTGGCTAATTTTTTTATTTATTGTAGAGATGAGGTCTTGCCAAGTTGCCCAGGCGGGTCTTGAACCGGCGGGCTCAGGCAATCCACTCACCTCAGCCTCCCAAAGTGCTGGGATTACAGGCTGAGCCACCGAGCCTGGTTTCATTAGATTATTATACATATGAATTATATGCAATCATAGATCGTTATTTATAGATACAATGTCATTTACATCAAATTCTCAAGATGACAAGATTATAGCGATGGAGAATAGCTAAGTGGCAAAGGGTCAGGGCTGGGGAAAGGGTATGATTTATAAATGAGGGCTCACCTTCGTGGTAATTAAAAGGTTCTGCATTACAATTATGGTAACAGCATTCATATCTACACATGTGAAAAAATTTCACAGTAGTATACATCTCCTCCTTCAAAAAGGAAGTACATATAAAAATCAGTGACACCCGAATAAGGCCTGTAGTTAACTCAGTAGCATTAAACCAATGTCAATTTTTCCATTCTGAAAATGTACTGAGTTATTACAAAATGTAAATACTGGGGAAAGAAAGAAAACAGGCAATGACAGTACTGCAGTGACTGGAGCTCCTTCACACGCATACTACCAGACACTGTCACGACATGACAGGTGTGGTTGTACTCTCAAAGAGCCCACATGCAAGACAGACCTCATTTGCCCTGACTCGGAGTGGATCCAGGGCAAACGCCTTTTCCCAAGGGGAGTTTGCTGAAAAATCTGAGAAGTAACAAACTGAACACAGTAGTTGACTGAGAGAAGGGAAGTGGTTGGGGCAAATCAACAGACTGTCTAAAAAGCTTCGAGGAAAAGTGGAGGGAGAAAAGATCCAAAGGGGCTTTGAAAGCTCCGGCAATTATCTGGCAACCCAGAAAACATCGCACGTGTGTAGGACTGCGTGCATGCCCAGAAAAGAATGGAGGAGGCCCTACACCCTCCCACCTGAGGACTAACCAGGCCGGACTCGGCTTAGCTTCGGGGGTTGAGGGTGGTGTGACCAGATGAGAAGACCCTACTCTCCAACCTCTGGCTGCATAAGCAGGAAGTAAAGGACAGGGCAGAGCTGTAAAATGCCTGCAGAGCACTGTTGGAGCACCCCAAGACACACACAGAGACCCTAAGCAAATGCAGGGAGACTTGCTGGTTCCAGGCAAATCCCAAGACATCTCTGTTCAATCCTTAGCTGACTACTAAGTTAACCCTGAAGAGAATTCAATGGCCACACAAGACAAAGATACAGATTGGACAGAATTACTTCAGAAAAGTCACTAAACAAACAACTACAAGTAGCAACAAGAACAAACCCTGGGGAGGGGTAGGAATCTGATCTTCAGAGTTGTCACATTATACCGCTTAAAATGTCCAGCTAAAAAAAAAAAGTGAGGCAGAGGCGAGAGGCCTGCCTGAGCCCGTGAGTTTGAGACTGGCCTGGGCAATATGGTGAAACCCTGTACCTACAATAAATAAAAAAATTAGCCAGGTGTGGTGGCGCATACCTATAGTTCCAGCACTTGGAAGGCTGAAGTGGAAGGATTGCCCAAACCCAGCAGGTCGAGGCCGCGGTGGCCGTGAGCATGCCGCCACTGCACTACAGCCTGGGCAACAGAGTGAGAATCCAATTCACAAAAGAAAAAGGAAAAAAAAAAAAAAAAGAAGCCGGGCTCAGTGGCTCAGCCTGTAATCCCGTGCCTTGGGAGGCTGAGGGGAGTGGATTGCCTGAGCCCGCGGGTTCGAGACCCACCTGGGCAACTTGGCGAGACCTCATCTCTACAAGAAATCAAAACATCAGCCGGGCGTGGTAGCGCGTGCCTGTAGTTCCAGCTACTTGGAAGACTGAGGCAGAAGGATCGCCGGAGCCCAGCAGGTCAAGGCTGCGGTGGCTGGGACCGGCCACTGCACTCCAGTCTGGGCGACAGAGTAAGACTCCAACTCAAAAAAAAAAAAAAAAGTATGAGGTGTGTATAGAAACAAGAATATATGGACCATACACAATTTTAAAAAAAGCAATCAACAAACTGTTACTGAAGAAGCATGGAAGTTAACAAAGGAATATAAGTCAAGTATTTCAAAGAAGTTCAAAGAACTACAAGAGACTAAGGCTAAAGAACTAAAGAAAGGCATAAAAACTATCAGCAAATTGAGAGTATCAATAAAGAGATAGAAATTACAAAAATGGCCAAATGGGAATTCTGCAGTTTAAGACTGTAAATGTTGTGGTGAGTCACTGGTACATCTTTGCCTCTGAACTAACTGTTCAAATTCCTTGTCCATTTATCTGCTGGACGTCTTTGCACAATATTCTTCATTTCTAGTAGCTCTTTATATATTAAAAAAATTAGCCTTTGGACTGGGATATGACAAATATTTCTGCCAAATTTGTAGTTTGTCTTCTGTTTTTTTTTTTAATTGTTTTCATCATAAAAATGTGGGGTACAATTCAGGGTTAGGTATACAAACACTGGTTATGCAGGTATCCTTGTTGATGAGGTGTACCCCTCCTTCCCCGAGCAGTTTCCCTCAACTGCCATTTCCACCCCCCACCACCTAACAGTTTCCCATTACTTCCCATTACAAACGCTTTCTTATAGTGTTACTGTCCTCTGCTTTTCTTATGAAGATTTTTCTTATAAAAGAAGTATTTTTCAAAAAATATTTTTACTAAGTCAAATTTCTCAATCCTTTCTTTTCACAGATTCTGGATTTTGAGTCACAGTGAAAAATATCTTTCCTGTTCTATGATTATAAACAAACTTACTCATGTTTTCTGCTTTCATTTGCATAGAACCGCACAAGTTCAGTGCATAAAAAACCTTTTTTCAGTTTCATGGTTACTTGGCGAGGCCTTATTTTGTGCTTTTTACTGTTTATCTTGATTAGGTTAGTGCCAGTCACTGTTCTAATATAATAATTAATTTCTGTCTTTTTTTTTTCTTTTTGAGTCAGAGTCTCTGTCGCTCAGGCTGGAGTGCAGTGGCACGCTTACAGCCACTGCAGCCTCAACCTGCTGGGCTCAGGCGATCCTTCTACCTCAGCCTTCCAAGTAGCTGGGACTATAGGCATATACCACCATGTCCAGCTAATTTTTTTGATTTTTTTTTTTTTTAAGTTGGAGTCTCACTCTGTCACCCAGACTGGAGTGCAGTGGCCACACCCGGTCACCGCAGCCTCGACCTGCTGGGCTCCGGCGATCCTTCCGCCTCAGCCTTCCAAGTAGCTGGAACTACAGGCGTGCACTACCACACCCGGCTAATTTTTTGATTTATTGTAGAGATTAGCTCTCGCCAAGTTGTCCAGAAGGGTCTCGCACCTGTGGGCTCAGGGAATCCATTCACCTCAGCCTCCCAAGGCACGGGATTACAGGCTGAGCCACCGAGCCCGGCTTTTTTGATTTATTGTAAAGATGAGGTCTCTCCAAGTTGCCCAACTGGTCTCAAACTCTTGGGCTCAGTCAATCCTCTTGCCTTTGCCTCCCAACCCAAAGTGCTGGGATTACAGCTGTGAACCACTATACCCAACTTAATTTCTGCTTTTATAATTAATTACTTCCTTTGATGTCTTTAGTTTATTTTTTATTTTCCTATCTTTTTTAGCCTGACGTTTAATTTTCAGAATGGTTTTTATTGACGTAAATATTTAAGGCTATGATATCCTTCTGGATACTGTTTTAGTTGCAGTCCATTGCTCCTGATATGTCGAGATTTCATTATGGCAACCTTTAGAAACTGTAGCTTTCGTTTATATTTTCCTTTTGACTGTGGTTTCCACCTCGTGGGCTCAAGCAATACTCCTGACTCAGCCTCCCAAGTAGCTGGAGCTTCAGGTGTGCCACCACACTCAGATCTCAGAAAACATTTAAAAATGGTTAAAAAGCCGGGCTCGGTGGCTCAGCCTGTAATCCCGCGCCTTTGGGAGGCTGAGGTGAGTGGATTGCCTGAGCCCGCAGGTTCAAGACCCGCCTGGGCAGCGAGACCTCATCTCTACAATAAATCAAAAAACCAGCCGGGCGTGGTAGCGCATGCCTGTAATTCCGGCTACTCGGAAGGCTGAGGTGGAAGGATTGCCGGAGCCCAGCAGGTCAAGGTTGCGGTGGCTGGGAGCAGCCACTGCACTCCAGTCTGGGCGACAGAGTGAGACTCCAACTCGAAAAAAAAAAAAAAAAAGGGTAAAGGCTGGGCTCAATGGCTCAGCCTGTAATCCCAGCACTTTGGGAGACCAAGACGAGTGGACTGTCTCAGCCCATGGGTTCGAGACCCGCCTGAGCAACTTGGCGAGACCTCATCTCTACAATAAATCAAAAAAAGTAACCGGGCATGGTAGCGCGCACTTGTAGTTCCGGCTACTTGGAAGGCTGAGGCAGAAGGATCACCGGAGCCCAGCAAGTCGAGGCTGCGGTGGCCGGGAGCATGCCACTGCACTTCAGTCTAGGCGACAGAGTGAGACTCCAACTCAAAAAAAAAAAAAAAGGGTAAAAAGGGCTTTCCATGGTTTTCTTTCATTACTACTTCCAGTTTTACTCTGTTGAGAACAGAAACTGTTTTCTGAAATTTGCTAGATTTTCCTTGTGCATAACTAAGAAATTACTTGTGCAAATGCTCCATGGACACATGAAAAGGTTAGTAGTTAATACGTAGAATTTAATATTATCAATTCCACCTTAATGCTATTTAGGTTTATTATATCCTACTTAATAATGGTCTACTTAAACAGATATGTCCTGATAAAGGTGAATTAAAGCTTCTTTGATCCTATCTTGTTCTCTTAAACTCTCCTTATAGTTTTTATAAATTCTGCTTTATGAATTTTTATGCTAGATTATTTGGTACACAGATATTCTGGGTTTTTTTTCTCAGTTGGAGTCTTACTCTTGTCACCCAGGCTAGAGTGCAGTGGCACACTCACGGTCACTGCAGCCTCGACCTGCTGGGCTACGGAGATCCTTCCGCCTCAGCCTTCCAAGTAGCTGGAACTACAGGCACGTGCTACCATGCCCGGCTAATTTTTGATTTATTGTAGAGACGAGGTCTCGCCAAGTTGCCCAGGCGAGTCACGAAGGGTGCTACTAATCCAAGGGTATGGAGTTTCAGTTAAGCAAGACGAAGACGTTCTAGAAACCTGTTATACAACACTGTACCTACAATCAACAACACTGTGATAAACACTTGCATTCTTTTTAAGAGGGCAGATCTCATGTTAACTGTTTTTACCACACTAAAATAAAATAAGGGCTGGGAGCGATGGCTCATACCTATAATCCCAACACTTTGGGAGGCTGAGGTGAGAAGACTGCCTGAACCCACCGGTTTGAGACCAGCCTGAGCAACTTGGTGAGACCACGTTCTCTACAATGAATCAAAAACTTAGCCAGGCGTGGTGGTACATGCCTGGGTTCCAGTTACTTGGAAGGCTGAGGAGGAAGGATTGCCTGAGCCCAGCAGGTTGAGGTTACAGTAGCCATGAGCATGCCACTGCACTCTAGCCTTTGTGACAGAGTGAGACTTTGACTCAAAAAAAAAAAAAAACCATATATATATGAGCAATTATAAACCTATACACATCAAAGAACAGAGCTCCAGAATATCTGATGCAAACACTGACAGAATTAATGGGACAAATAGATAGTCCTACAAGAAAATACTTCAATACCCCACTTTCAATAGCAGATAGAACATCCAGAAAGAAGCTCAGCAAGCAAGCAGAGGACTTATATACTAAGCTAACTATCCTGACATATACAGAACACTACATCCAATACAGCAGAATGCACATTCTTCTCAAGGGCACACAGAACATTCTCTAGGGTAGAACTTAGGTGAAGTCAAAATTCAACCTTCAATACATTTAGAAAGATTGAAATCGCACAAAAGATGTTTCCATGAAATGCTATTAGCCAATATGAGCAGGAAAAGGGGAAAATTCACAATGACATGTGAAGTTTCTTCTCTGAGTCAGATGATGCTTGTTTTAACTTTTATAGACTTAGGGGTGTAAGTGCGGTTGTGTTACATGGTTACACTGCACAGTGATAGAGTCTAGGCTTTTAGTGTACCCACCACCCAAATAGCGTACACTGTAAACAAGAGGTAGTATTTCATCCCTTACTTCTCTCCCACCCTTCTGCTAGATAATGGTTTTTGAATATACGAAGAACACTTCCTTAAACGTTTGGCTTCTTCACAATGTAAAGGCTACAGATAAATACTTTTAAGTTTAATCTGTATGATTAACATTTTCTTTACCATTGTCTTAAGTCTAGATCAGGAGTTGACAAACTGTACCCTGAACCAGCAGCTGTTTAGCAAATAAAGGTCTTCTTGGACCACAGCCACAACTGTTTATGTATTGTCTACTGCTGCTTTCCTGTTATAGCAGACCTGAGCTCTCACGACAGAGACTACACGACCTATAAAACCTAAGATAATTTATCACTTTGCCCTTTACTGAGAAAGTTTACCAACCTCTGCTGAGATAAATCATTATGACTTCTACCAGGGCCAATTTCAAGCTGCCAATGTGAAATAACTAAATATGGAATTGGGAAGAGATAGGAAGTAGCACACCTCTATACATTATTTCCACCACAATGATAATAAAATGTTTTAGCTTAGCCAGGGAGGAAGGAGTTTTAGATATTTACTACATATTTAAAAATAGAGACAGAGTCTTGCTATGCTGCCCAGGCCGGACTTGAACTCCTGGATCAAGTGATCCTTCTACCTCGGCCTTTTACAGTGCTGGGACCACAGTGTGAGCCACTGGACCTGACCCTACATTTGTTGTGAGTTTATGCATAGTAATACAATTTTTTTAAAGGCTGTATTTAACGACTGACTCAAAAAATTCCTGATGATATAACAGTCTCCTCTTGTAAGTAAGTATAGGCCAGGTTTACCAAACCACCCTATCTTTACCTAATGATTCATTTCTACTCCCATGAATCACTTCGTTTTAGGTAGACCTCTATATATACAACACAGGCTGGGTTTTGCTCTGAAATTTAATCTGAAAAGAGGTTATTACACCAGGTGAGATAAGGCCCGTACTAGTTTGCTAGGGCTGCCATAGCAAAGCACCACAAATTTGGGGTTTAAACAACATAAATTTATTGTCTCACAGGACTGATTCTTTCTAAGGGCTGGGAGGGAGGTAGGCTCTTCCGTGTCCCTCCCCCAGCTTCTGGAGGCTTTGTTGGCAATCGTGGCTATTTCTTGGCACCACCTCAATCTCGACCTTCATGTTCGCACAGCACTGAGTATGTCTGTGTCTGTGTCCTAACTTCCCCCCCTTTTATACCAGCCAGGCACGGTGGCTCACACCTCATAATCCCAGCACTTGGGGAGGCTGAGGCCAGGAGGATTGCTTGAGTTTGAGACCTGGGCAACAAAATGAAACCCTGTCACTATAACAAAGAGAAAAATTAGCCAGGCATGGTGGTGCATGCCTGTAGTCCCTGGTGATAGTGCCACTGCATTCCAGCCTGGGTGACAGAGTAAGACCCTGTGTCAAAAAAAAAAGAATACCAGTCATATGAAGTTGGGAGGGTTCCATCCTACTTGGGGTTAAGACTTCAACATATGAATTTTGGGGAGATAATTCAATCTACAAAACATCCATAATAAAGCCATTTACATAACACACATTTGATCTTACTTCTCTCAACGTGTGTTCTATATGGTTTTTGTTTTTTGTTTTATTCACTTTTTCATTTCTACCCTCTATAACCTGTACTCTTTTCTGCAGTTTCAATTTTGTTTTCATTCTATGGTATTTTCTAGTTAGTTCTCTACTGAGTTCTGCTAATTCATGTGTTATTCCTTTGTTGTGTCATTTCCTCTGGGAGTCTTGGCATTTCATCTTTGTGTTTTCTTTCAGAGAAGTGGCTATTTTGCTAAGCTATTTAAATTTATGGTGGAATGCTTCGTTATAAATTTCATCTGTCCCCTGTCAATACTTTCTAGTCAGTGTCCTGAGTAAACCAACTAGGATATTTTGTTATTCTTTTCCTATGCCTAAATTTTTGTATTAATCCTTTTATTATTACTGAACAGAGTTGGGCTATTCCTAACAACAGCCATTCACATGAGACTCCTTTGACTTGGATGTGGCAGTGTGAGGAGTCTACACTTCCAGCTAGTTATTTTCTCACAATCCAAATGCTCTCCTCTTTCAGAGGCCGCAAACAAAGGCTGACTACTGCAAATAAGGCCAGTGTTAAATCCTGGGTGCTGGTGAGGTGCCCTACCTCCACAACTTCTCTGAGCCACACTAAGTCCAGGAAAAACTTGACAAAGAGCTGCTGCTCAGCCCATTTCTACACTTGCTGTTGTTCCTGGGGATAGACTTGTACTTCATAGCATGCTTTCATCTTCAGGACTAACACTTTAAAACTAAGTCCATTTCTACTGTTTTCCCAAAAAAAGACGACAACCACCACCATCAATTTTAACCAATGAAAAGGAACACATCACATTTAAAAAATTTAATTATCTAGAGTTGGTTAAGAATGTGGAGAAAATGGGAAAACATGTTTCATGAGGAAGCAGATGGGAACAGTGATTGGAAACCAGACTTTAAACACCATTTACTTTGACCCAGCACTACTACTTCCAGGAACGTCCCAGAGAAACAACTGCAAAGTTCAACGGCAGAAGAATGAAGACATTCACTGCAGTCTTATTACAGTGATAAATAAAAATAGCCTAAGTGTTCATTAGCTGAGGAATGCATAAGGACGTTTCAGTAAACAATGAACCACATATATGATGGTGTGTAGTGGGCTATACCGCCTAAGTTTGTGTATGCATACTCTGTGACGTTCACACAATGACGAAATTGCCTAATGATGCATATTCCTCAGGACACATTCCCATGGTTCTATGACACCTATGCTTAGCTATTTCACATCAGGCCCCAGCAACACTGTTCGGATTTTAGTAAGCAGCGTACACTAACGGTGAGAAACCGCATAAAGCTAGAATTTGCTGCTGGCTGTGGCGTCCTCAGATCACTACGCAGGCGAACAGGTGTGCATCATCATCAGTGACCAGCCACATCACTTCTTTTTCAGTCACTGTATATCTGAAGACAGTAAAGCGTTTAGCTGTATTCTTCCGGTTTCCCAGTGATAGACCAACGTGAAATTTTCTAAAAATGGAAGACTGAAAGAGAGAACTGGCCAATAAAGATAAAAATGCAACCAACAATGACAAAGTGATAATGCTAGAAGTAAAACTGCTTGAGGATAGAGGATCTGAAAATGGTCCAGCAAATAGAAGACGAAATCTAGGCTTCTACAAAGTTGTGGTAAGGACCATAATGAATATTAAAAAAAGAAGGTAAAATCACTGTAATGTCATCTTTTAGTTTTAACCTCACTAGGAACAGAAAGCTGCTTATGACGGAAATGGAGTGCTTGCTTCTACTTTGGATTGGAGACATTAATTTGTTTAAAAAACAACAATCATTCAAGGCCAAAGTGTTGAAGTGAGTTGCTACACTGCAAGAAAAGAGTATTCAGGAAAATGAAGAAAAACCTTTTACTGCCAGTAAAGGCTGACTTCATAATTTCAGAAGTCATCAGAAATGACTGGTGTTAAGCACAGAGAAAGATGTTGCTATTAAATCTACATCCGAAGCCCAAGCAGCAGTGAAGGAAAGCAGTTTTTTTTTTTTTTGAGTTAGAGTCTCACTCTGTCACCCAGCTCCGGCGATCCTTCCGCCTCAGCCTTCCAAGTAGCCGGAATTACAGGCATGCGCTACCACGCCCAGCTGATGTTTTGATTTATTGTAGAGATGAGGTCTCACTGCCCAGGCGGGTCTCGAACCCGCGGGCTCAGGCAATCCACTCACCTCAGCCTCCCAAAGGCGCGGGATTACAGGCTGAGCCACCGAGCCTGGCTGGAAAGCAGTTTTAATAAGGAAGATGAAGGATGAAGACCCTGGAAATGATGCTGGCAAAAAACTTCATATCAAAGAACTCTTGGAGACGTTCTGCAACATTGAAAATGCAAAGGCTAAAATGTTGCAAGTGGATCCAAACTTAGGAGTATGAAATTCGCCAAGGCTTAGAAGGATTCTTGCTCTGTATGGTAAACAGACAATGAGAAGGAGGCAAGCAATGTCCCAACAACTCTTATGTTTCTAATGCTTTAACTTCCACTGTACTAGGTAAGTATTAGTTTCACTTTTTTTCATTTCTCCATGGATTACAACAGACAGTAAGACAGTTTTCAGTACTTTCACAAAAGTGTTTAAAGATCACAGAATAACTGATCTCTACCCACTGATTATTAGGATCACTTTGCAGTCTCGGCTTGCATGGTCATTCATATGTTTCTGTACTAATATGTGAGTGAAGACTGCAAGTACCCCTACACCAAAATCTGGGAACATGTGGCTTATTCCTTCAAGCTCTGCTCAGAGAAGCCTTTCTGTAAATCATCGCCTCCTCTTCATCCCATCACTTTTTATTCCCTTTAGACTGTTTCTTTTTCTCCATATATTGAGTATTAATCCACACCCACCAGGAAGTAAGCTTAAGGGGAATTGACACCCTACATCAATTTTCATCACTGCTATATATGCCCAGGTCCTAAAATGACAGCCAGCACAAACAAGGCATCATCATTTTTTTCGTGATCACAGTTTAATGAAGAAGTAGATCTAAACAGACCAACAAGGTATACTATTACTGATATAAGAAAAAGTGCAAGATGTAAAACAATCCAATCGGCAAGACCTCATTTTTAAGAATCTATCAATCTGTCTACATGTGTACACAGAAAAAGATGTGGAAAGATACTTATCAACAATGTTAACCATCAATATTATTCTGGGAAGTGGGACTGCCTATGTGGAAAGAGAATGAAAATTATTTTTCACTTTATACTTTAAATATTTTTATATTGTCTAATTACTTTTTCCAAAATAATATTACTTTTGGAATTAAGAAGATAAAGAACAAAGAAAAAGCATGTATTAACGACTGTTGTAACGTCACTTCTGATAACCATAACAAGGTTACCGTGAGGCAGGTTCTGTTCTAAGTGCTTTAAACACATCATTTCCTTTAGACAGGAGTCCTAGGAGGCAGCTGTTGTAGGTATGCCTACTTCAACATTGAGGCAAGTGGGGATCAGAGAGGCTGAAAGAAAACTCAGGTCATGCAGGTAGGGAGTGTTGTGTGTAAGCTGGCCATGCCAGCTGGCATGCGGCGCATGCCTACAATCCCAGCTACTTGGGAGGTGAGGAGGGAGGATCGCTAAGGCCCAGGAGAGGCAGGAGCACGCTATCATTGAGCCCAAGAACAGCCACTGCACTCCAGCCTAGCAACACAGTGACTATGCTCCACCCCGCGCCCGAAAGACGCACGCTTATTAGACTCTTCCCTCGACGAGGGTGTGCAATGAGAAGCAAGCGTGGCAAGAACACGTGTGTGCTCACCCTGCAGGCCTAGGCGACCCGGATGTACTCCGCAGAGCGCTCTCCACTCGAGGAACAGCCACATCAGGAGGCTGAGGAGGAATGAGGGTTTTCCGGACTGCCGTTCTGAAAGAGACAAGAGACAGACCCGGAGAGTAGCAGCCCAAGGGCATCGAAGGAAGAAAAATACAAGACACACACTCGCCAGGCATATCTATGGCAAAACGAAAGCAGCACGTCGACGAAATATTTACTCAAAGGGACTTTTGTTTTCTCGAGTAACACAAGAACATTACTGAAAAAGCCAGACAGTGTGAAAAGACTTTTAGCAAAATACAGCAGGTCTGTTCCCCATTCCTGCCCATCTCCCGCCAGTCAACCTCCAGGAAGCAACCGCAGTGACTCTTGAGCGGCGGCTTCTTGCGTGCCACATCTCCTTTCTGCTTCATGTTATTAAAATCAAAACCCATAAAGTGTTTACAGTTATCATGCCTATGTGTTTTATTTACACAGACCTCAGCAAGCTCCTGAAAGTCACGGGAAAAAGGTTTATCAAGGAGGAGAAGAGTTAGAGAGCAACCGTGCCATGCAGCAGAGACGCCAGGGAAGACCCTGCCTGAAAAACCCCATCGGGTGAGCAAGGTGGAAGTCCTGAGTGCCCGACATGATTAGTGTTGGCCAAGTGGCAGGAGCAAACACCCGATGAGAATGGGTTTGGGAGAAAATGTGTAGAACCAGAACATATCTGTTGATAATACCAAGTCATGAATGGGTCCAGGTACTGGTCCTCAGGGGCTAGCCAACACTTCAAAAAGGGTGGCACCGGACATTGTGCATCTCCCAGCCGAAGACTAAATAATCAAACTATGAAGTAGTCTTCCCACAAGAAGCAGAAAGTAAAAAAGAATCTGATAAAAACTTTGATTCAATAACAACTGACAGAAAATGCACAGCATAGAATGAATGAAATTACGCTGTGGGTGTAATAGTTGACTGAACTGAGTTTTTTAAAAAGATATATCTAAGTCCTAATCTTCAGTACCCTAAATGTGACCTTACTTGAAATAAGGGTCCTTGCAAATGTAATTAAGTTAAGGATGAGATCCTTCTGGATTTAGGGTAACCCATACATCCAATAACTGGTATCCTAATAACAGATAAGAAAGGGAGATTTGAGACACAGACAAGAAGGGAAGACCACTGGAGGCAGAGAATGGGGTACTGCGTCGACAAGCCAAGGACTGCAAAGGCTGCCAACAGCCACCAGCAGCTAAGACAAAGGCAGGAATAAGTTATCCCTGAGAGCCTTCAGAAGGAACAACCCATACCAACACCTTGATTTCAGACTTCTAGTCACCAGAACTATAAGAGAATACATTTCTGTTGTTTTAAGACACCAAATTAATAGTAATTTTTTTTTACAGCAGCTGTAGGAAGCTAATACAGTGGGGATACCAATGACAAAATCCAAAGAGCGACACAGACACATACACACAAAAGACCAAGTTTCTTCTACAAATAAGCGCCAAGAAAAAAGAGATGGAGGAAATGTGTATATTAAATTATATTAAAAGTCATATCAACTAACACAATGTGTGCACCTTCTCAGAATACTGATTTAAACAACACAAAACAAAATTGTGACATTCCAGACCACTGGAAATTTGAATGATGACTAGATACTGATGATATCACATTGTGTATTTTTAGGTATATTTCACTCCATAGACACATGCTGACATAATATAAATGAATTGCCATGATGCCAGGATCTGCATCAACTAATAGGGTAAAAGAGGGTGGGCAGGCACATAGATAAAAGAAAAGTGGCCATGAGCTGGTAAGTCAGTGGACGAAGATGGGTTTTGGGTATACAGTCAGATGTTAAAATATTATTGTGAGTAAACTTTTCCATAATAAGAAGGGGAAAAAAAGGGCAAGACAACCTCTCTACTACTACTCCCTCATTGGACAAAACCAACAAAACCCAAAACAAAACAAACAAACAAATGAGATGCACCACTTCAAACCTACATAACGGCCAAACACACAGAGTGCCAATAACAAGTAATGGTGAGGAGGAAGCAATGTCCCCAACTCCGGGTGAGAGCATAAATAAGTATGATCACTTGGAAAACCATCAGCACAGCATTATCTATGAGAGTTGAACATAAGTATACCATCTGACCTGGCAAATCCCTCCTCAGAATGTAACGAAAACATACTCATATGTGAATCAAATGTCAAGCACAAAAATGTTCAAGATGACATATAGGTGAAACCTGGGAACAACTCAAATATCCATAAACAAACTATGGTTTGTTACACAACAGTATTTTATATAGCAATAAAAAAATTACAACCATACGCAATAAGCTGGATGCAGTGGCTCACACCTATAATCTCAGCACTTTGGGAGGTGAGGGCAAGAGGATTGCCTGAGCCCACAAGTTTGAGACCAGCCTGGGCAACTTGGCAAGACCTTGTCTCTAAATCAAAAAATTAGCTGGGGGTGGTGGCACATACCTATAATTCCAGCTACCTGGAAGGCAGAAGAGGAAAGATTGCCTGAGCCCAGCAGGTCAAGGCTGCGGTGGCCATGAGCATGCTACTACACTGTAGCCTGGGCAACAGAGTGAGACTTCGACTCATAAAAAAGCCACATGTAATAATGTGGATAAATAACACAAAACGGAGTGACCAAAGTCAGACACATACAAAAAGCATAATATATTATTCTATCTATGGGGTCAAACTTAGAAAAACTGCTTAGTTATGTTTAGGAGAACATGCTGATCTATTTAGTGGTCGGACATTATATGTACTTTGTGCTAACGCACTGGACTGTACATGCATATCCGTCCCTGTTTTCTCTACTTCAATACAAATGTTGACAGAGAGACTGGCAGAAGAACTGGAGAAAGCAAATTTAGACAACCGCTTTCTGCAAAGAGAAGAAAAAAAAAGGAGTGGTAGACAGCAGAGGAAACTGGGCTAAATAGACAGAGTTTTCTTTTTTTAGACAGAGAAAATGACAGGCATGTTTGTACCTTTTTTTGCTTGTTTTTCTGAGTCAGGGTGTCACTCTGCTGCCCAGACTGAGTGCAGTGGCACAGTCACAGGTCACCACAGTCTTACACTTCGGGGCTCAAGCAGTCCTCCCCCTTCCTCAACTCCCAAAGTAATTGGGACTACAGACATACACCACCATGCTTGGCTTTTCTTTTTCTTTGTAGGGATGAGGTCTCACGATGTTGCCCGGGCCGGGCTCAAGTGATCCTCTGCTTTGGCTTCCCCAAATGCTGGGACTGCAGGTGTGAGCCACCGTGCCTGACCTATTTGTACCTTTTATGGAGACGAGCCAACAGCAAGAAACACTGGAAAGAAAGGCAGAGAAGCTGTAGCACTGGGGTTGAGTGGGCCAGAGAAGAGGAGACAGGACACAGCAAGGACACAGGGTACTGAGCCACAAGTAGACAGAACTGCAAACTGTGGAAGTTCTCCTCAGACTGTGCTCATTTTCTCAAAACAATAAGAACCAATAAGAACCTCTCAGCTAGCAAAGAAGACGGGGGAGGAAGCCTGGAAGTTTGGAGAGAAGTAAACGTAAAATAGTTGCTTGGGAGACTGGTGTAGGAGCGTGCACTCTGTGGTCTACTGCAAGACCTAGTGGAGGTCTGCGAGGCTGACAAGACACCCAGCGGGCAGCGAGTAGCTTTGCTTGCCATGATCTGCTGCACAAGTGCAAGCACAGACTAAGCTGGGAGCTGGACGTAGCTCTGCCTTTGACCAAGCCAAGGGGAGTGGAGGGGGCTGCAAGGAAATGACTGCAGTGACCACAGACTCTGAATCAGGGAGAGCAGGGAAAGAGACCATGAGAGGGAGCGAGAAACATGAAAAGGGGAATCAATGGATGAAGGCTGCTGGAGGGTCCTGCTGAACCATCGGGGGAGAGAGGCAGAAAGAAAGGAGGTGGGCTGAGGGACACGGGAGCACAGGGACAAGGTCAGGGAGGGTTTGCTGACTCTGCATGTCATGCACACATGCTGGTGTTGCTGGAGAGAGCAGAGGCAGGAGAAGCATTCGGGGATCTGAGGGGCCAGAGAGTTAAAAAATCCCTCTGCTTATTAAAGGTAAAGACAGTAGGGTCCATAACAGTCAGTGATCTGTCACAGAAACAAAGAACCGCGTGCCACATGTTCTCACTCATAAGCTGACTCTGAACATTTACCATAATACTGTAAGGAAGGGATTGGCAGCAGCAGGACGCTGCCGGGGAGGGTGGGGGAACAGATAACAGCAAAAAGGGTACCTGATCTCAACCAGGTGAAATGGGGACCAAAGGGAGGTCCAAACTTTATCTGTACGATAACCACTTGTGTACCTAATCCTGAATTGTACCCCACATGATTTTTTTTTTGAGTTGGAGTCTCACTTTGTCAGCCAGGGCTCCGGCAATCCTTCTGCCTCAGCCTTCCGAGTAGCTGAAACTATAGGTTCGTGTCACCACACCCGGCTAATTTTTAATTTTTTTTTTAATTGTAGAGACGAGGTCTTGCCAAGTTGCCCGGGCTGCTCTCAAACCCCCGGGCTCAGGCAATCCACTCACCTTGACCTCCCAAAGTGCTGGGACTACAGGCTGAGCCACTGAGCCTGGCCACACATCTTTAAAACAAAAAAAACAAATATTTTAAGTAAATAAGTAAAGGTAAAGATGAAAGTGCTACCATCACAAAAGGGCTTCAGATATCATACACTTCTGAAGGGCAAACATATCTACAAAATCGAAGGTAACAAAAAAAGGAGCCCCTAGATCTACCGTGTTCAATACAAAAGTTATATGGTGCTACTAAGCACTTGAAATGTGGCTAGTGCAACTGAGTAATAACATTTACTGTCATTTCATTTTAATTAATTTGAATTTAAAATGGAATACTTGGCCGGGCTTGGTGGCTCAGCCTATAGTCCCGCGCTTTGGGAGGCCAAGGTGAGTGAATTGTCTGAGCCTGCGGGTTCGAGACCTGCCTGGGCAACTTGGCGAGACCTCATCTCTACAATAAATCAAAAAAATCAGCTGGGCATGGTAGCACATGCCTGTAGTTCCAGCTACTTGGAAGGCTGAGGTGGAAGGATCGTCGGAGCCCAGCATGTCGAGGCTGTGGTGTCCGGGAGTGTGCCACTGCACTCCAGCCTGGGTGACAGAGAGAGACTCCGACTCAGAAAGAAAAAAAAAAATGGAATACTTGATTCAGTTATTGAAAAACTTTCCTTTATATATGCAATAATTTCGCTATGAGTGAAACAACCTTTTCAACTGCAAATTTTATGAAATCTAAATACAGATCAGTGCTACTGAAAAGGAGAAACAGCCTGAAAATGGCAATGAGGTGTGACAAGGACATCTATCCCACCTCCAGGCTGAGTGGCAGGAGGGATGTGGAAGAGAAGCAGCTACCACCTTAGAAAGCCGCAATGAGGAAGAGCCAGCCTTAAAGCAGGAAAACGTAGATAAAGATGAGGCAAGAGCATAGGGGCATCACATGATGACAGACTGAATTACAGAGGGCACAGCATAAGGGTCTTTTTTTGGGGGGAGGTTGACGAAATATGGAAAAAGTGGGCACATCTTTTTGTCTCCTGTGTTGTGAAATTTCAGAGTGCTGGTGTGGGTTTGTGGCATACACTGCATCTACCATGCTGGGCATTTCTTTAAACCACTAAACTCATGTCTTTCAGGTTTGATAAATTTTTCGGCCAATTACTTTGTAAATATCTTTCCTGTTCTCTCTCTCTCTTGCTAAAGACCCATTACTTGGAGGCTGGATCTCCAGAAACTGGCTCTTTTTGCCTTTTCTAATTTTCTATTGTCTTTTTCTCTAATTTCTTGTCTTTTTGCTCCACTTTGGAGATCTCCTCAACTTTATCTTCCAAACCTTCTACTGACTTTACAATTTCTGCTATATTTTAAACTTTAGGACAAGTTCTTCTGTCTTCTGAATGTTCCTTTTGTATAGCACGGTTTTCCTGTTTCATGAATGCACCTCTTCTTTTGTCTTTATGAAGATATCATGAATAATTTTTGCTTGACTTTGTTACTCTGGGTTTTATTCTCATCTTCATAACCTCTGCATCTTCTAAGGTGCCTGTGGGGACGTTTACTGGGGCTTCTGTCTTCCAGTGTTAGAGGACCCCTCAGGATCTGACTATCCTTGGTTGTATGTTCATGATTAGGAGCGGTGGGACTGAAAAGCTAGCTGGGAGCTCTGAGCTTGGAAAGGGCCATCTACGGTAAGGCCCACTGTAGGGTAATCTCACCCTGTCCTCACAGAGCCCCTAGTATTGGAATCTTCAGCACTCTCCCTATGGGCTAGAAGACTCCCCAGAAGGAAAGTAGAGTCCTCTTCTCACTTTCTATCTAGAGAATCTAGTGTACCTGCCAGAGTATCAGCGAAAACTGGGGAGTGGACTAGGAAGTCTCAGCAGCCATACAGGGTTGTTCATTTAATCTCTCTGGTAAATACTCCTAGTGGATGACCTGCAGAGTCTGAACTCCCAGGCTTCTGCTGGGGGTTGGGTGGAGAATGGATTCTGGGCTCTAGCTACTTATCAAGCAGATTTAGTCTACTTCTTAAAAGTTCTTCCTGTTCTTGACTTGGGGGTGTCTCATTCTGTTCCCTAGGTTAGACAGTGGTGGCTCACTGCAGTCTTGAACTTCTGGGCTCAAGTGATCCTCCTGCCTCAGCCTCTCGAGTAGCTGAAACTACAGGTGTGTACCACCACACCTGGCTAATTTTTTGGTTTTCTATAGCGATCTCACTGTGCTGCCTAGGCTGGTCTCAAATTCCTGGGCTCAAGCAATCCTCTTGCCTCAGCTTCCCAAAGTGCTGGGGTCCCAAGCATAAGCCACCGCATCTGGCCTCTTAGCCCTTTCAAAGAGTCTCCAATTCAAATGAGCATGGTTCTCAACACTCCCCCACGCAGGCCTCACATTTAGCTTTCTCACAGCCAAGGGTGCAATAACTGGCCAATCTACCCTCCTGCTTCAATGTTTTGTTGCTACTGTGTCCTTTCCTGTTCTCCACAGTCTTGAATGCTTATCATTCTTTTAATTTTAAAAAAGAAATCTTTATCCTTAAAGCAAATAATAATAAATACAAATTTAAAAATTAAAAAAATCTCTTCATTATAGTTCTATGGGGTTTTGAGAGAGAGAAATTTAGCTGTGTGTGATCAATTTGCCATCTTAGCCACAAGCTTTGCCTTGTGTTTTTTGTTTTTGTTTTTGTTTTTGAGTTGGGAGTCTCACTCGGTTGCCCAGACTGGAGTGCAGTGGCCACTCCTGGCCACCGCAGCCTCGCCTCCTGGGCTCCGGCGATCCTTCCGCCTCAGCCTTCCGAGTAGCTGGAATTACAGGCATGCGCTACCACGCCCGGCTGATTTTTTGATTTATTGTAGAGATGAGGTCTCGCTGCCCAGGCGGGTCTCGAACCCTCGGGCTCAGGCAATCCACTCACCTCAGCCTCCCAAAGGCAGGGGATTACAGGCTGAGCCACCGAGCCTGGTTTGCCTTGTGTTTTTATGAGTGAAGTAGCTTCTCCATGAACAAACTTAATCCTTTAAAAAAGACCTTCTTTACAAAGTATTCATAATGAGCAAAGATAGGGACTCTGAACTATGCAAAGCTCCGTGCAACTGAGAGCCCTGCATGGACCCCAGTCCCAGCAATTTAGGCTTGCACTACACTTTAACTTTCTGATGTTGATGTTATCAGCTCAGATGAGCCACAGAAACTCTGGTCTCTGAAATGGAACTGCTGAACCCCTACCTCCAGAATGTTTAAGGTAACATAGCACACACCTTACTGCTTCTGACCCATCAACTGAGAGGCTTACCCGTAAACACAAAACACGACCTGCTACTAAACATGAGTCTTAACACACTTAGGAAACCACTTGCTCTTAGCAACAGTTGATGCTGAATGTCGAGAAAAGAACACATGGTATGAGCTAATGCAACTACCTAGACAAGCCTGAAGAGCTAATTACAAGCTATCTTTTTTTTTTTTTTGAGTCGGAGTCTCACTCTGTCGCCCAGACTGGAGTGCAGTTGCCGCTCCCGGCCACCGCAGCCTCACCTGCTGGGCTCCGGCGATCCTTCCGCCTCAGCCTTCCCAGTAGCTGGAATTACAGGCATGCGCTACCACGCCCGGCTGATTTTTTGATTTATTGTAGAGATGAGGTCTTGCTGCCCAGGTGAGTCTCGAACCTATCTTAAAGGTTCTATGACTGAATTTCCAGAACTAGAAAGAACCATAGCTGCTTAGAAAACGACACCCCACAGACATGAGGCTTCTTCAGATCCCACAGTTCTGAGTTGAGCAAGGTTCTACTGAACAACCCTGTGGTCAAATTGATTTGGAAGAAGTTCAGAAATGCCACAGAAAATGAGAAATGAGTTAACTACAAGCACTGAGTATTAGTGCCTGTTGTTTATACCTATTATGTCCAGAATCAGAGGTGTCATCTGGTACTACCAGTTCTACTCACCCATCTGTGGCAGGTTTCTTCCGGAGTATGCTTGGCCGGGGCGATGAGCCCTGGGCAGGAGCATTGGTGCTGGCGCTCTGGCTATGGGTCTGCACCACAGTTGTTGCTGCTGGAGCAGCACTGAATGGATTGCTGATAGGGTTGGCTACAATTGTGGCTCCATCTGCCAACACCACTGCTGGAGAAAAAGAGGCAAGAGAAAAGAACAATGAAGAGAGGAAATGTCATGGAAGACATAAATAAAAAGGATGAGACCACTGACATCAGGTGTCCATGTTCTGACCGTCAATCTTCAAGAGGATAAGGAACAGGAGCCACAATGATCAGTACTATTATTTTTTCTTTGCTGCATAAACAGTTACAGATAAATGAGAAAAGATACACTAAGCACAGAGTATCTAATGTAACATCTCACTCTATTAGGTGCTTCATTTTTTTTTCTTTTTGAGTTGGCGTCTTACTCTGTCGCCCAGGCTGGAGTGCAGTGGCACGCTCACAGCCACCCCAGCGTTGACCTGCTGGGCTCCGGCAATCCTTCCACCTCAGCCTTCCAAGTAGCTGGGACTACAGGCATGTGCTACCATGTCTGGCTAATTTTTTTCATTTATTGTAGAGACAAGGTCTCGCCAAGTTGCCCGGGCTGGTCTCAAACCCATGGGGCACTCAGGCAATCCACTCACCTCGGCCTCCCAAAGTGCTGGGATTACAGGCTAAGCCACTGAGCCCAGCCCCATATTTTTTACTCATATAACTCTTACCATAATTACTATTCCCATTTTAAAGATGAGAGAACTGAGAGGCAAGAAAGGCTAACAAAAGGCAGAGCCACACATAGAAAATATGACCTACTGGCTTGACAGCACGGTCCAAAGCACATTTCAAGAAATATACCCCCACAGCTTTTGTAAAATACCAATCTCCTTCAACCCCAAATAACAGTACCATCCCCAGTCTATCTTTAGAAAGATACTCAACCAATAGATATTTGAACTATATACTTAAAGCCAGCACCTGAATACTGATGAGCATAAAATCATAATCCGAAATTAACTGTGTTGGACAGTTTTTGATCTACAAACATGGCAATCGTATAGGAGTTAACCTAACACAATGCGTTTTCTAGCAAGTGCTCTTGAAGATGTAGGTACATCACCCTTCTCGGTGGGTTACTATAGGTAAATTGCGTCTCTATGACATTATTTAGTGATAGAGTCTGAGAGACTTTAGTTAAATAGTTAAATTCATGGTCTACATAGCAATTAAAATTAAAAGAGTTCCAAGTGATCTCTTCCTTCTATAGTTAAGGTAAAAAACTTTAAAATTTACCCTTGCTGAGAAACAGGAATTTCTTTAACTACATCAGAAAAATGACAAATCCAAGCATAGAGACTTATTCCATTTTCCAAAACGCCTATTCCACTAGTATTTCTTTTAAGTAAAGTACTGAAAACATTAGCTACATTAGTGTAAGATTTCACAGCTTTACATGCAATACTGAAGAAAATCTTAAATGGATTAAGAATACCATTTATAAGAAGAATGTGCTCCCTCCTCAACTAAGAGCATTCTGTAAAAAGAGGATGCTTTTGGATCTGAGCCTCAGAGTGTCAATATTCCCTGGCTTAAAAAGAAAAAAAAAGAGGATGCTTCTTACTATGTGCAAATGCACATTAGGCCTGTTTATGTATGCTTTATCTAATGTTTATAACAACCCCGAAAGGTATGCTGTGAGTGCCTCACGTTACAAAGATACCAATGCCTGGAAAAACTATCCGAGGCCACAGAGCCAGGGGCAGAGCCAAGATTTCAGCCCGGATGCATCTCTTTTCTTCATGCCGTCCCACATGTGAAACTTTTAAGTTACCTGGAGTCTTTCCCTCAGGCTGCGGCTGCTGAGCACCCACTGGTGCAGGCTGGAGCCCTTGTGTGCTGATTGGGGCTGCTGAGTGGATCCCTTGTGCGCCAATTGGTGCAGGTTGTATCCCTGGGGTCCCAATGGGGGCCGGCTGAATGCCCTGTGTGCTGATGGGCGCTGGCTGGATCCCTTGGATATGCCGAGCATGCGATGCATCCACTGTCATCAGCTGCATGGGGTTGAGATGGACTGTGGACGCTACCCCGACACCAGTCTGAGCGGCAATGGCAGAGTTTGGAGCCTGAGCTGAAACTAAAAAATGGTGCAAAAGGTGACTCCAAGGAGGTCAGAAACAGCCCATAGGAGGAGAAAACACGAACACAAAATTTTTCCACTGTATAAAGTCTAAGTCTTTGGCTAAAAAAAGCAACGCTGCTACTTCAAACTCTATATATTAGGATTGTTTCCTCTTCTCACTTTCTACCCCTATGATGTGGTCTTTCTGCAAATTACTAGAAATATTATTAGAATAAGAAAAACGCAATCCTTTAATAAAGTCCAACTAGTTCCCAGGCAACTGTACTAAATAACTAATATAAAACTTCAGAAACATACCCCCACAGGTTCCAGGACAAAAACCTTCGCTTTAACTGATAGGATGACTATCACAGACACTTCTGAAATTCAGTAGTCAGAAATTTCTTTTTTTTCTTTTTTGTTTTTCAGAAATTTCAAATAGCACATGTCCATTGGAGAGAGAGGACAAGCAAGTTATTTTTCCTACAAGGCAAACACCCTGTCTACTGTGTATATCAAAAACAAACCAGTTGGGCATAGTGGCTCATGCCAGTAATCCCAGCACTTTGGGAGGCAGAGGCAAAAGGAATGCCTGGCCCAGTGGTTTGAGACCAGCCTGGGCAACTTGGTAAGACCTCATCTCTACAAAAAAATCAAAAAATTAACCGAGTGTGGCAGTGCATGCCTGTAGTCTAAACTACTTGGGGGGGCTGAGGCAAAAGGATCCCCAGAGCCAGAAAGTCAAGGATGCAGTGGTTGTGAGTAGGCCACTGCACTCCAGGCTGGGCAACAGAGTGATACTCTGATGCAAAAAGCAAACAAAAATAAAAACAAAAGCATTCACAGAAAGCAACAAAAAAGAAGGCATTCCTTACTATTTGTGGCAAGAAAACAAACACAAAAAACTATTTTTTTTCCATCATCAAAGGATGAAGGAACGTGCTTCCAAACCTATTTAAATATCTCATAAAGTTTAAAATTTTAGACCAGCACTCTCCAGTGGTATATAAAGTCACTCAGGCAACTTTAAATTTTCCAGCAGTGGCCGGGCTTGGTGGCTCAGCCTTGTAATCCCAGCACTTTGGGAGGCCGAGGTGAGTGGATTGCCTGAGTATGCGGTTTTGAGACCCGCCTGGGCAACTTGACGAGACCTCATCTCTACAACAAATCAAAAATTAGCCGGGTGTGGTAGCACGCGCCTGTAGTTCCAGCTACTTGGAAGGCTGAGGTGGAAGGATCGCCAGAGCCCAGCAGGTCGAAGCTGAGATGGCCGGGAGCAGCCACTGCACTCTAGTCTGGGTGACTGAGTGAGACTCCAACTCAAAATAAATAAATAAATAAATAAATTTTCCAGCAGTTGCATTAAAAAAGTAAAAAGAAACAGGTCAAATTAATTTTTATAACATATTTTATTTAATGCAATAGATCCAAACTATTACCACTTCAATAATGTAATCACTATAAAAATTATGAGTAAGACAAATTACATTCTCCTTTCTAATTATGTCTACAAAATTCAGGATGTATCTAATTACGTCGTAAATTGAGATACCAAATTTTGATCAGAAATAGTTCATCTGTATTTCAGTTCCATAAAGCCTACAATTGAAAAAGTAGTTTTACATTGTAAGTTGCTCTAAATAAATTCGAAATCTCCCTAACACTGACTGAATGAAATGGGAAGTTCAGTGTTTCATTTTCATCAGCCTCTCAAGCGCCCCGAAGCCACAAGCAGCTCTGACTCCCGGCTGCACTGCTCAGCTGGAGGGCAGCGCCCACATCTGGGCAACAGGCTTTCTCATGCCAAGGTGATCCTCTGAGGTTCAAGGACTGTTCTTCTGGATAAGCAAAAAGAACTCTATTTTCTTTCTTTTTTTTTGAGTCAGAGTCTCATTCCGTTGCCCAGGCTGGACTGCAGTGGCATGCTTGTGGACACCGCAGCCTCGACCTGCTGGATTCCGGAGATCTTTCCTTCTTTTTTTTTTTTTGACTTGGAATCTCACTCTGTCGCCCAGACTGGAGTGCAATGGCCGCTCCCGGCCACCGCAGCCTCGACCTGCTGGGCTCCGGCAATCCTTCCGCCTCAGCCTTCCGAGTAGCTGGAACTACAGGTGCGCGCTATCACGCCCGGCTAATTTTTTGATTTATTGTAGAGATGAGGTCTCACCAAGTTGCCCAGGCGGGTCTCAAACCCGCGGGCTCAGGCAATCCACTCACCTCAGCCTCACCAGGGGCGGGATTACAGGCTGAGCCACCGAGCCCGGCTGATCCTTCCTTCCATCTCAGCCTTCCAAGTAGCTGAAACTACAGGTGTACACCACCACACCCAGCTAATTTTTTTTTATTTATTGTAGAGATGAGGTCTCGCCAAGTTGTCCAGGTTGGTCTTGAACCCCTGGACTCAGGCAATCCTCTCACCTCCACCTCTCAAAGGGCTGGGATTACAGGCGTGAGCCACCACATCCAGCTGAACACTTTACTTCTAAGTCAGGATGATGAGAGGTGAGCATAACCGGACCAAAACAGAAAGCACACATTCCCACAAAACAACAGAAGCCCATAAAAGTAAAGCTTTGTGCATTGTAACTACTATCATTTTAAAGGAATAACAAAAACTGTTGAAACAATCATCCACAAAGTGGGATAAAACTATGCAAATATCACTAATAAGTAACAATATTTTACAGATCACAACGATGGTGATTTAAGACATTACAGCTTTAGATTTTAGTCATACCTGAATCTGAAAATAAAAGCTGAAGTAATTAAATCTCATACATGAAGTATTCCCTAATCAATTTCTACCACATTGCTGACAAAAATTAAAACATGCAAAGTCACCCTGAAGGCAGGGATCCTACCTGGATACTGCCGAATGGTGGACACAGAACTGGTGATTGGGGTGTAGGTATGTGCCGCCAGTGGGTATGCAGAAGGGGGGTAAGTTGGCAAAAAGTACTGGAACTGAACAGGAACAGACGGTCTAGAGATAGACACAGATGACAGCAGACGAAATAGTCATTTTCTTCTTTTCCATCAAATGATCCTGTTCCCTAGATCCTTTTCACACCCTTCACAACTGCCAAACCAGCTTTTCCCAAATTGTGTCCCAAACAAACTATTAGGTCACAGGACACACACTAAGAATGCAAAATTTTAAAAAGTGAGTATGACAAATACTATATCAATAAAAGTAGATATTAAAAACACCTATGTCAATAAAAACAAAACCATACACTATATTTTATGGGTGATTTTGAAAATAACAATGACCAAAACCAACTCATAGAAACAGTAGTCAAAAGTCCTTCCTGCTCAATCCCACCTGAAGTACATTAAACTCAGACTGTTTTGACTGACGAATTTTATCAAACATGCATAAAGCAGAGAATCTCAACCTCATATAAACTGATTCAGAGACCAGAAAAAGGAGATCCAACTTACTTTTATTTTTCTAGATATCGAATCTCACTATGTTGCCCAAGCTGGAGGGCAGTGCATATTCACAGGCACAATCAATGCTCAGTACAGCCTCAAACTCCCTGGACTCAAACAATCCTCCTGTCTGAGTAGCTAAGACCATAGGAACATGCTACTGCGCCTGACTCTCAACTTATTTTTTTAGCTTAATATAGCCTTGATACTAAAATTGGGCAGGGAGAGCTGAGTGCAGTGGCATGCACCTTCATCCTAACTACTTGGGAGGCAGAGGTAGAAGGACTGCTTGAGGCCAGGAGTTTAAGACTAGCAAGACCCTATCTATAAAAAAAAGAATAATAAGTTGGATCCCCTTTCTTCTACAAAGATAGATAGATAGATAGACAGACAGACAGACAGACAGATAGAGAAGCAAGTTAGCTGGCATGGTGGTATACACCTATAGTCCTATCTACTTAGGAGACCAAAGCGAGAAGATTGCTTGAGCCCAGGAGTTCAAGGTTGCAGTGAGCTATGTTCGCAGGACTGCACTGCAGTCTGGGTGACAGAGGAAGATGCTATCTCAGATATATAATACATTTTTAAATTTAAAAAAATTTCAGTTAGCTGGGCATGGTGGTGCATGCTTGAAGTCCCAATTACTTGGGAAGCTATTCAAAAAAATAAAATCGGTCGGGTATGGTAAGCCCAGCACTTTGGGAGGCTGAGGTAGTATTGCTTGAGTCTAGGAGTTTGATACCAGCCTGGACAACATAGCGAGACCTTGTCTCTACAAAAGAATTTTAAAAACTAGCCAGGTGTGGTGGCATGCATCTCAAGTCCCAGCCATTTGGAAGGCTGAGGCAGAGGTATCTCCTAAACCCAGGAGGTCGAGGCTGTAACAAGCCGTGATTGTGCCACTGCACTGCAGCCTGGGCGACAGACCCTGGTTCATACATACATACATACATACATACATAGCACAGACAAATTATAAACAAATCTCATTCTCTACAATGATAAAAAATTCCTAAGTAAAAATGGATGAGCCGGGCTCAGTGGCTCAGCCTGTAATCCCGCGCCTTTGGGAGGCTGAGGTGAGTGGATTGCCTAAGCCTGTGGGTTCGAGACCCGCCTGGGCAGCGAGACCTTATCTCTACAATAAATAAAAAAATCAGCCAGGCGTGGTAGCGCATGCCTGTAATTCCGGCTACTTGGAAGGCTGAGGAGGAAGGATCGCCGGAGCCCAGTGGGCGAGGCTGCGGTGGCCGGGAGCGGCCACTGCACTCCAGTCTGGGTGACAGAGTGAGACTCCAACTCAAAAAAAAAAAAAAGGATGAAGTACCATATAAAATTAAATACATTACAGTCAAACAAGGTTTATCACAGGAAGACCAAAATGATTCAACATCAGAATTTCTATTCATGTTTTACATTATTGTAAAAAATCAAAAAGAACAATCTGAAACATCACAAAAGATAAAAACATCATAGCTTTCGATACTTATTAATGGTATGAATGCCTAAGAAAACAGAAACAGAAAGAAATTTTGTTCTTAAAACTGAAAATGATATCTACCAAATCTATAATGAAATTACAAGTCGCGAGTGGTAGCTCACATCGGTAATCCCAGCACTTTGAGAGGTGGAGGCGAGAGGACTGCCTGAGCTCAGGGGTTCGAGACCAGCCCGGGCAACATGGCGAGACCTCGTCTCTACAATAAGTCAAAAAATTAGCTGAGCATGGTGGCACATGCCTGTAGTTCCAGCTACTTGGAAGGCTGAGGTGGGAGAATTGCCTGAATCCAGCAGGTTGAGGCTTTGATAGCCACCCGCGTGCCACTGCACCCCAGCCTGGGCAACAGAGTGAGACTGACTAAAACAAAAATTATAATAATAATTAAAAATTCCCATTCAGGTCAGGAATAAGATAAGACAAGGAGGCGCACTATCCCTGTACTACTAATACTATATTGGAAATTCTAACCAACATAAGAGAAAAAAATAGATATAAAAAACATAAATGAAGACCCTCTTGCCTCCCCCCCAAACTGTCCTTACTTGTAGATGACATAAACATCTACACAAGACATCAAAGAAAATCTATAAACACTTAGAGCTAATAGGAGCATTCAAGAAGGTGGATGGGCGCAAGATCAATGTATTAAAACCTATGAGCCTGTGTTACCCACCACTTTGTGTGAAGCAAGATGGAAAAAAGACCCCACAAATCTATGAACATTCCTATACACACTAATGATCAAATAAAAACATTTTAAAAATTCATCTAAATTTGAAATTACTTTATGTACACTGTACAGGGTTTTCACTGTACAAATGGAGAAGGTAACGGGGTTGAACTGGAGGTATCACCATGGACTCAAATGTTTTGTGAACGTTATATATAGCCCACCTCTGTCTGCTAAAAGGGCCTGGGGGGCAAACCACACCGACAAGCAGAGCTAATGCCTAGATCTTGGTTTCTGAACGATAAACGGGCTCTGAACTGGCCTGTCTATACTCATCAATGTCAAAGTATGAAAAAGAACGAGCCATTGCTTTGTTAAACTCTGCTGTCTCCATGTGGCTGTTGGAACTATAGCCGCCATGTTGTCTTAGCTTTGGCCCCCTCCCCTACCTCGGAGAGGTGAATCTCTTCTCTCTCTCCTTTTCTCTCTCTTATTTACTTTCTAAATAAACTGCTTGAAAACTTAAAAAGAAAAAGAATGAAAAGTTAAAGAATCATTCCAGCTTTCTGTACTGTTAAGTAAGGCAACGTCTTTGTGCTCAGGAGCTACAAATGGAAGTACTCATGAAAAAAGGGTCCTAATACTACAACTCTTACTCTCAAAATGGTTCCCTAAAAATGCAAACGCAGAAGTTTGGGCATGGCGGGCTAACACCTCTAATTCCAGCACTTCAGGAAGCTGAGGTAGGAGGACTGCTTGAGTCACGGAGTTTGAGACCTGCCTAGGCAACGCAGTGAGATCTCAACCACACAAAAACTTGAGAAATGAGCCAGGCATGGTGGTTCACGTCTACAGTCAGAGCTATTTAGGACACTGAGACAAAATGATTACCTGAGCCCACGAGGTCAAGGCTGCAATGAGCTGTGATTGTGCCACTGAACTCTGGCCTAGATGTCAGAGTAAGACCCTGAATCAAAAAAACAAAAATAAGCCGGGCTCGGTGGCTCAGCCTGTAATCCTGCGCCTTTGGGTGGCTGAGGTGAGTGGACTGCCTGAGCCCGCGGGTTCGTGACCCGCCTGGACAACTTGGCGAGACCTCATCTCTACAATCAATCAAAAATTAGCCGGGCGTGGTAGCGCGCGCCTGTAGTTCCAGCTACTCAGAAGGCTGAGGCGGAAGGATCGCCGGAGCCCAGCAGGTCGAGGCTGCGGTGGCCGGGAGCATCCACTGCACTCCAGTCTGGGTGACAGAGTGAGACTGCAACTCAAGACTAAAACAAAAACAAATACAAAAACAAAAAAACTAAAAACACAAAACAAAAAAATGGATACTAGAAAACATTCATCAAAAAGAGAATGGCTTAATAAAAATAACAAATTTTTATAACACAAAGAAATAAATTATACAATGCATTCTATTCAAAGGGAAAATTTGAAAATATAAACAATATGCTAAATATAAATATGCTATGTTTGTGAGACATTTTGTTTCACTGATACAGCAAAACAAAGACACAGCAGGGTGGAGTAACAGGCCCACTGTCTCCTACCTGTTGTCGCTTCGTGTTTCCATGGCCACAGGATTCGGAGAGGCCCGGTGTCCTGAAATGGGAATCAGGCTGCTCCTCTCTGCAGGGTAATCGGGCTGGATCCGAGGAGAAGTGTGTGTGATCTGTTGAGGCACCACCTTAGCTATAAACAAGAAAATGTAATCACTAACACACTTTCTTGGCTAGTAGCAATTTTATAAATGGAAACAGTTAAAATAAGCCTGAATTTTCAGTTTTAGTCAAAATAAAGAATGAAAGATGAGTACAAAAAGTTCAACTGAATTACTTTGATCCAACCATCCACAGATATATTTGTGCTGTTATTTATTAAAGCAGGGTTAAGTATTAGTACTTAAAGATAACAGCAACCAGAATCCTCACAATCTGGCTTCTTTGAGGCTTTTTTTAAAAGGAGTAAACTGTTTAAAAATAAAAATTTGAATACAAAAATGGCAAAAACCTTAGATTATACTCTAGGTCCATCCCTCATTATAAAATAAAGCTAAGCAGCAATGAGAAGAACACCTGAATTTCCAAATCTCAGTTACCTCATCCATAAGGAAGTTGTCTTTCTCCATATCATCGTCTAATAAATTCTAAGGTCCTTTGAATGTCCTGTGATTTTGCACAATACTTTAGAGTAAAATCAAAACCAATACAACTACCGATTTTTCAAATTTCAATCTGAGGCTCAAAGTTTGTACTCCTTTACAACTTGCAATCAAATTTTGTTTAGAAGGGATAGCTCAACTGGAAGATACTTTCTGTTGTTCTTGATAGATCTGTTAACTACAGCTGGAAATGTGGCAAGAAAAACTGGGACCTATGTCAGAAATACAGAAGGATAGCTTCCATTTGTGTAAGGGACAGCTTCCATTTGTGTAAAGACCCAAATTACACCAGTGGCAGGCGCAGAAATACAAGAGACGAGGATGATGCCAACACATTACCCACGGTGTGGAGCGCTTAGCACCAAAGGTAAGCCGCACAGGCCAGCCAGCCCTGAGGGGGCAGGTAGAGAAGTGTCTGTAAGGTGACAGCCAAAGAATGCTCCTCCGACCAGATAAAGACATCAACTGGCCAGTGCAGAGCTAGCATGAAAGCTTCCAGCAGGAAGGTAAGCAGAGGGAGTGATGAGTGGGGAGCAACTATGCCATGTTTTCTCACTGAACCCCATAATAAAGTAGGAGAAAATGATGCTTCCAATAGGAATGAAGCTGCCATTTGGCAAAGTCATGAACTTGTGGTTGGTAACCAGATCCATGCCACCACACACCCATGAATTTAAATGTTTACTTTTTTTCTAATGAAAAAAGACATCCCGGCCAAGCGAGTGGCTCATACTTGCAATCCCAGCACTTCGCGAGGCCAAGGCAGGAGAATTGCTTGAGTCAGGGGTTCAAGACCAGCCTAGGCAACATAGTAAGACCTTGTCTCTACAAAAAAATCAGAAAATCAGATATGGTGGTGCACACCTGTAGTCTCAGCTACTTGAAAGGCTGTGGTGGAAGGATTGCCTGAGCCAGGTCAATGCTGCAGTGAGCTGTAATCTTGCCACAGCCTGGGTGACCAAGTGAGACCTCGACTCAAAAAAACCAAAAAACCAAACAAAACAAAACAAAACCTCCATTCCCAGTTATTTTTTAAAAAAGGAAATATATGCCGGGTTTGGTGGCTCAGCCTGTAATCCCGCACTTTGGGAGGCTGAGGTAAGTAGATTGCCTGAGCTCGCGGGTTCAAGACCCGCCTGGGCAACTTGGCGAGACCTCATCTCTACAATAAATCAAAAATTAGTCAGGCATGGTAGCAAGCGCCTGTAGTTCTGGCTACTTGGAAGGCTGAGGCGGAAGGATCGCTGGAGCCCAGTTGCGGTAGCCGGAAGCGTCCACTGCACTCCAGTCTGGGTGACAGAATGAGACTCCAACTCAAAAAAAAGAGGAAATATATAATGCAGAAATTGTAAGTCTGCCATAATGCTATCTCCAAAGATTATCCCTATTTTCTGAATAACATGATCATTTGGTTCTGCTTTCTATTTCTGGAAATACTGGCATGTGAGAGGCAAACCATGGAGAAAATGAAAATAATGTTCTATAGGAAATGAGTATTCATTAGTGGCAAAAATCTTATGCTTAAGATTAATCATGCTTTTCCCCCTTGACTCAGCATATGAGGGGAAACCCCCCAAAACTCAAAATTTATTTATGAAAAAACTGTGTTTTCTTACATGTTTAACTACAGTCACCTTCAAAGTACTCTCCGTTTGATACAATACACCTTTTGAGATGCTTTTTCCACTATTCTAAAGGATCTGAACTCATCAATTTCGATGCTTTTTAGTGCTTCTGCCATTTTTTGTTTCATCTTTTCCACAATGGCAAAACACTTCCCTTTGAGGACTTATTTCAGTCGGGGAAGCAAAAAAAACGTTGCTCAGGACAAGATTGGGTGAATAGGGAGGGTAAGGCATGCCATTTTGGTCAAAAACTGCTGAACACTCAGCACGGTGTGGGCAGGTGTGCTTCTATATCATCTATCATGAAATGAATAAACATCTTGAAATAATTTTTTTTAAAAGTTCACTGAACACAGTCTCCCACAACAATGCTAGCTTGTACAGTGATGCTGATGGGTTCCTAGAACACTTACCTAGCAGGGAAAGCCTGTAATACATGGGGCCCACCTTCTAAAAACCAATTCCAGTCTCTTTTGGGTATCTCTTCATATTCTTTTTTTTTTTTTTTTGAGTTGGAGTCTCATTCTTGTCACCCAGGCTGGAGTGCAGTGGCACCCTCATGGCCACTGCAGTCTCGACCTGCTGGGCTTAGGCGATCCTTCCGCCTCAGCCTTCCAAGTTGCTGGAATTACAGATGCACGCCACCACGCTCGGCTAGTTTTTGTGATTTATTGTAGAGAAGAGATCTCACCAGTTGCCCCAGCTGGTCTTGACAAATTCCTATTAACAAATAATGACTGAATTCAAGATTTAATCTCACCTGGAGAAAGCAAGTGTAACTTGGAAAAAGCCACTTAGGTGATTTTAATGTTTTCTCCTACACACTCCAACCTGAAAATCAATGCTCTAGGGTTATACCAGGTTTCCTGTATCATCTGAGATACTTGTTTAAAGGAATCCTATCACCAGGCATGGGGGCTCATGCCTGTAATCCCAGCACTTTGGGAGCAGAGACAAGAGGATTGCCTGAGCTCATGGGCTCGAGACCAGCCTGAGCAACATAGCGAGACCTCATCTCTACAATAAAAAGCTGGGTGTGGTGGCTGGCGCATGCCTGTGGTTCCAGCTACTGAAGGCTGAGGCGGAAGGATCACCTGGGGCCAGCAGGTCGAGCTATGGTGGCTGTGAGCATGCACTGCACTCTAACTTGAACAAGAGAGTGAGACTACAACTCAAAAAATAAAAAGTAAAAATAAAGGGATCCCATTATGATGTAATACAGAAAACATGTAAGAGAAAAACAAAACTAGAGCGTAAACCTGATGGAACTTAGAAATAAGCACATTCATGTCTTCTCCTGGTGCTTTTAGTGAGTTTACTGCCACAATGTGATCTTTTATGAAGATAGAGGGTTAGTAACAAGAACCAGCCTCTAGTGAATATTTCACAGGGGTGGGTCAAGAGGAAACCAGACAGTCCCTCTAAGTCATAATGCCCTCTCTTTACTATCTGATTTTCACCACAGATACAGATTGCCTTATGAGCCTCCTGACTGTGGAAATTAAGAAGACAGGCTTGGCTGTGTCACAACAGCAGTGAGGACAGCTGATGACACTATTAAGAGGAGGCAGGAAATGGGCTAAAATGACAATATGGACAATCTACTTTTTTCCAACAAAAGTGTGCTAATGCTAAAACAATGCACATGTAAATATAACAAACCTCTTTACACAAAAGTGAATTAAATTCAGAAGGGTACGAGCAAAGTCTGGTCTCTCCAGTGGCAAGTCACAGTGTGCAATAACGTAAGAAAGAGTCAGCAGCAGTGCCTTCTCTGCTAAATGCCTTTTGTGGAGTTGAACACCCATTACAGGGCTTCCAGAGAAGTGATCTCAAAGTTTGCTGAGGTTAAAACCTGCAGCCTGTTTCACATGTGCAGGAAGGGAGGAAGGGACCCATGCCTCTATGCAGGGAAGATAAGGAAGCCACACCTCTACGTTCGGTTACAGATTTCTGACAGTTCAGAATGTTAATGTGTCCTCATCCTAAAAAGCAGTCTTATTTCTAAAAGAACACTATTTTTTAGAAATATGGCAGCTGTCCCGTATCTTTGGGAATGGAGAGCAGTATGATAACATGCTTATCATTACAGAACCAGGGCATGACAACACTAGAAACGAAAGCCTGGGCTGGTGGCTTAAAGAGAGCAGTGCTATAATTCACAGGCCACGGCCCCTGCTTTAGAAACTGTTGCAGTGAGATATGAGCCCTCTGCACACACACTGGAAACCTACAACCTACAGGTCAATCCAGCCTTCTGCCTAGTTCTGTATGGTCCATGAGCAATGGGTTTCCACTTTTAAGTGGCTGGGGGAGGGGGAGGGATTCAAAACGAGAATATTTTGTGACCTATGAAAATGACATGAAATTCAAATTTCTCTGTCTACAGAAGTCTCATGGGCACGCAGTCACACCTATTTGTTCACGAGTCATTCAGGGCTACCTTCACGACACGAAGCAGAGTTCAGCAGTAGTGAACAAGACCCATGTGGCCTGCAAAGCCTAAAACGTGTACGCTCTGGCCTTAGAAAAAGCCAGCCAATCCCTGCTCTTGGTGACTAAAGTTTGGTTGCCAGAAGCTCTGCAGATGTTCTAAAATTCAAAGTACACAAGTACTTAAAAAAGAGAATACACAAAGCCTAGAAGAGATTACAGGCAGGTCATGAAGTACCATGGGCAGTACTCAGAGGAGCACCCCAGGAAGCCACTTGGGCTCTGGTGTTCTTCCCACTGTTGCGTCACTCAGAGACTTTTCCTGAACAATCTGCCTAAGTGTACACATTTCCCTCATTCCAAATCTTTGCTTTGCCAGCTATTCCTGTTCTTGTCTAAGCATGTCAGTACTGTTAATTGTTTCTGTAAAAAGTACACATAGGAAAGATAAAGTTGGATAAGTAAGGAAGTCAAAACCTTAAAGTTTGAATACTCAAACACTATTATCTTCTTTTTTCCCTACCGTCCATGCCAAGTCTGTATGATAAATATTAAAAGTCCAAGTCAGTGTTGCTTTGAAAATCAACAACACTGAAAAATACCAGTGCTAGCCATCAACATGAAGGCCTAGTCAGAGGGACTAAAAAATTCCTTGTAAGCGTCTGTCTAAAGGCTACATTACACTTACCAACTGGGATGTTTGAGGTGGTCACAGCAGTAGCGTGGGAGGAATGGGAGGGCATTGTCATGGTAACAATTGTACTCGTGGGAGCTTGTGTGTGTGACACAGAGCCTGAAACAGAGAAAAAAGGACATTCTTTAACAATAGCTTCTCAGCCAGGCGTGGTGGTTCACACCTATAATCCCAGCACTTTGGGAGGCCAAGGTGAGAGGATTGCCTGAGCCCACGGGTTCGAGAATAGCCCGGGCAACTTGGCAAGACCCCATCTCTACAATAAATCAAGAAAAATTAGCCGGGTGTGGTGGCAGTGGCACGTGCTTGTAGTTTCAGCTACTTGGAAGGTTGAGGCAGTAGGATCGCCTGAGCCCAGCAGATCAAGGCTGTGATGGCTGTGAGTGTGGCACTGTCCTCCAGCCTGGTCGACAGAGTGAGACTCCAACTCAAAAAAAAAAAAAGGCTTCTCTGCACACATTGCAGATTCTCAAAAACCTGGGAAAACTCTTGGGAAAAGTTAGGAGAATCTTTCCAGCCTGTTGTTTATGTCTGACTGAAGGTGAAAAATAAAAATTAGCCAGGTGTGGTGGCTCATTTCTACAAACCCAATACTTTGGGAGGGAGAGGCAGGAGGCTCGCTTAAGCCCAAGAGTTTGAGATCAGGCTGGGAACACAGTGAGACTTCATTTTTACAAAAATGTTTAAAACTAGCTGAGTGTGGTGGTATATGCCTGCAGTCCCAGCTACTCAAGAGGCTGAGGGGGGAGGACTGCTTGAGCCCAGGAGGTGGAAGCTGCAGTGAGCCATGATCATGGCACTGTACTCCAGCTTGGGCAACAGAGCAAGACCCTGTCTCTAAGAAACAAAGAGAAAGAAACAAAGAAAAACTAACTTACCGCTTACACTCATTTTTCCTGGTAGAAAGAAAAGCAGGGTGGCAGACTTACCGGCTGTGGTTGCCGAAGGAATGGTGTTGGTCGCCAGAATCGGGGCTACTGTTGCTGCAGCCACCGGCGTGCCCGTACTGAAGATTGTTTTCTGCTGGGAAGAAGCCCCCCAACACCAAGGTGTAAAGAAGAGCATTTCCCCTGACGTCTAGTCTAAGAGCATTCCCTGTTTTCAGTACTGCCAGGTCCTGAGCAGTTTGCACAACGGTGGTTTTACACCGCAAAGTACCCAGGTGGTTCTTCACCTCCATTTTTACCTGAGCCATCGCATGAAGCTGCTGCTTTTGTGTTCCTAATGCAGGGTGAGATGGCAGTGTGATTCTTGTTGTCACATCCCGTGACTGGGCAGGACGCTGAATACTAATTGCTGCCGATGGTGGGTGCTGGATAGACAAAGTTGGCCTGCTGAAACGGTAACAAAGACATTATGATTTGTAACTTGTGCACAGACACAGTGCAGGCAGTCAAGGTCATTTACTATCTTGTGCTAGGTTACAGTCATGCAAATTCTATTTTTCCATAGGTCTATGAAGTTCACACTTAAACCAATACTTGATCTTTAATCATACCAATGAAATAAATGGCCCATTGAGTTTTTCTCTTAAAACTGCTTGTATCTGGCCGAGCTCAGAGGCTCAGCCTATAATCCCAGCACTCTGTGAGGCTGAAGGAGTGGAATGCCTGAGCCTGTGGGTTACAGATCAGCCTGGGCAACTTGGCGAGACCTCGTCTCTACAATAAATAACAAATTAGCTGGGCATGGTGGCATGCGCCTGTAGTTCCGGATACTTGGAAGGAAGGCTGAGGCGGAAGGACTGCTAGAGCCCAGCAGGTCAACACTGGTGTGGCCATTAAGTGTGCCACTGCACTCCAGTCTGGGCAAGAGAGTGAGACTCCAACTCAAAAAAAACCAAACAAACAAAAAAACAAAAAAGCCTGATTGTATCTCACATTAAAGTTGTTCTCAGTATCCTTGATGTAGTCAACATTCCGCAACAATCTTGAGTGAGCATTACTATAATAATTGCACTTCATTCTGCAAATCTGAATATATATAGTAAGTTCTCACATTATCCATTTTTGACAAATTTCTCAAGGGAAAATTATAGAAAAGCTTGATTCAAAGCAGGTCAACTTGTGAAATCTGAAACACTGAACTTCCTCCCCAGTTTTATACCATTCCTTACCAGATGTAAGAACACTCTTGAAACAATGAAAAGTTAATTATGACTGCCTAATGAGCAGAAGGGATCTCAACACAGGCTACCAAATTAACTGGCAGCAAACTACTGAACTGCAACACTGGACACTATAACAAAGTTGGCTTCTCAAATCAGAGGCTTGAAAACAGACTATTTAACAAGTGGTGCTGAAAAGACTATGCAACCGTTAGGAAAAAAATAACATTGCATTCATATCTCACTCAGTACAGGATAATACTGAAAGGATCAAAGATTTAAAGACAACTAAAAATATATGTTAAAAAACATGGGGAAATTCTTTTTTAACTTTGGAGCAGTGGAGAACTTTCTAATTATCACGTTTTTATTTATTTATTTATTTATTTTTTATTTATTTTTTTTTTTTGAGAGTTGGAGTCTCACTCTGTCGCCCAGACTGGAGTGCAGTGGCCGCTCTCAGCCACCACAGCCTCGACCTGCTGGGCTCCGGCGATCCTTCCGCCTCACCCTTCCAAGTAGCCGGAATTACAGGCATGCGCTAATTATTTTTTTTTTAATTTCTTTTTTTTTTTTAGTTGGAGCCTCACTCCGTCACCCAGGCTGGATTACAGTGGCACACTCACGGTCACTCCAGCGTTGACTTGCTAGGCTCCAGCGATACTTCTGCCTCAGCCTTCCAAGTAGCCGGAACTACAGGCGCCCGCTATCACGCCCAAGTAATCAGCTAATTTTTTATGTATTGTAGAGATGAGGTCTCATCAAGTTGCCTGGGCTGGTCTCAAACCCGTGAAACTCAGGCAATCCACTCGCCTCGACCTCCCAACGTGCTGGGATTACAGGTTGAGCCACCGAGCCCTGCCAACTATCAAGTGTTTTTAAAATCCAGAAGCTATCAAGAGTCAAATAAATCTAACCATGTGAACAAATAAAAAAGCAAACCTCTTACACAGCAAAACACACTGTAAGCAAATCAAAAGACTCAAAGACAAAGGTATAATCTTCCTAATACACTACCAGAAAAATTACAGCTCAATAGAAAACAAAGGCTATTCGCAGTCAGTTCAATAAAAAACAAAACACGAATGGGACCAGGAGTTGTGGCTCGCACCTGTAATCCCAGCATTTTGGGAGGCTGAGGCAGGAAGATTGCTTGAACCCAGGAGTTTCAGACCAGCCCAGGTAACATAGTAAGACCTCATCTCTACAAAAAAAAAAAAAAAGAGACAGCCAGGTGTGGTAGCCTGTAGCCTGTAGTCCCCACTACTCAGGAGGCTGAGGCAGAAGGATAGCCTGAGCCCAGGTGGTCAAGGCTGTGGTGAGCCATGATCATATTGCATTCCAGCCTGGGCAACAGAGTGAGGCTTTGACTTAAAAAACAAAAACAAAAACAAAAATATAAGCAGTCCCTTAACAAAGAAAAGATGCTCACACTCACTCTTAAGAAGAGAAATACTATTTGACATACACAGAGATATCACTGTTACCAATATATTCTTTTATTTATTTTTTTTTTTGAGTTGGAGTCTCACTCTGTCACCCAGACTGGAGTGCAGTGGCCGCTCCCGGCCACCGCAGCCTCGACCTGCTGGGCTCTGGCGATCCTTCCTCCTCAGCCTTCTGAGTAGCCAGAATTACAGGCGCGCGCTACCACGCCCGGCTAATTTTTTGATTTATTGTAGAGATGAGGTCTCACCTGCCCAGGCGGGTCTCGAACCCACGGGCTCAGGCAATCCACTCACCTCAGCCTCCCAAAGGCGCGGGATTACAGGCTGAGCCACCGAGCCCGGCACCAATATATTCTATATATCTGAATAGAATATAAACAGGCATGAACCCTAAGAAAGGTAATTAGATGGTGGGTATCAAAATTATAATTGCACATACCTTTTGATCATTTTTGGGAATTTACGCACAAATGCATAATGCCACAAGTTTATTGCAATGTTATTTATGATAGTAAAGGATTGAAAGCAACCTCAAGTTCATTCATACAATGGACTGCTACAATGCTACTAAAAGAACAATGAGACTGGGTTGAAATGGAAAGCTCTCAACATATGTTGTTACGTGAAAAAAGCAAAGAGGAATACACACACACACACACACACACACACACACTTGTCATTCTTTGGAGTAAAAGGGATAAAAGAACTGCACTTGAAGCCAGGCTCGGTGGCTCAGCCTGTAATCCCGCGCCTTTGGGAGGCTAAGGTGAGTGGATTGCCTGAGCCCACGGGTTCGAGACCCGCCTGGGCGGCAAGACCTCATCTCTACAATAAATCAAAAAATCAGCCGGGCGTGGTAGCGAATGCCTGTAATTCCAGCTACTTGGAAGGCTGAGGCAGAAGGATTGCCGGAGCCCAGCAGGTGGAGGCTGCGATGGCCGGGAGCGGCCACTGCACTCCAGTCTGAGTGGCAGAGTGAGACTCCAACTCAAAAAAAAAGAACTGCACTTGAGTTTAACTGTATTTGTATAAAGAAAACACTGGAAAGATATTTTAAAAGTTGTCAGCAGGTTACATTAAAAAGGCAAAGGGAAAGGAATCTTGTAGATGGGACAAAGGCGAGAATGATATTCCTTACTGTATACATTCACATGCTTTTGTGTTTTGGAACCATGTGGATATAAATTAGGAAAAGACAATGTGCTAAGTTGTGCCAGAAGGGTGACAACTTGATGGAGACAGCATGTCTCCAACCAAGCAATGGTTTCATCTTAAGAATCCTCTCTCAAAAAGCATTTAAAAAATCAGATGTGGTGGGATATCAGTGAAAAAAGTTTACAATTCAATTAAAGGATGGTTGTCTCCCTTCACAAAAAGAACTAAATGGCTTATCGTTTGAGTTCAAAGAAAGTTGAAAGTCTAGTCACAGAGGCAGCTGTGGAACTTGGTGCAACTCACTGGAGAGAAAGCCCAATATTGAAAGCTGAAGTTTTAACAGTCGATGAAACAGGTTACTGAGCATACTACCATGAAAGCCACCCTGCCCCAGCATTTATAATTTTAAGTTCAGAGAGGCTGGGTGTAGTGGCTCATGCCTAGAATCTAAGCACTTTGGGAGGCTGAAGCAGGAGGATCGCTTAAGCCCAGGAGTTCAAGACCGTACAGCCTGGGCAGCATAGTGTTATCTTATCTCTATAATAAAAAATTTAAAAAATTAGCCAGGTGTGGTAGCGTGCACCTATAGTCCCAGCTGTTCCCAGCTACTCAGGAGGCTAAGGCAAAAGGATGGCTGGAGTCCAGGAGCTCTGAGACTGCAGGGAGCCAAGATCATGCCACTGCACTCCAGCCTGGGTGACAGACACCTCACTTCAAAAAAAAAAGGAATTTCAGCGAGATACATGTATACATAAGCAAGTGCCAAATTGTAGGTTAGATGAATATAAAAACAATTCTGAAGATCTTATAACAAAAAAGAATGCTTACGGAAACACCTGGAAAGGATCTCCTCAACTCGAACTTAAATGCACTAATATTTTAAGAGGTCTAGCTCATGCAAAAATATATTCAAAAAATAATTCATATTAAGTATGTATCTAAATGTTTTTAAATGTTTTAGAAAAGCATAGACTGTAATAGTCTTTGATTGTCATTTACTCTAATGAAAAATAACAAATGTTAACATTGATATAATGCACATTACATGCCAGGCATGTCTTAAGTGCTTCACATATACTTATATAGCTACTCCTCATAATGATCTGAGGTAGACAGTATTACTGCCATTTTCTAGATGAAAAACTTGAAAAATTTAATCTTTGACCTCGTACTCACACTTTTACAAGTAACCTTGTGAATAAACCAGAACCACAAATACACAACAGAATATGCCAAAATGTCCACCACTACACCCATTCACTGAAGTGTAATGCAGCCAAAACCAAAAAATAAGTATGAGCTCTATGCACCATAAGAGTCATCTCCAGAATGTACTATTAAGAGAAAAATGCAGTTGGACGCAGTGGCTCATGCCCGTAATCCCAGCATTTTGAGAGGTGGAGGCGAGAGGATTACCTGAGCTCAGCGGTTCGAGACCAGCCTGGGCAACTTGACGAGACCTCATCTCTACAATAAATCAAAAAAATCACCCAGGCATGGTGGCACACGCCTGTGGTTCCAATTACCTGGGAAGCTGAGGCAGAGGGATTGCCTGAGCCCAGCAGCTTGACTGCAGTGGAACATGCCACTGCACTCCAGCCTGGGCAACAGAGTGAGACTCCAATTCTCAAAAAAAAAGAAAAATGAAAGGTATAAAATCACAGGTAAAAATATAATATGCTATATTTTCTGTAAGAAAGGCATGGAAACAAGGAAAATGTATGTGTTTACATGTATGTACACTGACTTTTGCAAAGAGGAAGGAACTCTGAGAGGGCACACCCAAAAAGCAAATGGCAACACGGTGGGGACACAGAGACTTGCAAGGCCATCCTTCCTTGACTTCTGAGCCCGATAAGTTTTACATGCTTAAAAAAAAATTCAAAAGTTAAAAACATATATAGGCAAATAATTGCAACTGCATATTACATTATAATAAATACTAAAAGGATAACCAAAAGGCAATAGGAGGTTACCTTAGAAAACAAAGAGAAAGGAACAAGGTATCTGTGGGACAAAGAAGAGAGTGATATTCCTCATTGCATTCTTCTATATTTAGAAACACGTGAATATAAATTAGGAAAAAGAAAAATTTTACTACATATCCTCCATAGAAAAGAATCACTTCAAGTGTGACATCTGAACACATTCCCACTGCGGTTACTGGATCTAGCATGAGGGCAAAAGAACTGTGAAGTCAGTTCACTTAGTATCTTTACCAGAGTAGCGATCTACATAAAGTAAAGGTCAATTTATGACAAGTGGACTTACAACTTTGCACTGTTACTCTCAAAGTATTTTTTGTATATTATTGGATAAAAAGAGCAAGTAGTTTATTTTTTATTTGTTTTGAGTTGGAGTCTCACTCTGTCGCCCAGACTGGAGTGCAGTGGCCGCTCCCGGCCACTGCAGCCTCGCCCTGCTGGGCTCCAGCGATCCTTCCGCCTCAGCCTTCCAAGTAGCTGGAACTACAGGCGCGAGCTACCACGCCCAGTTCATTTTTTACCTATTGTAGAGACTCACCAAGTTGCCCAGGCGGGTCTCGAACCCGCGGGCTCAGGCAATTCACTCACCTTAGCCTCCCAAAGGCACAGGATTACAGGCTGAGCCACCAAGCCCGGTTGCAAGTAGTTTATTAATGTCTTTTGAAAACAAGGTTTTCAGGGTAAAGAAAACACAAATACAGGCACGTGCTACATAACGTTATAGTCAATGACGGACTGCACATAAGACGGTGGTTCCATGAGTTATAAGGGAACTAGAAAATTCCTATTACCTAGTGCCATCATAGCATAATTACTTTTTTTTTTTTTTTGAGTTGGAGTCTCACTCTGTCACCCAGACTAGAGTACAGTGGCCGCTCCCGGCCACCGCAGCCTCGGCCTGCTGGGCTCTGAAGATCCTTCCACCTCAGCCTTCCAAGTAGCTGGAACTACCGGCGCACGCTACCACGCCCGGCTCATTTTTGATTTATTGTAGAGATGAGGTCTCGCCAAGTTGCCCAGGCGGGTCTCGAACCCGTGGGCTCAGGCAATCCACTCACCTCAGCCTCCCAAAGGCACGGGATGACAGGCTGAGCCACCGAGCCCGGCTAATTTTTAAATAATTTAGTGTAGTCTACGAGTACAATGTTTAGAAAGTCTACAGCAGTATACAGTAGTGCCCTAGACCTTCACATTCACTTACCACTCACTCACTGACTTACCTGGAGAAGCTTTCAGTCCTGCAGGTACTTACCATTCATGGTAAATGCCCCATACAGGTGTACCATTTTTTGTCCTTGATACTACATTTTTACTGTACCTTTCCTATGTTTGGATACAAAATACCATTATGTTACAACTGCCTACAGTATTCAATACAGTAACATGTTGTACAGGTTTGTAGCCTAAGAGTAACAGGCTATATCATATGTCCTAAGTATGTAACAGGCTATACCATCTAGGTTCGTGTAAGTACACTGTTATGTTTGCATAGTGTCAAAATCACCTAACTATGCATTTCTCAGCACATATCCCTGTCAAATGACCCTTGACAATAAAACCTTAGAAACAAGAAAAAAATGTATAATGCTACATTTTATTAGAAAATTCAGTATGAAGACATAACTACCTTTACCATACTGAGTACCACGGTCCCCAGAAAGAGTCTAAGAGCATTGAACTCTTCTAACACCCAGATCATGAACTCTAAATATCATTCTCCACTAAGAGAAGTGGCTGATTTCAAAACTAGAAAAACAGGAGAGCCAAAGACATCATATATCAGAAAGAATAATATACTCAAAGAATAACTCCTCAAAAATAGAAGTTATCAAAGGGCATTTGAGCCTACTCAAAGGGCTTCTAATTAACCAAATTCAGGGAAATTGGGATAAAAAGAAAGGTCATTTCAGTTAAAACACATTGAATATATAACATCCATAAATCTGTCGTGACCCCCCCAAGTAAAAGGTAGAAGAGATTAAGTAAAGGTCACTCAAAAAGTGCTCCCTAATCTGTTGTCTTAACACTACATTACAGGTTGAACATCCCTTACCCCATTATCACTAACAGGGCCAGAAGTGTTTGCGATTTTGGAATATTTACATTATACACTTACTGGTTCAGCATCTCTAATCCAAAAATCAGAATGTTCCAATGAGCACTTCCTTTAAAAGTGTCATGTCAGCTGGGATCGGTGGCTCAGCCTGTAATCCCGCGCCTTTGGGAGGCTGAGGTGAGTGGATTGCCTGAGCCCGCGGGTTTGAGACCCGCCTGGGCAGCGAGACCTCATCTCTACAATAAATCAAAAAATCAGCCGGGCGTGGTAGCACATGCCTGTAATTCCGGCTACTCGGAAGGCTGAGGCTGAAGGATCACCGGAGCCCAGCAGGTCGAGGCTGCAGTGGCCGGGAGCGGCCACTGCACTCCAGTCTGGGCAACAGAGTGAGACTCCAACTCAAAAAAAAAAAAAAAAAGTGTCATGTCAGCACTAAAAAAAATTTTAAATTTTGGTGCATTTTGGATTTCAGGTTAGGCATATAGAACCCATACTTCTCCCAGTAATCAGCATTTTATTTGATTTATTTTATTTTTAAGTTGGAGTCTCACTCTGTTGCCCAGGCTGGAGTGCCATGGCACATTCACAGCCACTCTAGCGTCAACCTGCTGGGCTCTGGTGATGCTTCTGCCTCAGCCTACCAAGTAGCCAGAACTACAGGCACACGCTACCACATCCAGTTAATTTTGTTATTTGCTGTAGAGACAAGGTCTCGCCAGGCTGCCCAGTCTGGTCTTGAACCCGCGGGCTCAGGCAATCCACTCGCCTCGGTCTCCCAAAGTGCTGAAATTACAGGCTGAGCCTCCAAGCCCGACCTGTTGTAGTTGTTTTATTTATTTTGAGTTGGAGTCTCACTCTGTCACCCAGACTAGAGTGCAGTGGCTGCTCCCAGCCACTACAGCCTTAACCTGCTGGGCTCCGGTGATCCTTCTGCCTCAGCCTTCCAAGTAGCTGGAACTACAGGCACACACTCCCACGCCCGGCTAATTTTTGAATTATTGTAGAGATGAGGTCTTGCCAAGTTGCCGAGGTGGGTCTTGAACCCACGGGCTCAGGCGATCCACTCACCTCAGCATCCCAAAGCGCTGGGATTACAGGCTGAGCCACTGAGCCCGGCCTGTAGTTGTTTTAAAACAGCCTGAAAGGCAATTCCATGGATAGAGACCCAATTTAGTAACTTGATGACATTTGCAGATGACAAGGGGGTTAATTCACAAGTGGACTTAGGATCATTTTCCAGTGTTCAGATGGGGCCTTGCTTGACTTTACTGGAGTGAGGAAGAGAGTACTGCAGGCGGAGACTGCCAGTTTGGTTTTTTCTCCTTCTCCTCTCAGAGACCAGTAACAAGAAAATCAAAACAGAGAACTGCAGTCTCCACCTTTGGCAAAACTGGGAGCCACCTAAAATCTCAAACCAAAGAACAGACAACAGAACCGCCAAAGGCAGGAATAAACAAATAGGACTCAGGTGCCAACAGAGGCAGGATTTCTGAGACTATCAGTTCAGGGATAAAATCCAGTAAAGTATGGTTTTCCAAAGTGAGGAGCACACGCTGACACAGGAAACCAAAATCTTTTTGTTTGTAACAGTGAGAACAAAGCTGGCAGTGAAGCAGGGTCTGGACCACTTCAAAGGGTTAAGAAGCAAAGGATGTATGGTTAAGTTAGGAATCAATCACACAGATACAGATAAGCCTTATTGGTGGAGAGGAGTGTGCAAGGAGATCCAGGGAAGAGAGAGCTTTGCCATTTTCAGTAGTCTGTTTGACTGGCTGAAGGAAAGTAATAGCCAAGAAAACTCAGAACCCTGCGTCCTTTGGATAATTTCTCCTAGCCCAGTACACAGCCCAGGCTACAAGTACCAATGGAAAAGAGCTGATCCAGAACAAACTCAAACCAATTAAAGACGAATACACAGAAAAGAACCAATACAGGGTCTACTTAAAGATGCTAAAAGAAAAAGAAAAAGTGAAAAGAAACAGGGGCAATGCACTAAAAATGCTTTCACAGGGTAGATTAAAATTATGCCATGAATTTTTAAATGTAAATGAAATAACAACTTCTATGAAATGAAAACACAAAGCGAAAACATAAAAACTCACTAGAAGTAATGACAGAACAACAGAAGAGAAAATACATGGGCAAAGCTCAAAAGAGAAATAGAAAACTGCTCAGCTGTTTTAGGAATGAAAGCAAAATTAAGAGCAAAATATGAGGAACAATGCTGAAAACAATACCGGATGGAGAAGATAGTGAGCAAAAACAAAAGAAACAAACAGTGAAAAAAGGTTCCGTAAATGCACGAAAGACCCAACATACACATAATTGGGTGCCCCTCCCCCAGAATGAAGAGTTACAATTCATGAAAACTTTCCACAAATATAGTTTTATGTTACAGATTGAAAAGGGACATCATGTTCCAGAACAAAACCATATATAAAGGGCATTATAAAACACATCTTAGGAAATTTGCTAAAATTCAAAGAAAAAGAATCGTAAGAATCATACACAACTAGGCAAAAAGATCAAGGTCTTTTTAAGAGATTTAAAAAAAAAATCAGCTAGGCGCAGTGGCTCATGCCTGTAATCCCAACACTTTAGGAGGTGGAGGCAAGAGGATTACCTGAGTCCAGGGGTTTGAGACCAGCCTGAAAAGTTTTGTAAGACTTCGTCTCCACAATAAATCAAAAAATTAACCAGGTGTAGTGGTGCACACCTATAGTTCCAGCTACTTATGGAAGGCTGAGGTGGAAGGATATAATGAGCCCAGCAGCAGGTCGAGGCTGCAGTAGCCATGACCATGCCACTACACTCCAGCCTGGACAACAGAGTAAAACTCCAACTCCAAAAAAAAAAAGAAAAAAAAAAATCAGGTTGGTCTCAAACTTCTTTATAGCATCAAATTTCAGCTCTAGAAGACAGGAAAAAAATACCTATAAAATACTCATTGAAAGAATATAGAAACAAAGAAACATTCTACCAGCTAAATTACTGCTTAAGTATAAAAACCGGTTGGGTTTGGTGGGTCAGCCTGTAATCCCAGCACTTTGGGAGGCCGAGGCGAGTGAATTGCCTGAGCCTGCAGGTTTGAGACCAGCTTGGGCAACTTGACGAGACCCCGTCGCTACAACAAAATAAAAGAAAATTAGCTGGGCATGGTAGCACACACCTGTAGTTCTGGCTACTTGGAAGGCTGAGGCAGAAGGACTGCCGGAGCCCAGCAGGTCAACACTGGGGTGGCTGTGAGTGTGCCACTGCACTCCAGCCTGGGTGACAGAGTGAGACTCCAACTAAAAAAAAACAAAACTGGGGAAATGAGTCTGAGCATGCAAAAATTCAAAATACTGGTTCCATCAGATAAGTCTTTTACAAAGAAAATAAGAGATTTTCATTTAACCAAGTGATGAATGAAAAAACAATCAAAAAACTGATGGACGAGAGGAATGTATTTAACAGAAAAATTAAGACTTACCACCTACATTTTTCTAGAATTTTACTTCCTATACCTTGAACTAACTTCTTTATCATTGGTTTTCTGGCCTTCTGAGAGTTTAGCAGAATTCTATGAAACCAGCTGTGCCTAGTGCTTTTCTGGGAGATAAGACTTTGAAATGATTTCTATTTCTACTTTGGAAATTGGTCTGTTTAAACTTCCTATCTCCAGAATTCAAAGAAAGTCAGATATTAGGAATTTATCACAATCACAGCTATAAGTAGAAAAATCATCTAATCATTAGGGTTTTTGTCTGTTTAGCTATCATATTTCGGGCACATAGCTAGTGTTGTATGAATGAATGCTGAAAAAGCATTCAACAAAATACAGTATCCTTTCTTAAAACTTTCTATACATTGGGAAAAATACTTTGATAATATGATAAAGAAAAAAAAAACTCTAAACCTACTTTTCATTGTACAGTTGGCCTGCAGTATCCATGGGTGGCACACCTCTGAATTCAGCCAACCAGAGATCGAAAATAGTTGGCAAGAAGAGGAGAGCATCAACAAAGATCCAAAAAGCAAAACTTGAATTTACTGGGCGCTAAGTACTACGTTGTATCCATGCAAATGAAGTGAGGTACACACATCGTATTAGGAATCGTTAAGTAATCTAGAGATGATTCAAAGTACGTGGGGAGGATGTGTGTAGGGTGTATGCAAATACTGCACCCATTTATGTAAAAGACTTGAGCATCCTTGGATTATGGCATCTGAGGGCACTCCTGGAGTCAATCCCCCACAGATACTGAGGGATGACTATACATCCATTTATACCTTTTGTACTTCATCATACTATGTGACTATATTAACATTTTGGCTGTTTTTTGAGTCAGCGTCTCACTCTGTCATCCAGGTTGGAGTGCAATGGCACATTGTGGCTACCACAGCCCCAACCTGGTGGGCTCATACAATCTTTCTGCCTCAGTCTCCCCAGGAGATGGGACTAGAGGTGCATGCCACCACACCCAGCTATTGTTTTGATTTATTGTAGAGACAAGGTCTCATCAAGTTGCCCAGGCTGGTCTCAAACCTGTGGTGCTTAGGCAATCCTTAAGCCTTTGCCTCCCAAAGTACTGGGATTGCAGTCGTGAGCCACTGCACCTAGCCCAAATATATTAGCTTTTACAAGTAAAAAAAGTTCAAATTTTAGAGCAACAACAAGTAGACTGTTTTATGCTGAGGAGTTGCGTCTATATGTACTTCAGGCAATATATTTAATTATCACAAAGTAAAGTATCCTCATTATATTGAAGAGGGAACTAAGAAACAGATTGTTGAAAAACTTGCTTAATGACACACAACTAGATGATAGAGCTAATGGCTAAAGAAAGTTCTAGGCACTATTTTTCACTTAAATTTTATTTTCCTCAGAGTTCTGTTGTGGGTCTCCTTCTTACTCTCTACTGCCTCTGGATAAACTCAAGACACCTCAAAGCTTTAACTGTGGCCCACATGACATCTCTTCAGTCACCTACAGACAATAGCCACTTGACTGGTTCTACAGATAAACTCAGTATTCTAGAATACAACCTCCTTTCTAAAATATGCTTTCCTTCTCGTTTCTTTTTCCCTTACTAGGTGAAGCAAGGAAGAAACCAAAAAGTATCTCAGACTCCTGCCTCTCCCTCGCCACTCTGCCTAGCTGCCAGCAGATCATCAAGTCCTAGAGATGGCCTCTAGCTTCTGGTAGCTCCCTTCTCCAGGCCTACTCTCCTTGCTTTTATCCAGCATCCTGGCATCCACAAACCAATGGCAAGAATTAAGAACAACCCCTGGAGCTGTGTGAGCTACTTGCAAGACCCATACCCCACTGTCCTCCCCAACCTCCCCACAGTATATCTTGGAGAACATAAAGACAAACAGGCTTACATCTCCATCCCTGATTGTGTCACTCACAAAAAGCCTTTGAGATCATCCCTCATCGAGACTTTATCCCTGTATGGCTTTGTAAATCCCTTAATTTTTCTAGTGTCTTTTCTTTCCAAACATCCAACCCTTACAATGTACCCTACCTTGGACTCACAATTCATTTTAGCAAAATCCCCCATGTGTCCCCAAACCTCTTCTCTGAATATATCCTTTCCTTTCCTACCCTAATCAATCGTGGTTCTCTCCTGAGAACACTCTCCCCTCCAGCCCTCTCCAGTGGGAGCCATTTTCTCTATCATCTCCCTCTTCTCCATCTCATCTGTCTCCCTAGATTGTCTCCTCTGGATCTCTTCTTCCCTGGACTTCAGACTCATGTATCAACCATCTCCCATCTCCACATACTCAAAAGTCATCACAACCTTAAAGCACCCAAAACCGAAGTCTGGAACCCCCCCCTGCAAAGCCGCCCACTGTTCTCTACCTTTCTAGGTGTACAGCCAACTAGACCGCAAGTAATCCTGATGCCTCTCCTTCTCTCATGCTCCCTGCTCATTCCTCAGAAATCATCTTCAAAATCTACCCCGAAGCTAACCAAATCTTTCTGTCTCCACCATCATCTTTCCTATATTCTGGCTATACTCTTCTCTGCAATCTCTGCTTCCAAGGTTGCCTCTTCACAGCCTACTCTTCTAGCAACTAGGCTGATTCAACTAAAACTTCTGATCACGGCACTACTCTGCTCAAAACTCTGCCAAGGCTTCCCATCACACCTCAAGCAAAGTCCAGATCCTGAGAGTGGCTCACAGGGGCCTGAGTGCTCTGGAGTGTTTCAAACTAGGGCCACTGTGCCACTTTCCTCACCAGGGAGCCCCTTGTCTTGACTCCCATCTCAGGGCCTTGGCCCTACTGTTCCCCCTGCCTAAAATGCTGTTCTCCCAGATAACCACACATCCTTGCATCTTTCAATTTTCTGCTCAAATGGATTCTTTCAAGAAAGCCCTCCCTGACCAGATTATATAAAATAATAAGTCCCCTGCACTGCTCACCTTGTCCCCTTTTACCCTAATTTTTCTCTGAAGCACTTTTCACCGTCTAGACAGCTATATATTTATTGTTTCTCCAGCCCTAAAAATAGAAGCTCTATGCAGGCAGGAATTCCTTTGTTCAATGCTTTAACCCGAGCATCTGAAACACTACATGACTCATGAAAAAAGCACTCAATAATTAGCCAGTGCAGTGGCTCATGCCTGTAATCACAGCACTTTGGGAGGCAGAGGCAAGAAGATTGCCTGAGCCCAGGGGTTCAAGATCAGTCTGGGCAACTTGGCGAGACCTCATCTCTACAATAAATAAAAAAAATTAGCCAGGCATCATGGCGTGCGCCTCGAGTTCCAACTACTTGGAAGGCTAAGGCAGAAGGATCGCCTGAGCCCAGCAGGCGGAAGCTGAGGTGGCCGTGAGCGTGCACTCCAGCCTGGGCGATACAACTCAAAAAAAAAAAAGCACTCAATAAACATTTGTATTAAATTAAGGAAGTCAGACAGAAAGAAGAGAGAGTGGCTCAGTCTTCATACTGCCCCCACTATGTATACCTCAGGGCTGAATCAGTAGCATGTGCCGCTGTTGTTGTGATGACTGGAGACTGAGCCCTGGTGGCTGACACAGTGGCTACCACAGCAGGAGGGATGGCATTGGAGGTGGTCACAGGTGGACGAGACTGCCAAAAGAAAAGACATTTCACGTAAAACAAAAGGCAAAATATAATACAGTAAGCCAAACACTTAAAGTATTATTTAATCTTGAACCTCCAGATAAGTATGCTTCCGTCTAAATCAAAGTAAATTCTCACCATTCTGATTGAGGAATTCTCTCTTCAGATATGCTGTTGTAAGATCAAGAGTCAGAATTACCAAAATCTCTCTTGGTTGGACAGTGTATGAGGCTATTCCTTGCAAATATGACTGGAGTCAAAATTCTGCCCTATTATTGGTACAAATTAGAATCTAACCCAGCTGGGCATGGTGGTTCATGCCCGAAATCCCAGTGCTTTGGGAGTCTAAAATAGGAGGATCATTTAAGGCCAGTTCAAAACCAGCTAGGGCAACCTAGTGAGACCTCCACTCTACAAAAAAACAAAAACATTAGCTGGGCGGGGTGGTGTGTGCCTATAGTCTCAGCTACTTGGGAGACTGAGGCAGAAGGATTGCCCGAGTCCGGGAGGTTGAAGCTGCAGTGAGCCATGGTCATGCCACTACACTCCAGCCTGGGTGACAGGGAGACTCTGACTCATGAAAAAACAAACAAAAAAAGAATCTAACCCTTCTGATCTCACAGATCTGTCGTCGATCCCAGTGTAGACATTTTACGCTACTATACAACCCAGAGCCTTCCACAGAGGACCTACTCAGCTACTGGATAGAGCTGCTGGCTTCCAGGCCATCTACACTAGCATGCAAAAGGCAAACGCAGGCTAACAGTATTCCTTTTCAGCTAATGGTTCAGGGTGGCCATATGCCTTCTGGATGTTCTGACATGGACCAAGTATTCTTATCACCATATCTGTGTGAGATGAAAATCCTTCTCAGGCCCAGCTAGCCTCCTAAACACCGCCCCCACCCTCCCTCTCTTGCTTACTACTGGTCACTGACTTCCCCCCTTCACTTCCTCTTCACTCCTCTGAATCCCCATTACCACACTCATCCTCACACAGCACTTTCCCTGGCAACCTCTCCCTTTCTTCCAAAAGTTCCTATGTCTGGGCAACTAGATTGAAAGTCCCGAGGTCAAGGACTCCTCCAGTGCCTGGTGAAGTAAATAACTCCAATGAGACACTTGATACTTGCTGGCTGAGAACCCCAGCCATGACATGCCTGGATTGGTTGGTGAATGATGTGCTGTACTGCTGGTTGAGCGGTAGCAGCATTTGGCAGCTGCGAAGTCGGCCTCAGAACCGTGGTGACTTTAGAACTGGACATCACAGCAGCAGCAGCTGCACCTGAAAAATATGTTTTTATTAACATGGTCTCCGGGTTCACAATTTAAATAGAGCCAGTATATTCCCTGAGAAAATAATCAAGATGCTTTCTAAAATTCAGTAGTATGCTGGTATTCAGCTGCAGTCTGCTATGTAACACTTCCCAGGTCATCTCACAGAAAACTAAGAAAACAAGGACTCAGGAGATTTAATAAGATTAATAACCTACATTGCTCCTTCAAAGACAGTCTCCAACAAAACTAGCTACTGTTTTGTTTTGGCTTTTGTTTTTGAGTCAAGGCCTCACTGACTCGCCCAGGCTGAAGTGCAGTGGCACCCTCACAACAGTCACGGCTCACAGCAGCCTTGACTTCCTGGGTTCAGGTGATCCTGCCGCCTCAGCCTCCTGAGCAGCTGGGACGGCAGGCATGCACCACCATGCCTGGCTGATAGTTTGAGTCCCTGAAGAGATGAGGTTATCACCATGTTGCCTTGCAGGTCTCAAACTCCTGGGCTCAACAATCCGCCCACCTCAGCCTCCCCAAGTGCTGGGATAACAGGTGCGAGCCAGAATGCTGGCCTGGTTTTGCTTTTTAAGTGCAAGCCCATACCAGCAAAGCACAGAGTGAACAGCACAGCGTGATGCCGTCGTTTGCTCCAGTGAGGGCTGCAGCACTTTGCCCACCACCACCTCTGCGCCGTCAGGACAGCCGCCAACACCGTGAGAAGGGCACTACTGCCTTAGAGTTTTCACAAAATAGTGTTGAGCCTGCAGGCCCTCTAAAAAGGTCTGTGAACCACACTGGGGAACCAATTAGCTCTGCCATGATTAAGCAAACTTGGTTTTGTGTTTGTGAACCTGAATTTGCCAATAATCTCCAACTGTCTTATACGCTCCAATAAAAATATATAATGTTAACAATTTCTGGCCAAAGCTCATTCAGTATATAATCTTACAACCTACTATAACTTGTGAAAGTACATTCATCTTAGCCAGGAGCGATGGCACATGCCGGTATCCCAGGTACGAGGGAGGCTGAGGCGAGGGCACGGCTTGAGCCCAGAAGTCTGAGATCAGCCTGTGCAACACGGGAAGATCCCGTCTCAAATAATAATAATAATAATCTTATCGTTGCATATGTTTAAAAAAAATTGAGTAACCACTGTCATTCAATTTTTAATATTCAATTTTCAATATTAATACTTGTGATTTATTAGAAATGAAAACCATGTTTATACTATCATGGCTTTGAGGAGGTGCCCAATATAAACGCTTTTCAGACCATACTAAAAATGTGAATTGCTTTCAGTCTACACACATACACACTTGTAGTGCAACTGTAGTAAGCACATATTAGACCATGCAAAAAACATACACTGCTATAAGTTTATTTCTACTGCGTGCACCTTTCTTAAATGAGGGGGGAAAAAAGGCTTATTGTCTCAAGGTTCTCCAGGCTGTTGTCTTGCAGCTTTAATGAGCTGGTTCTAGATACATTCTGTGTTACCAAATTCTACCAAATGAATACTGCTACTGCATTTCAAGAGTCTGAACAACACATGCAGTCTTCACCTCGAGGCAAATGAGAAGCTCCGATGTGCAGTGGGGGCCCAGGAGCATTGCTGCGGATGATGGACATCTGCACATTTGTGGTCATGATATGATGCAGGTTGCTGGGATGTCCCTGAAAGAAATGGGGTGCAACGTTATTTTCATGGCAATGGCTCGGTTTTAGTCATTGCCTTAGGAAGTCAGGTATCTCTAAATGTGAGTCAAGTTTTTTTCTTTTTTTTAGTTAGTGAGTACCCCAAGAGAAAGAGCTAAAAACATTTTGCTTTAGCTTTCTTTACGCACCATACTATATGAGGGAGGACCCCCCCAAAGCACAGGAATTTGTTTCTAAAAAATTGTGCACTTATTCTTTTTTTTATTTTTTTGAGTTGGAGTCTCACTCCTTCGCCCAGGCTGGAAGGCAGTAGCACACATGCTCACGGCCACCCCAGCATCGACCTGCTGGGCTCCAGCGATCCTTCCGCCTCAGTCTTCCAAGTAGCTGGAACTACAGACACGTGCTACCACACCTGGAAATTTTTTATTTTATTGTAGAGACAGGGTCCTACCAAGTTGCCCGGGCTGGTCTCGAACCTGCGGGCTTAGGCAATCCACTCGACTCGCCTCCCTTCATCACCTTCAAAGTACCCTGTTTGATTTAATACACCTACCAAGACATTTTTTCCACTGCTCAAAGCAGTTTTTAAACTCATCAATTTTGATGCCTTTTAGTGCTTCTGCCATCTTTTGTTTCACCGCTTCCACATTAGCAAAATGTTTCCCTTTGAGAACTTTTTCCATCAGGGAAATGAAAAAAAGTTGTTTCAGGCAAGACTGGGTGTGGAGGGAGGATGGGGCACAGGGCTCAAGCGTCATGAGTCAAAAACTGTTGAACACTCAGCGTGGCACATGGTCATGGTGGAAGAACTAGTCACCTACTTGCCACAACTCAGAACGTTTCTTCCACAAATCCTCTCTCACAACAATGTGAGGTGGTACACTAATGCCGATGGGTTCCTAGAATACTTACTTAGTGAGGAAAGCCTATACTACAAGGGGTCTGCCCTTTAAAAGATAACTCGGGTTTTTTTTAGGGTCCCCACTCACATAATTACTCACGTCAATGGCACGTTAGAAGGGACTGTGAGGACCCACCAACTGCAGCTGGATTCAGCAAGAAGTGACATCCTTGACTACTTTCAGAAACTCTCATCTGTAACATTAGCCTTTCACATTTGCTTTCTCTGTGCTGCTTATTTTTTCCCATCCCCACTATTTCCTTTCCAAGTCACTGCATCCACCTACTCTCTAAGCTAGACAGACTTTCGAAATAAACGTCGGTGAGCGTCCCACAGGTGCTCCCTTACCAGCTCCTCAGCTCACCCTAAAACGGCCCTTGCTCACATTCTCCCAACCCTCTGAGGACAATGCCTCTCCGGGGGCTCCTACGTTCCTCCAAGCATTCAGCAGTGTGACAAAAGGAAAAAAACACAGTGCATCTCTTTGGAATAGCAATGCTACATGAAAACAAAGGGAAGAGTTGGAGAGTTTGTTTTTTGATAGGCAAAGAATTTAAAATATTTAATAAATCAAATACACATAGTGGAGTAGAACTACAAAATTTCAGAAAAAGTCTTAAGTAAAAAAGAGAGATCTCAAAATAAATGTTCAGCTCTAGAGAGCTGCTTGAGTGAACCCACTAGTATCCCAAGAGATGCACATCTGTTCGCCTCAGAGAAAAACATAGAGAAGCACTGCCCGACACTGTTGTTGGGAGGTTGTTCTTAACTCATCAGAACTGTCTACCAAAAACCAAAGACAAACTGGACTTCTGACTCGTCGAAGACATGACGATTTTATCTAGATTTATATCTCACACTGAGAGTAAAGCCTAGCATATAGATGCTAGGTAAATTCTGGCTAAATGACCACTGTACATACTGGCTTCTACTCCCTACAGCTATCCTTCTCTCTCAAACCTACTAACTTCCCCTTGCAGATATCAGTGACCATTTAATTTTCTAGTTAGCTCAGTGCCAAATGTACTTCTGGCATTCAACAAATAATGGCATTTCAGTTCGAAAATCAGTAAATTAAGAGAAAGAAACCTGTTGTCCACTGATCGTTGCCACAGGAATGGCTGAAGCTTGAGGGATGCTACTCTCCATGGTAACGGTAACCTGCCCTGGAACCTTGGGGGGAAGTGACAATGTGGAAGGTGGAGCAGGAGCAATGGGACGGCTAGGCATGGTGGGCTTCGGGGGTGGCTGCAAAAAGAAAACCACAGAAGGCATATCAGTGGTCTTGTGCTGGTGATGCATTTCACACTACCATCAAGAGCACACAAATCAAACCTGGAGAGTGACAGGAAAGATGCCAGAAGTTTCACATATTTTATCTATCAGCATCATAGCTTTTCCACTGAAGTGCTAGCAATTCCATTTCATAGATGAGGAAACATACAAAGCAAGGTTAAGTAACTTGCTCAAAGCCATGCACACATTAAAAAGTAGAACTGAGAATAAAGCCCAGAGCTATATGGTTCATAGCCCACACTCTTTCTTCTACACGATGCTGTTTCCCAAGTTTGAGCAAAGTAAACAAAACTCCCAGTAACTGAAAATAGCCCCAACATAACACACAGCCAATATGCTCCGATACCCCTAAATTTGCCAGCTATTAACACAAACCTTGGAGAAGAGTGCCACTCCAAGATAATCTAACTTAGCATGTCCATAAGTTGAGTAATAGCCACGTCAAAATGGGGAGCAGAAAAGACTCTGTGATGTCAACTGCCCAGTGGCACAAGATGAGGCACTACATAACACCAAGCCTCTGAGTTAGAGCAGAGCTGAACTAATAGGTCATAAATTTGAAAAAAAGTACGATCTAAGATACACCCTAAGATTACATGGAAACTGCTACAAGTATAAATCAGGCTTTAGCTACAGTTCAGTGTAATATTTTAAACCTCTCCATTACCTTCATAAGTCCCTCCGAAAATGAAAGTGGCACTGCTGGTGTCAGGTGTGCTGGCGGGGCTGTCACTGCAACAGGTGTGGCCGATGCAACAGCATGGTGTGTAGACAACATCTGAACCTGTGGATAGGGCCTCACCACGACAGGCTCTTGCTTCTCTTCTCGGGACTGGAGGGAACTGCTGGAACTCATGTGCTCCCTGGCACCGACTTCAGACTCTCGACCAGATTCATCATTGACTAGTGAAGACATTAAGGGTAAGACAGTATGTCACATTCTCCCAACACTGACAGAGCAACACAGACAACAGTGTCACCTGACATGGAGTTTTGGAATTGAAAAGGTGACCATTTGTGAGGCTTTCTTTTCTTTCAAAAATAATGCTTAGATTATATTGAATTTAAACCTATTTTCAGCCAACAATTCAGACACTGTGTCTAAATACTGTCTTTGGTAGCAATTGTCAATTTCTTCTGTCTCTGAGCTCTTTTCTCTTTTGGTGAGGTTTTCTTAACAAGGAGAATTCAGGCACTGGATTCTTCTGATAGAAAAGCCACAACTGTGAGCCACAACTCTCTTCCAATGAGACTCAAGAGCCACAACTGTGAAAAGCAGGACTCAATCTGGATATTGTGGCTTTCTTACCTTATAACAAACTTTTAGCTCATTTTATGTGGCCTGATAACCACATAAAATGAGCTGAAATCGATAAAAGTACAAAATAGTGTCAGGCGCAGTGGCTCACGCCTGCAATCCCAGCACTTTGGGAGGCCTAGGTGGGAGGATTGCTTGACCCCAAGAGTTCGAGACTAGCCTGAATAATAAAGTGAGACCTCATTTCTTTTTTGTGTGTGTGTTGGAGTCTCACTCTGTCGCCCAGACTGGAGTGCAGTGGCCGCTCCGGGCCACCGCAGCCTCGACCTGCTGGGCTCTGGCGATCCTTCCGCCTCAGCCTTCCAAGTAGCTGGAAATACAGGCATGCGCTACCATGCCCAGCTGATTTTTTGCTTTATTGTAGAGATGAGGTCTTGCTGCCCAGGCGGGTCTCAAACCACGGGCTCAGGCAATCTACTCACCTCAGCCTCCCAAAGGCGCGGGATTACAGGCTGAGCCACCGAGCCCAGCTATGAGACCTCATTTCTACAAAACATTAGCTGGGCGCGGTGGCACACACCTGCAGTCCCAGCTACTCCGGAGGCTGAGGCGGAAGGATCACTTGAGCCCAGGAGTTCACGGCTGTGGTGAGCTGTGACTATGCCACTATACTACAGCCTCAGTGACAGTGAGACCAAAATAAAAAAAAAAGTGCAATACAGGATATAAAACAATCAAAAACATATTTTTTAAAAGTTGCTAAAATCTGACATTAAAAACATATTTTAAGCCGGGCTTGGTGGCTCAGCCTGTAATCCCGCACCTTTGGGAGGCTGAGGTGAGTAGACTGCCTGAGCCCATGGGTTCGAGACCCGCCTGGGTAGGCGAGATCTCATCTCTACAATAAATCAAAAAATTAGCTGGGTGTGGTAGCGCATGCCTGTAATTCTGGCTACTCGGAAGGCTGAGGCGGAAGGATCTCCTACTCGGAAGGATCACCGGAGCCCAGCAGGTCGAGGCTGCGTGGCCAGGAGCAGCCACTGCACTCCAGTCTGGGCGACAGAGTGAGACTCCAACTTAAAAAAAAAAAAAATTAGCCGAGCGTGGTAGCGCACACCTGTAATTCCAACTACTTGGAAGGCTGAGGCGGAAGGATCGCTGGAGCCCAGCGGGTTGAGGCTGCGGTGGCCAGGAGCAGCCACTGCACTTCAGTCTGGGCGACAGAGTGAGACTCCAACTCAAAAAAATAAAAAGAAATAAAAAAATAAAAAACATATTTTAGGCCAGTCTGGACAAAAAAGACATCACTAACAAAAAATAATTTAAAAAAAACTAGCTAGGCGAGTCTATAGACAGCTACCACGTGTCTATAGTCCCAACTACTCAGAAGACTGAGGCAAAAGGATCTCGAGTCAAGGAGGTTGAGGCTGCGGCGAGCTGTGATTGTGCCACCATACTCCAGCTTGGGCAACAGAGTGAGACCCTAACTCAAAAACCAAAAAACAAAAACCAAAAGACGACATAAATTTTAAGTACAGTTCCTAACTCCAAGAACATATAACTTTTCAAATCTGACGGGGAGAGAAAGGAGAGATACTTTTTAATTGTATGCTCTTTTTCTTCTGGAATTTTGGACTACCAGAACACATAACCCACTTAAAAATTAAGTTTAAAAAAATCAAAGAACAGCCGGGCTCGGTGGCTCAGCCTGTAATCCCGCGCCTTTGGGAGCCTGAGGTGAGTGGATTGCCTGAGCTTGCGGGTTCGAGACCTGCCTGGGCAGCGAGACCTCATCTCTAAAATAAATCAGAAAATCAGTTGGACGTGGTAGCGCACACCTGTAATTCCGGCTACTCGGAAGGCTGAGGCAGAAGGATCGCCAGAGCCCAGCAGGTCGAGGCTGCGGTGGCCGGGAGCGGCCACTGCACTCCAGTCTGGGTGACAGAGTGAGACTCCAACTCAAAAAAAAAAAATCAAAGAACAAATACTAATACAATAAAGAGTGGGAGTGTAAATTAGTATAACTTCTATGGAAATCAGTATGGAAAGTTCTCTAAAGGTAGATCTAGCACTCCCACTACTAGGTGTCACCCAAAGGAACAGAGGCCATTAAATTAAAAAGATACCTAAACTTTCATGTTCATTACAGCACAATTGACAATTGCAAAGATGTGGAATCAACCTAAATGCCCATCAACCGATCAGTAGATAATGAAAACTTGGTATATGTAGACTATGGAATACTATTCAGCCGTCAAAAAGAATGAAACAATGTCTCTCACAGGAACTTGGATGGAACTGGAGAACATCATCGTAAGTGAACACAGGAAGAGAAAACCAAACACATGTTCTTCACTATAAGCTAAACGAAGGATCTGCAAAGGCATAGGGAAGGGTACAGTGGGCACTGGAGACTCAAAACTGGGAAGGGAAATGAGACGAAGGGACGAAAAACCACCTTTCTAGCACAATGTGCACAAGTACGAGTGGTGCGTACACTTACAGCCCAGACTTCTTCACCACTGTACAACGCAAACATGTAACCAAAAACTATTTATACTCCCCTAAGGCTATTGAAACAAAATAATAATAAATATAAATAAATAGTTTACAACAATATTAACTCATACCTGTCTATCATTTTCCAAAATAATATTGGAAAATTACTTAAGTCAAGAATTTAAATTATTTGGAAAATTACAAAGAAAGTAAAGCTGTCCCCAAATCTTCCCCCAAAGGTACCAAGAGTTAATAGTTTGGTGACACTTCTCATCTCTTTTATTTATTTTGAGGTGGAGTCTCACTCTGTCAGTCAGGCTGGAGTGAAGTGGCACAATCACAGCTACCACAGCTTTGACCTGCTGGGCTGAGGCAATCCTTCCACCTCAACCCTCTAAGTAGCTGGAACTACAGGTGTACGCCACCACATCCAGCTAATTTTTTAAATTTTTTGTAGAAACAAGATCCTGTCATGCTGCCCAGGCTGGTCTTGAACTCCTAAGCTCAGACAATCCTCTTGCCTCAGCCTCCCAAAGTGCTGGGATTACAGGTGTGCCAGCCACCCTGCCCAGTCAACTCATCTCCTTTAAATTTTGAGTGGATTTAAATTTACCTTTTTTCATTAAAGTATACCCTTCATAAAGATAAGCATACAAAAGTCAATTGTGGCCAGGCTCGGTGGCTCAGCCTATCATCCCAGCACTTTGGGAGGCCGAGGAAAGTGGATTGCCTGAGCCCGCAGGCTCAAGACCAGCCCGGGCAACTTGGTAAGACCCCATTTCTACAATAAATAAAAAATTAGCCGGGCATGGTAGCACGTGTCTGTAGTTCTGGCTACCCGGAAGGGTGAGGCGGAAGGATTGCATGGGCCCAGAAGTTCAATGCTGGAGTGGCCGTGAGCGTGTGTGCCAGCCTGGGCAATGGAGTGAGACTCCGACTCAAAAACAAAAACAAATGTTAATTGTGCAGTTCAATGAACTTTTTTTCCCAACGAACTTTCACAAACTGAATACAATGAGTAACCAGCACACAGCTTAAGAAGTAAAACATTACTACTGGTCCCCCAGAGACCCTCCATTCAGCCTCATTTCTGTCACTATCCCTGCCAAGGAAACCAGTATCCTAAATTGTAACACTACAGATTAGTGTTGCCTATACTTTAACTGTATATAAACAGACTAATAACAAATACACCCTGTTGTGTCTTGCTTCTTTCACTTTACAGGAATGAGATTCATCCATGTTACTACACACAGCTATAGATCTTTCTTTCCCAGTGCTATATCTAGTATGACACTGTGTGAATAATGCACAAATTATGTTTTTAGTGTTAAGAGGCACTTCAAATAGTTTTCAGGTTTTTGCTATTTTAAACAGCACGAGTAATATTCTAGCACATACATACGGGGAAAATATGTACCCCTTCCAATGAATATATACCCATGGCAGAACTGAGTAATATTGAATACCGTACCATTTTCTGGAGGCTAAACAGGATTCTATTTCATGGATGTCCTACAGTTTTTTTAGCCACTATAGCACTGACGGGCTTTTAGGTTATTTCCAAATCTTTGCTATTATCAACAATCCTATCCAGAGATCTCTTCAGGAGAAAAATTTCTAAAAGTTCAAGAGACGAGTGAAAAGACTGACGTGTATTTTCTTTTTTGCTATATACTGATTTTTTTATCAAGTCATTTAGAATTTTTAAAATTCTGACTTATAAAACCACTGAGGTGTAATTTACATACAATAACATGGATATTCTAAGAATAGAAAGTTCAATGATTCTTTTCACAAACATCTCCAGCAACACTAAAGAGTAGAATGGGTGGGTCAAATCTTAGGTAAATGTTTAACTTTACCAGAGTACTTTCCAAAACAGTTGTACCACTTTATGTTCCCACCAGCAGAGTATGAGAGCTCTAGTTCTCATCATCCTCACTCATGTTTGCTATACAGCCATTCTAGTGGGTGGTGTGTAGTGTGTAACTCACTGTAGTCTCAATGAGCATTTCCACAAAGACCAGTAATGGTGAACATTTTTTGATGCCTTCTTTATTTTAATTTCTGCTATTTATATACTTTTCTTTTGAGTTTGAAGTCTCACTTTGTCGCCCAGGCTAGAGGGCAATGGTACACTCATAGCCATCCCAGCACTGACCTGCTGGGTTCTGGCTATCCTTCCACCGTAGCCTTGCAAGTAGCCAGAACCACAGGCGCCCAGCTAATTTTTTGATTTATTGTAGAGACAAGGTCTCACCATCTTGCCCAGACTGGTCTCGAACTCATGGGCTCAGACAATCCTCTCGCCTCAGCCTCCCAAAGTGCTGGGATTACAGGCTTGAGCCACTGCACCTGGCTGAGCATTTTTTTATGAGATCATAGGCCAATTATATATATCTTCTTTTGTGAATGATATATTCATCTTTTGACCCATTTTTAATTAATTAGCTTTTCTGAGACACAATTCATATATAACATTCGCTAATTACTTGTGTAACTAGATAATTTCTCACAAAAGTGTACAGTCGTATAATACAATGATGATACTGATCATTTTCTATTACTCCAACAAATTCACTCATACCGCTTTGCAATCAATTCCTTCCCTCCCACCTCTATTACCCAGAAACCACTGATCTGCTTTCTGTCACTGTAAGTTTGTCTTTTCTAGAATTTCATACAAATAGAATCACACAATCTGTTGTCCTATATGCCTGGCTTCTTTCCGTTAGTACAATGTTTTTGAGGTTTATCCATGTTGCTGGGTACATGGGTAGCCTGGTCCTTTTTATTGCTGAGTAGTATTCCACTGTATGGATACACTACAATTTGCTTATCTGGTTACCAGTTGATAAACACATGTTTTTCTCCCAGGTTTTGGCTACTCTAAAACTCCAATGAACATTCGAGTACAAGTCTTTGTGTAAACACAGATTTCCATTTGTCTTGGATAGATACCTAAGGACGAGACTGCTCAGTTGGGTATGCTGAATTTTATAAGACATTGCCAAATTTTTCTGAAGTAGCTCAACCATTTTGCATTCTCACCCATAACGTATGAGTTCTATTTGGCTCCACAACCGCACTAACACGTGGTACTGCTGCTCTCTGTGAGTTTAGTCTTTGTAGCAGATGTGTTGTAGTGGTTTTAATCTGCACTGCCCTGAGGATTAATAATATCGAGCATCTTTCCATGTGCTTCTCTGGTAGTCATTCAGCTTTTTGGTGAAAAAATTAAGTTATCTGCCTTTTCACTACTGAGCAATGGGAGTTCTTTGTGTTCAGGATAAAAGTCCTTTATAGATTAATTTACCATAAATGTAGCTTCTCAGTCTGTGGCTTGCCCTTTTATTTTCTTAATAGGGTCTTTTGTAGAGCAGGCATTTTAATTATACTGTATCAATTGCTTTTTTTTTGCATCAGGGTCTCACTCTGTTGCCCAGGCTGAAGTGCAGTGGCACGATCAGGGCTCACCGCAACCTCAATCTTCTGGGGTCACGTGATCCTTCTACCTCAGCCCTTCCCCTTCCCCCCAGTAGCTGGGACTACAGGCATGTACCATCACACCCGGCTAATTTTTTAAAATTACTCTGTAGAGACAAAGTCTGGCTATGTTGCCTAAACTGATCTCAAGCAATCCTCCCACCTTAGCCTTCCAAGCTGCTGGGATTACAGGGATGAGCCACCATGCCTGGCCTCTTCCTTTATGATTAATATTTTTTGTGCCGGGCTCAGTGGTTCAGCCTGTAATCCCGCATTTTGGGAGGTTGAGATGAGTGAACTGTCTAAGCCCACGGGTTCGAGACCCGCCTGGGCAACTTGGCAAGACCTCATCTCTACAATAAATCAAAAAATTAGCCGGGCGTGGTAGTGCGCACCTGCAGTTTCAGCTACTTGGAAGGCTGAGGCAGAAGGATCGCCGGAGCCCAGCAGGTTGAGGCTGCAGTGGCCAGGAACGGTCACTGCACTCCAGTCTGGGCGATGGAGTGAGACTCCAACTCAAAAAATATATATATTTTTTGTGATCTAAGCAATTTCTCCTTACTCCAAGGTTGTAAACACTTTCCTGCTTTCTTTCAGAAATTTAAAATTTTACATTTGGGTAAATGATATATTTTAAGTTAATCTTTGTGCATAAAGAAGATAAAGTCCAAGGTTCATTTTTTTCTCCATATGGATGTTCTGGTGTTCCAGTATTACTTCAAGAAAAGACTGGCCGGGCTCAGTGGCTCAGCCTGTAACCCAGTACTCTGGGAGGCCGAGGTGAGTGGATTGCCTGAGCCCACGGGTTCGAGACCCGCCCGGGCAACTTGATGAGACCCCCCATCTCTACAATAAATCAAAAATTAGCTGGGCATGGTAGTGCGCCTGTATTCCGGCTACTTGGAAAGCTGAGTCGGAAGGATTGCCGGAGCCCAGCAGGTCAAGGCTGCGGTGGCTGTGAGTGTGCCACTGCACTCCAGCCTGGGCAACGGAGTTTTTGAGTTGGAGTCTCACTCTATTGCCCTGGCTGGAGTGCAGTGGCATGCTTGCAGCCACCACAGCCTCAACCTGCTGGGCTCAGGCGATCCTTCTGCTTTAGACTTCCAAATAGCTGTAACTACAGGCATGAGCCACTACGCCCAGCTAATTTTTTTGATTTACTGCAGGGATGAGGTCTCTCCAAGTTGCCCAGATTGGTCACAAACACCTGGTCTCAGGCAAACCTCTCACCTCGGCCTCACAAACTATTGGGATTACAGGTTTAAGCCACTGCACCCGGCCCATTTTCCTATTGAATTACTTGTGCACCTTTGTCAAAAATGAGTTGACCTAGCCGGACTCAGTGGCTCAGCCTGTAATCCCGTGCCTTTGGGAGGCTGAGGTGAGTGAAGTGCCTGAGCCCGCGGGTTCGAGACCCGCCTGGGGAGGCGAGACCTCATCTCTACAATAAATCAAAAAATTAGCCGGACGTGGTAACGCGCGCCTGTAATTCCGGCTACATGGAAGGCTGAGGCGGAAGGAACGCCGGAGCCCAGCGGGTCGACAGAGTGAGACTCCAACTCAAAAAAAAAAAAAAAAAGAGTTGACCATATATGTCTGGGTCTATCTCTGGATCCTCCACCTGAATTGTTGTGTACGATCAAGTCAGCAAAGACTTCCATGAGAAAATAACATCTAAGTGGAAACTTCAGGGAATAATAGCAATTAGTCAAGTAATTGAATGTGGAAAGGAAGACAGAAGAAAAGAATATGCAGCCGGGCTCGGTGGCTCAGCCTGTCATCCCGCGCCTTGGGAGGCTGAGGTGAGTGGATTGCCTGAGCCCGCGGGTTCAAGACCCACCTGGGCAACTTGGCGAGACCTCATCTCTACAATAAATCAAAAAATTAGCCGGGTATGGTAGCGCATGCCTGTAGATTCAGCTACTTGGAAGGCTGAGGCAGAAGGATTGCTGGAGTCCAGCAGGTCGAGGCTGCAGTGGCCGGGAGCGGCCACTGCACTCCAGTCTGGGTGACAGAGTGAGACTCCAACTCAAAAAAAAAAAAAAAAAATGCAAAGTCTCAAAGTCACAAATACTGAGAATTTGTCATCGTTCATTCAAAAAATAGGTAGATAACCCACTAAACGGGAGGCATAAAGTAGTTCAAAGTACCTCAAGTCTAAAGAGAACAAATATAAATTTGTAGCAAAAAATAATTTGGAGCCAGGCTCGGTGGCTCAGCCTGTAATCCCGCACCTTTGGGAGGCTGAGGTGAGTGGATTGCCTGAGCCCACGGGTTCGAGACCCGCCTGGGCGCGAGACCTCATCTCTACAATAAATCAAAAATCAGCTGGGCATGGTAACGCATGCCTGTAATTCCGGCTACTCGGAAGGCTGAGGCGGAAGGATCGCCGGAGCCCAGCAGGTCGAGGCTGCGGTGGCCGGGAGCGGCCACTGCACTCCAGTCTGGGTGACAGAGTGAGACTCCAACTCAAAAAAAAAAAATTTGGGTCAGGTGTAATGGTTCACACTTATAATCCCAGTGCTTTTGGAGGCCAAGGCGGGAGGAGTGCTTGAGCCTAGGAGTTCAAGATCAGCCCAGGCAACACACCAAGACCTTGTCTCTACAAAAATCAAAAACATCAGCCGGCCATGGTGGGCCCATGCCTGTAGCCCCAGTTCCTCAGGATGCTGAAGCCGAAGGATTACCTGAGTCCAGGAGGCGGAGGATGTGGTGAGCTGCCATTGTGCCACTGCGCTCCAATCTGGGCAACAGAGCGAGACCCTCACTCAAAACAAAACAAAGTAAAACAAACAAAATCAAAGGCCAGGCATGGTGGTTCACATCTGTAACCCAGCACTTTGGGAGGAGAAGGTGAGAGAACTTCCTGAGCCCAAAGGTTCAAGAGTAGCCTGGGTAACTTAGCGAGACATCGTCTCTACCATAAAACAAAAAAATGAGCCAGTCATTGTGGCGTGCGCCTATAATTCCAGCTTCTTTGGAGGCTGAGGCAGAAGGATCTATTGACCCCAACAGGTTGAGGCAGTGGTACTGCACTCCAGCCTAACTGACAGAATAAGACTCCGAGTCAAACAACAGCTGCAGTCACAAAAAAATAAGTCGGCAGGAGGGAAGCAAAGCCAGACAGGAATGGGGCTGAAATATCAGACAAGAGCCACGGTTCACAGGAAAAGACAAAGCAGGAGCAATTTAGACACCAGCAACTGGCCCGTGCAATGAGTAGACAGTGGTACTGTCAACTGCAAGGAACACAAGACTCAGGTGGTGAAGTAAAAGGAACAGAAAAGGGAGCTTATTTCACTTGGCAATGCCACTTTTTTGCTCAATATCCAGAGAAAGAGTGCTTGGAGGAATTCCTCAGCCTTGGTTCTGCTGACTGGACTGGGCGCTTGGGGTTTCCCAATGCCTTGCAGGATGCTTAGCGCCATACCTGGCCTCTACCTCTAAGACACCAAGTACACGCTGGTTGTAACAACCAAAACATCTTCACATGTTGCCAGAAATTCCCCTGAAGGCAAAATAGTCCTCTGCTGAGAACCACTGATCCGCAGTACGCAAGGAGTAAAAGACTCAAAGCCGAGCAGCACATATGTGCAAATGTGTGTACAGGCAGTTCTCCCTAGCCACAGGTTCCCCATCTGCAGATTCAACCAACCTTGGATGGAATATATCCAGGGGTAAAAAAAAACAAAAAACAAAAACAAAAAAAAAAACGATGGCTGCGCTTGTACTGAACATGTACAGACTTTTATTTTCTGGTGATTATTCCCTTGGCAAGACAGTATAACAACTATTTACATAGTATTTACATTGCAGGAGGTATTAAAAGCTATGCAGAGATGATTTAAGAATACTGGAGGATGTGGATGGGTTTTTTGCAAATACCATATTATTTTATATAAGGGACTTGAGTGTCCATGGATTTTGGCATATGAAGTAGGGCCTGGAACCAACTCCCCACGGATATCATGGGACAACTGCATACAGTTTTTTAAAACTTCTTTTCCTAGATAGTAAGCTCCCAAAAGGCAAGAACTATGCCTTACACATCTTTGGGCTCCCTCATGGCACTATTATTATAACCCTAGGCATTAATTAAACAAGAACACATTAAAGTATTTCAGAAATAGTTCTTACATGCATGCTTTACTATAAATTGCACGTGTACTCCAGGACATGTGAACAAAGTGGTTTAAGAAAGTCTATTTAAATGAGAAAAGTAATATACCCTTTCTTCAAATTCGATTAGCTAGTATTTGCTAACATCTTTGAAGGAATTTGCTCATTTTTAAGTTGGAAAATTCAGAATAATCTTAAAGCAGGAAGAAATAAAGAATATTACATAGCTCACCTGTAGCAGCTGGGTTTATCAATCCTGCAGAACCACTGCTTGCAATCTGAGGAGCCTGACTCAGCCCAGTGGAAGGGGCTCCTAACCGAGGAAACTGCTGAGAACTCATTTCCACCTGCAGTACATGCAGTCATACGGTTATTACTAGATTCTGAGATTAAAATCACTATTGAGAAATTAAAGCAACTTCAGCATCTATGATGCAGTCCCTTGGCAAGTGCGGCATCGTCTAAAACAATAATAACTTGTGATCAAAGTACAGGCATTATCTAACCCACCCAAGTTTTTTAAGTACATCAGTTCAATTAATAACTCTGCTTAAACCGTGCTGGGGAACACTATGACCCTCCATAAATAGCTGAGGACTGCCATGCTAAAGAAAATCGACATCGAACCCTGTACAGCAGCCGCATGACAGGTAGTACCACCCTCCATACGAATTTCTCTGCGTAAACTTTTGTGGAAAACAGCACGCCTCTTTGAAAGGCTCGAACCTCACACCAAGATGGACAGAACTGTGATCGGCATGTCCCAGGAACATTCGGAGGGAGACACTCAGCGCCAAGCAAGGGCGAGAAACCCCACATCGAGGCCCGAGGCACAAGGCGCTCCCCAATGCTTCTCTGCAAAGGCCTCCATTTCCTCTTCTTTCTCCCTTTCGCAGACCCCCCAAGGGCCAGAGGAACCAGGAGTCGGCCCCGTCTCCGCTGAGATCACCCGCATTTCCCCTCAGGAGTCGAGCCCCGAGGGTCCCGACTCGCCCCACTCTGAGCCCCCGCGGAGACCCGAGGACACAGGCTGCCAGGCAGCCCGCCAGCGGCGGCAGGGAGGGGGGAGACGGGTGTCCGGGGCCGCCCACTCGACGAGCTCCGCGCCTCTTACCTGCAGCCGCCGCCCGCCGCCCGCGCCGCCCGCGCCGCCCGCTTCCACCTCGCCGGCCTGCGGCTGCCGCGGTGGGCCCATCGCGGGGTCGGTGCCTGGCTGCGGGCACGCCGAGCGGAAGCGCGCCCGGCGACGCCCGCGGCCAGCCGCTGTCCAGCCCCGCCGGCCCCGCGCACCCCGCCGCCCGGCAGCCGCTGGGCTCCCGGCCCCCTGCCCCCGGCCCGCCCCGCCCCCGCCGCCCACCCATTGGCCCACGCCCGGCGCGTAAGCGGCGCCCCAGGGCCAATCGGCAGAGCCCTGCGCGCTCCGGGCCCGCCCCACCCTCCCGCCGGCCGCCGGCCAATCCGGCGCGAGCCTCTCCGGGGCAGCCCAAGCCCCCGGAGGCTGAGCCAATGGCAGCGAGAGACAGGCGCTCCGCCGAGGAGGCGGGGAGCCGGGAGGCCCCGCCTCGGCTGGGGTCTGAAAGCGGCGGGCGCAGGGCCCGGATGTGGGGAGTCACTTTAAACTGCTCCGGGAGCCAAACTCCCGGGCCGCCCGCCCGCGCTCATCGGGCCGCTCCACGGCCCCGCCGAGGCCCGCGCCCGCCACGCCCCCAAGCCCGGGCGGCCGGCCCTCCCGGCGCCGCTCCCTGCCTCGCCGCGGGCCGCCCGGCTCCAGCCGCCGGCCCAGCCGCCCGCCCCACTCGCGGAGGCGCCAGGCCCAACTGCGGGACGAGGCGCCGCTGCCCTTCCCCGGGGACGCGCGGCGGGACGGACGCTGCAGCCGGGCTCGGCCGCCCCGCCCCCTCGTCCCCTCCCTCCACCGCCCTCCCCGCCGAGCGCCCGTCCCGCCATTACCTGGGCGCCGCGTCGAGCGGCCGCCGCGCCGCCTCGAGCTCGCTCCCGCGCGCCCTCCGCCGCGGGCCGACGTCCCCGGGCTCCGGACCCGAGCCGCCGCCGGGGCGCCTGCACTCTGCCCCCCGCCCCTCACTCCGGCGCCGCCGCTTCCGCCGCCGCGATGAGCCGCCCGCCCATTGGCTGGCGCGGGCCCCGCCCCCTCCGGGGAGGCCAGTCGCCGCTCGAGGCCCGCGGGAGCGCGGGCGGGCTCCGCCCCGGGCCCCGGCGCCCTCTGGGAAGTGTAGGCGCGGCGGCGGGGGGCGGGCCGCGAGGCGGCGGGGCGCGCGGGGCGGGGCCTCCGGGCGCCGGGCAGCGCCGCGTCGGCTGTGCTGGTCTTCGCGGGCACGGAGACGGCGGGCCCCGCCCGCCGCCGCCCGAGACCCCGGCTGCCCGTCCTCCGGGGAGTGGGAGAGGAGGGGACGGGAGATGAGGGCGGCGCGCCCCGGCGCAGCGCGAGCCGCCGTGTCCCCCGCGCCGCCTCCGAAGGCCGGGCCGGCGGCCGCGCGCGCTCGGCTCGGGGGCCGCCTGCACCTGCCGGGTTCCCGGGAGGCGCGGGGCGCGGCCTTGCTCCGCCGAGCCGCCCAGCGAGGGAGCCGCGGGCGGAGCGCCGGACGGCTCGGGTCGCGCGGAGGACGCGTCCGCGTCTCCCTCCCGGCGGCAGTCGGACGGGCGCTGCGGCCCGCGCCCCCCGCCGTGCGCGGCGCTGTGGGAGGCGAGCGCGCCGGCCGCGAGGCCGCGTCTCAGCCCTCCTCGAGCCGCCCGGCCTCCGCCCTCGCCGGGCCCTGCTCCGGCCGCCGGTCTCGACCGCTCGCACGGCGCCCGTGCGGCTCGGACCCGGCCCGTCGGCGGGGCGGCGGGAACCCCCTCCAGCCCGCTTCCCGCGGCCTCCGGGACCGCGCTCTCCCGCTCCTGCCCTGCCCCTTCTCACGCTGCGGGGCTTCCTCCTCCTCCTCGCGAACGTAGCGCTCCCCGAGGCCAGCTCTGCTTCTGCTCGCCTTCGAGGCGGGGTCTCGGCCGGGCCCAGGCCGGAGCGCGGCGGCCCCGCAGCCCCGACGTGCTGGGCTCGCGGTCCTTCCGCCTCCGTCTTCCGAGCCGCTGGAGCCGCTCTCTGGCCCGCGGCGGCGAGGAGGACCCCTCGGGTGGCCCGGCGGGCCTCGGGCCGCCGGCGCCCAGTGCTGGGGTGACGGGCGCGAGCCGCCGCACCGGCCCCACACCCTCCTCGCGGGCTGCCTTTTTTCCCTAGGGGATGCGGCGCGGTCCTGCCCTTCAGCTGCCATCCTCGAGCATGTCGCGCGCGGGGTGGCTTTTCTGTGGGTGGCCCACCCGTCGTTCCACCCGCTGGATCAGTCCACACGGATGGATCGATCGAGCCCCTCGCCTCGAACCCACCGCGCACCTTTGTTGTTTGCCGCCTGAGGACTCCTCCTGATGTCTGGTCCAGCTAGGTCACCAGGTTGCATTGACGTGTGCCTCTGTCTCTCTCTTTTCCGATTGCTTCCACAACAGTTGCTCAAGCCGTCATTTTTTTTGGTCTGGACACAGTAGTGCTGCCCCCGCTCCAGTCTCTTCCTACCCCCAATCTGTCCACCACAGGGTTCCTTTTCTGAATCACGAATCTGAGTCTGTCCTACCTATCCACAGCGTTTCTCTTCTTTTTTTTGAGTCAAAGTCTCTCTCTGTCATCCAGGCTGGAGTGTAGTGGCACGCTCACGGTCACAGCAGCCTTAACCTGCTGGGCTCAAGTAGCTGGAACTACCGGTGTGCACCACCATGCCCGGCTAATTTTTTGATTTATTGTAGAGACGAGATCTCACCAAGTTGCCCAGGCTGGTTTCAAACCAGTGAGCTCAGGTAATCCTCTCACCTCTGCCTCCCAAGGTGCTGGGATATCAGGTGTAAGAACTATGTTCAGCAACACAGTGTTTCAGTAACTTCAGAATATATTCCAAACCACTAAGCCCAGTATTCATAGGCCGTAATAATTTAGTCCCTCTACTTCTCCAAACTCTGAATTCTCTCTCTCAACAACAGATTCTACAGGGCTTCCAGGGTTTTGCTCCAGCCCGAAGCTCTTTCTGCGGGTCTCAATCCCCAGCAACCATCTATCAGAGTTCTGGCAATTGGATAACGTGTTACTGGAAAGAAAACCGTTTCTCCAGGAAACCTTCCTCCAGTCTCCAGCCTGCCGCCTTCTTTCTAGGATCCTTCCATGGTACTTCCACGGCGCCTCACTTGCAGCACTGGTCTGTGTCTACCTGTACTCCGTCTCGAGTGGGTGGAGAGAAATTGCTCATCTCCCCTGTCAACAGGGTCTTATATGCAGGAAGCAGTCCATGCATGTTTGCTGAGTCTGGTCACAGACATCGCCACAGAGCATGAAGGAAGTCTGAGTTGTCCTTAGCAACGAGGGACGGCACTGCTGCGCTATTCATCTGTGTCTACAGCCCCTCACGTAGATGGCACTTTCAGCAAAACAGACACTCCATCAGTCTTTGAATCGCCAGGGTTTAGAATGCCCATCCTCCGAGTTTGGTGTGCTGAAGACACACCTTGTGCTCCACCAGGCTGAACTTTCCACACTCCTCAAGTATTCAAGCACTTGGCCAATTTCAGGAGTTTATTAGTATTATAAGTGTTTGTTAGTATTCATATTTATTAGTATTGTTAGTTTTTGAAAATGATGTTGTCTACCCAAGATATTCTGCATGGACTTGGATTAAGCAAAGAAACCAACAGGCATCGTATCTGCTGGGTGGTTTAGAAACGTAAATAACCCACCGCCGGGCTCAGTGGCTCAGTCTGTCATCCCAGCGCTTTGGGAAGCCAAGGTGAGTGGATTCCCTGAGCCTGCGGGTTCGAGACTCGCCCAGGCGACTTGGCGAGACCTCATCTCTACAATAAATCAAAAATTAACCCGGGCTGGGTGGCTCAGCCTGTAATCCCACGCTTTGGGAAGCTGAGGTGAGTGGATTGCCTGAGCCCACGGGTTCGAGACTCGCCTGGGCAACTTGGCGAGACCTCATCTCCACAATAAATCAAAAAATTAGCCGGGCGTGGTAGCGTGCGCCTGTAGTTCCATCTCCTCGGATGGCTGAGGCGTAAGGATCGCCAGAGCCCAGCAGGTCGAGGCTGCGGTGGCTGGGAGCGGCCACTGCACTCCAGTCTGGGCGACAGAGTGAGACTCCAACTCAAAAAATAAAAAGAAAGCCGGGCTCGGTGGCTCAGCCTGTAATCCCGTGCCTTTGGGAGGCTGAGGTGAGTGGATTGCCTGAGCCCGCGGGTTCGAGACCTGCCTGGGCAGCGAGACCTCATCTCTACAATAAATCAAAAAATCAGCTGGGCGTGGTAGCGCATGCCTGTAATTCCGGCTACTTGGAAGGCTGAGGCGGAAGGATCGCCGGAGCCCAGCAGGTTGAGGCTGCGGTGGCCAGGAGCGGCCACTGCACTCCAGTCTGGGCGACAGAGTGAGACACAAACTCAAAAATAAATAAATAAAATAAATAAATAAATATTAATAAAAATGCCTTACAAGTGTCATAGTGTGTGGCAAAGGAAGAAGACATGAAAAATACTTTTACATCGTGCTTGAATATAGACCATTTGGTTCCCATTCAGCCTTCCAAGTAGCTGGAACTACAGGCATGCGCCACCACACCCAGCTAATGTTTTTGAATAGCCAGATTTAGAGTGTTCTGTTCAGAGGCTGAGGCAAACCAGCCCTGCTTGGGCTCCTCCCATGTCCTTGCTAGAAGCTGTGCTAGGTGTGGGGTGTGAGTGTAGCAATGACAGTCACGTTTTTCTCATGGGAACACAATCTCGCTGGTGCATATTTTAAAAATTATTTTTGGGCAACAAAATTGACCTATTCAAGTAAATTTTTTGGCATTCTTCACAAACTAAATTTGTACACAAAGGAAGCATGATTTCAGCCAAGACAGGATAGTTAAGGGCTCAAAAGATATTATTGTTATAGTGAGTTTTTAAAAAATGATTGGCAGCCAGGCTCGGTGGCTCAGCCTGTAATCCCAGCACTTTGGGAGGCTGAGGTGAGTGAATTACCTGAGCCCCCGGGTTTGAGACCCGCCTGGGCAACTTGGCAAGACCTCATCTCTACAATAAATCAAAAAATTAGCCAGGTGTGGTAGCATGCCTGTAGTTCCAGCTACCTGGAAGGCTGAGGTGGAAGGATCGCCGGAGCCCAGCAGGTCAAGGCTGTGGTGGCTAGGAACGTGCCACTGCACTCCAGTCTGAGCGACGGAGTGAGACTCCAACTAAAAATAAAAACAAAATGATTGCCACACCACAGTATGAAGAAAATATGACAATGAAGAGGGTTTGAGTAAAAAAAGTAAGAATACCGTTACATTTCACATTATCTTCTTCAATTTTTGTTCATGACTTTCTGCAAGAAAAAATTGAAATATTAAAGGAAAGTATTGGATAAAGTATCCATGAATTGATCATTGAATTAAACATAGACCCTGAAGAACAAGCTGATATCTTATTTACATTGAAAGATGATGGTGAGTAAGACGAAAAAATGTCATTTGTGAAGTAGAAAGGTTGCATGGTTATTATTATCACTGTTCTCAGTGACCTTGGAGAGTCAAAAAAATTTCAACCCTGACCTGATTCAAATGAAACACAAGGACTGACTGCTGCTCGTAATGTATTGTCCTAGGTGTTTCAGGTTGTAATACATTTATCAAAAAGCACGGACACTCACTACAACGTACATAACATCTTTCCTAGTTTCAGGTGCAGGTGAATTTATTTTTTTGCCTGTGCACTGAATGTTTGTGTCCCCCCCAAATTCTTATGATGACGCCTCAACCCCCAATGTGATGGCATTTGGAGGGGAGCCTCAGGGGGATAATCAGGCCATGAGGGCAGCCCCCCGGTGGGATCGGCACCTTTGTAGAAGAGGCCTGAGAGAGATGATCGTCTTTTGCTCTCTCCCACGTGAGCACACTAAGAGAAGACGGCCATTCGCAAGCCAGAAAGCATGCCCTCACCGGCACTGCATTTGCCGAGACCTTGAGCCCGACGTCCAGCCCCTAGACTGGAGAAACAAACGTCTTTTGTTAGCTGGGCATGGTGGCTCATGCCTGTAGTCCCAGTTTGTCTGGCGGCTGAGGCCAGGGAGCTCGAGGTTTCGGTGTACTGTGCTTGTGCCCGTGAATACACTGCACTCCAGCCTGGAAGATGCAGGGAGAACTTGTCTTTTTTTTTTTTGAGTTGGAGTCTCACTCGGTCGCCCAGACTGGAGTGCAGTGGCCGCTGTCGGCCACCGCAGCCTCGCTTGCTGGGCTCCGGCGATCCTTCCGCCTCAGCCTTCCGAGTAGCTGGGATTACAGGCGTGCGCCGCCACACCCGGTTGGTTTTTTGATTTGTTGTAGAGATGAGGTCTCGCCAAGTTGCCCAGCCAGGTCTTGAACCCGCGGGCGCAGGCAATCCACTCACCTCAGCCTCCCAAGGCGCGGGATGGCAGGCTGAGCCACCAAGCCCAGCTCAAGAACTTGTCTTTAAGGAAAAAAGTCTGTTGTTTCAGTCACTCATACTATGGTATTTTGCTGTAACTTCCAAAAGGACTAAGATACTGTGGTATTTAAATATTAGTAAAGAATATTTCATCGTAAATAGGGTTGTTTTGACTTTACTGTAAGTTATGTCTTGACTGTGTTCCCCCTAAATTCATATGTTGAAATCCTAACCTCAGTACAGCAGATTGTGACAGTATTTAGAGGTCAGACCTTTAAAGAGGTGGTTACATTAACGTGAGGTCATTAGGGCAGGCCCTAATCTGATCTGACTGGTGTCTTTATGAGGAGAAAACATTTAGACACACAGGGAGACTCCAGGACATGCGCTTGCACAGGGCGTGCGCTTGCACAGGGAGACTCCAGGGCGTGCGCTTGCAGAGAGGGGTCTGCAAGCCAAGGAGAGGGGCCTCAGGAAGAGCCAACCTGTTTCCACCTGGATCTTGGACCTCCAGCCTCCAGGACTGTGAGAAAATACATTTCCATTGTTCAAGCCACCCAGCTTGTGGTCTTTTGATATGGTAGCCCTAGAAAATTAGTATGCTAACATGAAATAGAATATTGCTTATGAAATTGTGGCTTCAGTTGTGTGCATAAGTGCTGGATCTCAATGAAGGATGCATTTCTTATCGTGGGATGTAGATCAGAATGTCCGAAAGAAATAATCTCGAAGAAATGAAATATTTTGCCTGTCATTCTGAAACAAGCCAGTTGAAGTAGAACCTTCCACAAGGTGAGCCTAGAGAAACCCTGGTCTTCCATTTCCCAGAGGAGGGACTAAGACAAAGAAATGGCCTCTATAGCTTTGGGCTCTGTACGAAAAGGATTCTAGTGCACTGTTCTAAAGTTAAGTTTGGGAACAGAATTTAGCGGGTCCGTGAACTTGGATGGGAAAAATGTACATAATTGACTTCACCAGTGACTCTCCGAAAGTTGCCATTTCCTTCGGTGATAAATGCAAGCAACAGGTTTCAGGAATGTTAGCAGTACCTGCAACCTAGTCACCAAAAAAAAAATCCTGTATATTTTCAAGTCATATTCCACAAACTAGTCTTCAAAATACACACTGCAACCATCACTGCATCAGGGCTACTGGATTTACTGATAGAGACTGCTATTCAATGCAATGCACTGATGAAGAAGCACATACATTACTATGCAGAGATTTGTTTTTATGCATCTTGATGATATCCATGTATGTATATAATTCATCCTTTTGGAACCCTACGGATTTTATCTTATGCACTTATAAGACGATTTTTTTCTGGGAAGGGTTCATGGGCCTCGCAAAACGATCAGACGGAGTCTGTGGCAAATAAAAGGTTAGAAGCATCTTCTCTTCAGGACACGCTTCCTCCTCCTCCTCCTCCCTCTCCTTTAGTTGAGGTCTCACTCTGTTGCCCAGGCTGAAGTGTGGTGGCATGATTTATGGATCACCACAACCTCTACCTCCCTGGCTCAGGCACTCCTTCTGCCTCAGCCTCCTGAGAAGCTGGAACTACCAGCATGTGCCACCACACCCAGCAAATTTTTTGACTTTTTTGTAGAGACAAGGTCTGGCTGTGCTGCCTAAGGTGGTCTTGAACTCCTGGGCTCAAACAATCCTCTGCCTTGACCTTCCAAAGTGCTGGGATTACAAGTGTAAGCCATGGCAGTCTCAGCCTGTCATCCCGGCACTTTGGGAGGCGAGGCGAGTGGATCGCCTGAGCCTGCGGGTTTGAGACAAGCCCGGGAAACTTGGCAAGTCCTTGTCTCTACAATAAATCAAAGAAAAAATTTAACCAGGCGTGGTCGCGCACATCTGTAGTTCTGGCTACTTGGAAGGCTGAGACAGAAGGATTGCTGGAGCCCACAGGTCGCACTGGGATGGCCGTGAGTGAGCCTGGGTGACAGCGTGAGACTCCAACTCAAAACAACAACAACAACAACAACAAAAACCAAGTGTGAGCCACTATGCCTGGTATTCTTCAGCTATATTCACAGGCCCTGTCTCCTCTGCTTTACTCTGAGTCTTTTTCTGTTTCTTCCAGCTTCCATCATTTTGGCTACTCCCAGGACTCTCCTTCTGACCAGTCCCTTTTAACTGAGGACTCTGGTCCTAACTTTGACTTGACGTCTCCCTTCGGCTGCCTCTTGGTCTACCAACTCTGCTCTGGCAGTGCAGCCCAAAGGTAGTGGCCCTGCTGAAGTACCTGGCCCAGGAGAGGACCTAGAGGGCTGTGACTTCAGGACTGCTGAGGACCTGCCAGAAGAAGGTGTGTTAGCTACCAAGGGCCACAAGGCCACCCAAGTAGCTAATTGCCCTTAGAGAAACAGCTAACATCACCAGGAGTACATAATGGAAATACCTTCAGTCCCAGGACCTATGCCTGCCTCCTGAGAGTGTTGGCCTTACTTTTGCAAGGCTTCCCTGGTTTCCCTGAACACATCATTTCATATTTATTTTTAGTTTCTTTTTTATTTTTTGAGTCAGAGTCTTACTCTGTTGTCCAGGCTGGAGTGCAGTGGCATGCTCATGGCCACCGCAGCCTTGACCTGTTGGGCTCAGGTGATCCTCCCGCCTCAGCCTTCCAAGTAGCTGGAACGACAGGTGTGAGCCACCACATCTGGCTGGGGTTTTTTTTAATTGATTGTAGAGACGAGGTCTCACCAAGTTGTCCAGGCTGGTCTCAAGCCCATGGACTCAGGCAGTCCTCTTGCCTCTGCCTCCCAAAGTGCTGGCATGACAGGCGTGAGCCATGGCACCTGGCATCATTTCATATTTAGACCCTGCTCATAGCCTGAATTTGTGACACTGTGCAGGGCCCCCTAGACCAACAGCGTCCGCATTTCCGTTGCCTAGTTTGCATGGCAACGGCCGTAGGCACGCACCCCCTCCCACAGTGTGTCCCTGCCTGCCTCGTATGCCAGTTCACGGCCATCACTGCCTTGGCTTCCCACTGCAGACCCACTCTGGCGCCTGGCCCACACTTGGGGGCCCTCCACGCTCCCCCAAGGACAGAACGATGCTTGCGGCGGGGAGCAGGGGCCTCCACTCAGCCTCCTCCGGCAGCCCACAGAGGACCCCACGAGCGCCCTCGCGCGCCCGAGGCACACTTTGGCCTCTAGAGGGCTCCCCAGGAACGAGGAAGGGGAGGAGGAGCGGTTCTGCGTGATCCCAGAACGGCGGGCCCCCTGCTCGAATCGCCAGCTATCCTGGAGAAGGGGGCCCATCTCTTGGCCACATGCCCCAGATGCACAGATGGCCTTGGGTCTCCTTTGGGCAGAAGGCCCTGCTTGATGGACCCTGTCTGTCTGTTCTCCCATCAGTCTCTGCCCACGCCAGCATTCACCTCTGTGATGGCCGAGATGCAGACAGGTTCTTGATGGCTAAAGCTGAGCCTGGTCTCACCATCCGCACCCAAGCACTTCCCTTTTTTCTTTTAGATCAGGAAATATAGTTTATTTAGAAAATAAGTTAGAGAGAGAGAGAAAGAGGAGATTCACCTCCGCAAGGTAGGGGAGCGGGTCAAGGCCAGGAGATGTGGCCACGGCCAGAGCTCAAAGAGCACATGGCCACACCACGGGATAGCAAGGCAATGGCTGCACTGGCCTGGCAATGGCCTCAAGCATTTCCCTAATGGAGACTTTGGGTTTTGGCAAACAGGTACAGTGCATGTATCTGGAAGGCAACCGGTCTTGGGCAAATGTCTATCTCCAATCTCACCTCGGTTCAATCTGGGATGAAATAATGCTCTGCATTATGTTTAGTTTTGAGCTTTTCCATTAAGGTGACTGTTAGAAGCACTTCAAAATATTTTTCTTTTCTTGTTTTTTTTTTTTTTTTGAGTTGGAGTCTCACTCTGTCGCCCAGACTGGAGTGCAGTGGTTGCTCCTGGCCACCGCAGCCTCGACCTGCTGGGCTCCAGCGATCCTTAAGCCCCAGCCTTCCAACTAGCTGGAACCACAGGCGTGCGCCACCACACCCGGCTAATTTTTTGATTTTATTGTAGAGATGAGGTCTCGCCAAGTTGCCCGGGTGGGTCTCGAACCCGCGGGCTTGGCAATCCACTCGCCTCGGCCTCCCAAAGTGCTGGGATGACAGGCTGAGCCACTGAGCTCGGCCTAGCCTTCTTTTCAATGGTTCAGCCGGGCCCGGTTCTGATTCCGATTTAAGAGGCCAGACATTCAGGCTCCAGGTGTCTCTGGCGCACGTAACCACTCATCCTTCTATCTAAGCCTCACTTCTGTACTCGTAATGGGACATGTGCTCACACGCTACAAACGTGTGCATAGGGCAAAGTCCTCCCACTTCTGTCTCTCAACTCCTCAGCTTCCCTCCCTGAAGGGAAACCACCTTCCAGTTCCCGTGGGTCATTCACAGGATTACCTATGTGTTTGCAAGCAAATATGTGTGCACAGACAGATGGTACCCTTTCCTTTCAGAAATAGTAGCACATTATACACACTGTCCTGCACAGGTTTCCACCAAGACTTGAAGGTTTGCAACTAGACCGAAAGTTCGAGTCCAGGCAGCCAAAGAGTGTGGTTAGTAGTTTGAGCAAAGGTGTGCAGATGAGAGCAGCTTTCAACCAAAAGTCGATAGAAACTGGAGAAAGAGAACATCTCAAAGAGTTGTTAAGAGCTCAACTGAGCCGGGCTCAGTGGCTCAGCCTGTAATCCCGCGACTTGGGGAGGCTGAGGTGAGTGGATTGCCTGACCCCGCGGATTCGAGACCCGCCGGGGCAGCGAGACCTCATCTCTACAATAAACCAAAAAATCAGCCGGGCGTGGTAGCACGCGCCTGTAGTTCCAGCTACTCGGAAGGCTGAGGCGGAAGGATCGCCGGAGCCCAGCAGGTCGAGGCTGCGGTGGCCGGGAGCGGCCACTGCACTCCAGTCTGGGCGACAGAGTGAGACTCCAACTCAAAAAAAAAAAAAAAAAAGAAGAGCTCAATTAGTTGAATGTAGCTGGAAGGTTCCATTGATGGCACACTGTAAAAGAAATTAAAGACAAAGGAAAGTGGGCTCGGTGGCTCAGCCTGTAATCCCACGCTTTGGGAGGCTGAGGTGAGTGGATTGCCTGAGCCCGCAGGTTTGAGACCCGCCTGGGCAACTTGGCGAGACCTCATCTCTACAATAAATCAAAAATTAGCCGGGTGTGATAGCGTCCGCCTGTAATTCCAGCTACTTGGAAGGCTGAGATGAAAGGATTGCCGGAACTCAGCAAGTCAAGGTTGCGGTGGCCGGGAGCGGCCACTGCACTCCAGTCTGGGCGACAGAGTGAGACTCCAACTCAGAAAAAAAAAAAAGAAAAAAAGGAAAAGGAACAGAATTGCTCAGGCAATTCTCTCATCTCGGCCTCCCAAAATGCTGGGAGTATAGGTGTGAGCCACCGTGCCCGACCACCTGGCCATATTCTTAACTAATATACTAAGTACTGAACTAGCTTTTCCCTACACGATGTATACCATATTGGCAGGTAGCTGTTCTAATATGTAAATTAACAACAAACTCCAGCAAATATCCCAGTCTCCTCACATCTCTCAGAGAGTGTGTCAAGTTGAAATTCATACCAAGCATCTCTGGTCCAGGGTGACTCTGCATCCACATCTGCTCAGGACGGCCCTGGCGTACACCCAGGGCCATTGTTGGCACTACCCCTTTCATACCGAGAAGTGTCCCAACGTGGATGATGACGCATGTGGTCGCCCTACTGAGTCCCTAACGCCCCAGAGAGCCCTCAGGGTGTTCATGATGAACAGTTTTGGGTTTTAGGTCTTGGGCTGTTCTGGGCTGGGGGCACACAACGGTTTGTACTCGTTGGAACTGAAGCAGTGCCTGCAAGATTAAAAGTCTCCAACTGGGCTCGGTGGCTCAGCCTGTAATCCCGGTGCTTTGGGAGGCTGAGGTGAGTGGATGGCCTGAGCAATTCTGTTCCTCTTTCTTTAATTTCTTTTATAGCGTGCCATCAATGGAACCTTCCAGCTACATTCAACTAATTGAGCTCTAAGCCCAGGCCAGTTGGCGAGACCTCATCTCTACAATAAATCAAAAAATTAGCCAGGCATGGTAGCGCGCGCCTGTATTTCCAGCTCCTTGGAAGGTTGAGGCGGAAGAATCGCTAGAGCCCAGCAGGTCGAGGCTGCGGTGGCCGGCAGCGGCCACTGCACTCCAGTCTGGGTGACAGAGTGAGACCCCAACTCAAAAAAAAAAAGATCTCTGTATCGTTATCGCTTTTGGGACTGAGATGACCAACCACACCATTTATGTCTTCCTCTCTGGAAAGGTTGTTAGGTCCTGCTGGGACCTCGAAAAATGTTAGGGCACGCTCCCAGTGGGGCCTCCAGAATGCTAGGTCAGGCCTGCTGGAGATGTGGGTGTCTGGAATGCAGTCCGATGCCATGTGAAAGGTGCAAAGAATTGCACAGAAGTTAGACTGGAAAATACAGTTTATTTAAAAATCAAAGGAGAGAGAAAGAGGAGGTTCTCCTCCCCAAGGTAGGGGAGGGGGCCGAAGCCAGGAAACATAGCAATGGCCATTGCTCAAAGAACACATGGCCATGCCATCACTTAACAGGGCAATGGCTGCAATGGGCTGGCAGAGGTGACTGTTGCTCATGGTTGAGTTCTTTCAATTCTTCCCTTTGAGGGGGTAAGGTCATTAAGGTGATCGGGTGGCGGTCTGCTTCATGTCATCACGAAGGGGCAGGTAAGTGCAGATACTGACGTTAGTTGATGGACAGCGGGAAGATGGGTGGGTTAGTCATATGGTTGCTGCCATGGTGGTGGGCTAGATGGGAGGAGACAGGGGAGGGGTTTTTCCTACAAGAGACCTGTCAGATGTTTCCAATCCACAAGCTCCTTAGCAAAAAGAGAGTCTTGTTGTCACTTCTGTGGCTTCAGTCAGCTAAGGGGTGACCTTTTACCTTCTGCCTTCAAGGAACCTAAAAGTCTCTTAAAGATTGTTATGCTAAACCATGAACTGAAAGATCAGGCTGTCCTTGTCTTGCATCTGATGGAGATTTTCCGAGGGAATGGGATAGGCTGCCAGCTTGGTCGGTGGTAAAAAGTCTGATCATTTCCTAAAACCTGCTTATTGGAAATGTATCTATCTATTTATGTCTAACTTGTGCTACATTCAAAGCGTGTCAGTCTAAGCAAAAATGGTTATACTGAGGCAAAATGTGAATTAAGTTTATTCTAGGTTTCTCAGTGTCCCTCCTTTCAGGTTCCTTCAAGGATCCACTGAATGTTCATTGTTCATATTTATAACTGGAAGAAAATAAAGCTGAGCCTCTTTGAGTTTGATGAGAGTCTTGAGAAGGAAAATTTGCAGCTTGCAAAACTATAATAGCTCACAATGTTGAGTTTAAGAGCAGATGGGGCAAAATGGAAACTTTGATGCAGAAGAATGTGGTCATTAGAACATGGCTGTTAGAAGAAATGAAAATATCTTGGAATGATAGACTGCTTAATGATACTTAAGTATGCACTGAAATTTCAAGCAAAGTAAGGGGAAGTTCTTACTCGCACATGTGGTGGGTGCAAGAGCTAAAAAAACAACTCTCCCATTGTAGTAATCATTCCTTTATATTTTCTGTACTTCTTGATACTTTGACCTCTGGGACTTTGTTGACCTGGGAAAGAATACCCTTCCCAGGGCTTGCCCTTTCTTGGAGACAGTGAATGACTACTGGCTTATGTGTCCTTTTATTTTTAATTTTTTTGAAAGCAGGATTTATTGAGACAACAGAAAAGCTCCCACAGAGGGAGAGGACCCCAGGGGGCTGCCCAAGTGTGGTTTTCATATGCAGACGAAACAATCCAAAGCTCAAACCCCAACCACCTCCTTTCTGGCTCTTACATTCCAGGCTATTTCCCTGCCCTAATCACCCAGGACCAAGTATCAGAGAACTAGAGACAGCACCTAACGCCTCAGTCTGCTGAAATTATTCAAACATGCTAGCTCTAAACCCGTGTAGCCTGCTACCTTACTAGATTAAGTTAGATCCCTCCCAAGACTAAATGGCAAAATGTGATCCAAAGTCAATGAATTTAAAGCTCCCTGATTTTCAGGAAAACAGAAAAGCAGAACCAATTGTTATTTTTAACTTATAAAAGGGAATTTAACTACTTCCTCAATATCTTCAGATTTTCCTTTTGTTGAGAGTAGGTCGGAGCAAGACATCTAATTCCACCTTGAAAAGTGTGTAAATTAGAGACTCAACACGATCCCTACCAAAATTCCACCTGGCTTTTTTGCAGAAAGTGACAAACTAGAACTCACATGGAAATACAAGGGACCCAGAATAGCCAAGGCAATCTGGAAAAAAAAAGTTGGAGGACTCACATTTCCCAAGGTAAAAACTTACTACAAAGCTATAGCAATCAAAACAGTGTGGTACTGACGTAAGGACAGACATATACATGAAGGGAAAGGGGCTGAGTCCAGAGTAAACCCTAACGTCTATGGGGAATTGACTTCTGAAAATAAGACCAAGACAACTCCATGGGGACAAGACAGTCTTTTCAACAAAAGATGCAGAGACAACCACTATCCACATGTGAAAGAATAAAACTGGACCCTCTGCTTATACCGTTAGGTTACTGGACAGGGTGGGGGTGGAGAGGCGCAGGGAGGCACAGCACTGCCGGAGCCCACAAGCCGGAGGTGCACACTGGGAGCCCAGAGATCCGAGTAGATGCAAAGAATTGCAACACACAGAGGTGAGAAAAGAAAAGATTTATTTAAGAAAAGCTCCCCCCCCACAGACAGGGGGCAGGCCTACACTCTAGGGGAGTGGAGCTTCATAGCCCCCCCGAGTCCTGGCTTAAATCCTTCTCTTGGAGATGTAGCACGTGACTGCCGTGACTTCCTTGTCGACCGCCTGTGGATGTCCTGGAGATCCTGTGACACAGAGACCCATTAATGTTGGCCCACACTATCATAGCCCCTAGAGACGGGCGTGACAAGGATTCTAATGCTCCTGCACCTTCCCCAATGACATTCCTTAGAGCTAGTGGAGGGTGCACCTCCCCTTATCTCCTAGGCATTCCCACAGGTAGCTTGGGGGATCCTTGGCTTCCCTGTAGATAGGGCCCAATTTACTGGAAGATCGAGCCCCCACCTGCTCCCCCTCTGAGCAGTCATAACTTTTGTAATGACAAGTTTCATGACTTTTACAGTCCTTGCCCAATGCATGATGTTCTAGGCCTTGTAAATTCCCTTTACTCTAGGCAAGCTTGATTGCCACTATGAGATACCTCTGAAACCTGGGAGTCTGCTTCTGAAAAGACAAAGTCAGTAAAGTTAATTTCACCTAAAATGTCCATTTATCCAAAAAGCATAGCTTCTATTTTCTCATCATTGTGTCAGAGTTTAAGAACAAGATGGCTGGGCTCGGTGGCACAGCCTGTAATCCCACACCTTGGGAGGCCGAGGTGAGTGAATTGTCTGAGCCCTTGGGTTCGAGACCCATCTGGGCAACTTGGCGAGACCTCGTCTCTACAATAAATCAAAAAATGAGCCGGGTGTGGTAGCGCGCACCTGTAGTTCCAGCTGCTCAGAAGGCTGAGGCGGAATGATCGCCGGAGCCCAGTAGGTCGAGGCTGCGGTGGCCTGGAGCGGCCACTGCACTCCAGTCTGGGCGGTAGAGTGAGACTCCAACTCAAAGAAACAAACAAAAAGAAGAACAAGATGAAAAATGGCTTCCTACTCTTGGTCTGTCTTTTCATACATCATATACCACAACTGACCAAATGAACACCATAGATCAAAGTATAAGAGCTAAAAGTAAGCCGGGCTTGGTGGCTCAGCCTGTAATCCCGAGCCTTGGGAGGCTGAGGTGAGTGGATTGCCTGAGCCTGCGGGTTCGAGACCCGCCTGGGCAACTTGGCGAGATCTCATGTCTGAGAGGACAACAATAGATTTAGGTTAAGAGCATGCTATTGAGAGACCCAAGAAACCAAGAAACTTAAAAAAACCCATATTTGCTGTAAAAGTAGCGTTTAGTTCACTATATTTCATATATATCCCCACCTCATGTTTACTATATATTTTGTGTATTCCTACCTCATGTATTTTATGAAATCTTAGTACTTTTAATTCTACCCCAAATGAAATCTTAGTACTTTAAATCCTACCTCAGACTCCGTAGAATTAGGCATGTGTCGGGTGCCTTGTATAATGGCTAACTAGTGTTTGTATTTAGAACTCTTGGGTTAAGCATTGTCAGCCTCAAATTAGCAGGCTAACTTCTGCGTTTACAATGGGATGTAAATGATAAAGCATAAGCCCCTTTGAGACATTCCTACAAGGTGGCAGCTGCTCTCTGTCACTGGTTTTTATCCCAGTGATAATTTACACGCAGTGGCTATGTAAACCTCAAGGGAACAAAGACTTTTATACAAGAAACCGCCTTGCTATAATACGCTGGGGATATTCTATAAATTCCCAGAATTAGTATATGAATTTCTACCCCACATTCACTGTATGTGTTTGCAGCATTCGTATTTAAAACTTTGTTAAGTTTGGCTTTTGTTGTCCCATAATGACCATGTTATGTTATGTAAATGTTAAGCAAACAAGCCTTCCTAAACATACTTTGGGCTGGAAACTTAAAGGACTAATGTAACCCTTTGCCTGCCGGCTCAGGTTACTTCATACGCAGGGACTGCATGGACCTAACTTATCTAACATTCCACTCTGCCCATTAAGTGAGTTTCTGTCAATCACGGGCAGCACCCACCAATACCAAGTGTTCCTGTACCCATTAGGAAAAATTACCCAATCATGTAAAATCAAGTTTAAAGTTCTTTCCCCTCCCTCTGTAATTGTGCATAAAAACTCCTTGCCATTGTGAATCAGGGCTCTGGTTCATCGTGAGTTTGCATCGGAGTTGGCTCTTTGTGGTCTCTATCTCTCTCATTAGAGTTCCGGGTTCAACAATCTCTACAATAAATCAAAAAATTAGCCGGGCGTGGTAGCGCACGCCTGTAGTTCCAGCTACTTGGAAGGCTGAGGTGAAAGGATCGCCGGAGCCCAGCAGGTCGAGGCTGCAGCGGCCGGGCGCGGCCACTGCACTCCAGTCTGGACGACAGAGTGAGACTCCAACTCAAAAAAAAAAAAAAAAAAAGTATAACATGCTTAGAAAAGAAAGAGTCTTCAAGACCTTGGATTAGTCTTCTTAGAGGTACACCAAAAGCACAAGCGGCAAGAGAAAAAGCAGGGTCAACTGAACTTCATTAAAACTGAATGTTAGTATCTGAAAACACACCGTCAAGAAGGAAAAAGACAGCCCACGGGTTCGAGACCAGCCTGGGCAACTTGGCGAGACCTCATCTCTACAATAAATAAAAAATTAGTCAGGGGTGTGGTAGCGCGCGCCTGTAATTTCAGCTGCTTGGAAGGCTGAGGCGGAAGGATTGCCGGAGCCCAGCAGGTCGAGGCTGCGGTGGCCAGGAGCAGCCACTGCAATCCAGTGTGGGTGACAGTGAGACTCCAGCTCAAAAAAAAAAAAAAAAAAAAGGAAAAAGACAAATCACAGATTGAGAAAAAATATTTTCAAGTCATATGTCTTATAAGGAACTTACAGTATATAAAGAACTCTTTCGAAACAATAATAAAAAGACAACCCAATTAAAACATAGGCAAAGGATATAAACAGACATTTCCCCAAAGAAGACACACAAATGGCCAAAAAGCACATGAGAAGAGGCTCAGCATTATCAGTCATCAGGTAAATACAAATGAAAACCACCACAAGACACTGATCATGTCTGCTAGAATGGCGACAGGAAAGGGGGCAAAGACTGGTGCTGGTGTGGACGGAAGGTCGTTGGAGCCCTTGTACGTTGCTGTTGGAAAGGTAAAATGGTGCAGCCACTTTGAAAAAAGTCTCAGTCCCTGAAGCAAAGCTGTCATTTGAACAGCAGTACTATGCTTAGGTATACACCAATGAGAAATGAAAACACATGCCCATACAAACACCTGCACATGAATGTTCACAGCGACGCTATTCATAATAGCCAGAAAGTGGAACAACTCAAATGTTCGTCAACTGATGAATGGGTAAATCAAATGTGGTATATCCATACAAGAGACTATTATTTTGGTGAGCCCTGAAACGTTATTCTAAGTGAAAGAAGCCAGTCACAGAAGACCACATGTATGATTCCATTTATATGAAGTGTCTGAAAGAGATAAACCCAAAGAGACAGAAAATAGGTGAGTGAGTGGCTGCAGATACCTGGGGATGGGTTGTTGGTGGGAAATGCTACCCATGGCTAATGGGTATGGGTTTTTGGGGGGAGGGTGATAAAAATGTTCCAAAATTAATTGTGAGTGATGGTTGAACAACTCTGTGAATGTAGTAAAAACCATTATAGTGCCCACTTTAAGTGGGTGAGTTGTATGTCATGTGAGTTGTCTCACAATAAAGCTATTCTAAAAAAGGGTAACTTATTTTTCTTAGGCGCATGAATAAAATATTCACACCAAAGTATACCAAATTTCCATTGCATAGTGGAAAGAATGTTTCAAATTCAAGGTAGCCCTTAAGCTTCCAAATGTATTAGATGAAAGGGTAAACTGAGGCAAGGTGGGATGGTGCCTCGGAAATAATGCAAAGAATTGAAAGAAGAAAAGTTTAAAGCAAAACACTTTCCACAGACAGAAAGGGGTGGGCTCTCACAGGCGAGTGTGGCTTCGAAGGCCGAGAGGCTGGGAATATTCAAGGCTCTTTTGGCTAAGGGGAAAGTCTGGAGGCTGCATTCTTTGATGCAGGTAACAAGGGAGTCACAAAAGTCTTGTTTCCAGACATCCCCAGGCACCGTGTCTCGCGTGACTCCTGGAGGTGGGCTAGAGGCTGGTTGGACGACGGACGACAACACATCAACACGTCGTTGATGGAAACATAGATGTCTAGAAGAACAGTTAGGACTAGACACACTGAAGGGGCTAGAAACAATCGCCGAGTCCTCACCTTGGGAGGCCGGCTTTGCCTCTTGCTAGTGACTGGGAGGTGACAGAGCAGGCTGGCCAGCGGAAAGGCTGGGGACACTCGACGAGGCGGGGCTGAGGTTCTTCGGGCTGCAGCCTCTCGTTAGCTTTTGCGTCGTGTTTCATGACCTCAGACTTTCTCATTCCATAACGATGAAAATAAAAATGATAGCTGCCTGCACAGGTTGTTTTGGACAGCTATGCAGTTTTATTCAGTAGAAAGCAGATCTTCCAGAGCTTAGTGGCTGCCTCACACAAATCCCTGAGCACTGGTGAATACCGCATAGCCACCGCTTCCTTGGTCCCACTCAGGCCTCTCCTCCTCGAGTGCGGGGAGAATGCCTTCCTGGGATCATTACCGCCTGGGCTTGCTTCCCTCTTTCGTCTTTGTCAATGGCGTTGTTTTCTCTCCTTATCATGGCTTTTCACGTTAAGAGTAAAACGTCCTGGCTGGCTCTGCCTGTAATCCCAGCACTTTGGGAGGCCAAGGCAAGTGAACTGCCTGAGCCTGCGGGTTCAAGACCCACCTAGGCAACTTGGCGGGACACATAAAAAATTAGCCGGGCGTGGTAGTGCATGCCTGTAGTTCTGGCTACTCGGAAGGCTGAGGCGGAAGGATCGCTGGAGCCCAGCAGGTCGAGGCTGCGGTGGCCGGGAGCGGCCACTGCACTCCAGTCTGGGCGACGGAGTGAGACTCCAATTCTAAAAAAAAAAAGCTATCTGTATGGAAGAACGTATATCCCCACTTATACCAGTCATGAAAACTAATTTCTGATGATCCATAAACTTAAATATAAAAGGCAATTCTATGAGGTTTCTAGGGAAAAACAGAAAAATAACTTCACAAATTTATCATAAGGCAAAGATTTTTAAATTATTTTTATTTCTACCTTTATTTTTTTGAGTTGGAGTCTCACTCTGTTATCCAAGCTGGAGTGCAGTGGGCTCAGGTGATCCTTCCACCTCAGCCTTCCAAGAGACTTTTTTGGTTTATTGTAGAGATGAGGTCTTGCCAAGTTGCCCAGGCTGGTCTTGAACCCCTGAGCTCAGGCAATCCTCTTGCCTCAGCCTCCCAAAGTGTTGGGATTATAGGCTTGAGCCACCATGGCTGACTTGGCAAAGATTTATTATATAGAACATAATAAGTACTAATGCTAAAATTTTTAAAACTGATACACGGAACTTCATCAAAATGTATGACTTCTAATTATCAAAAGACACTAAGAAAGCAAAAGTGGAATATTTGACTAGTCTAGTATAATTGTAATTGTCCAAATCTGAATCTCCGCATACGTTCTCAAAACAGCAAAGCTATTAATTAATTATCTTACCATAAGCTTTTGCAGAAATAAGTTTTATGTAAAAGAGAACAAAGGTATCAGAGAGCTAATGATTGATCAAAAATCACCACCAGAAAAAGAAGGTACACTTTTAGCATGAAAATGTTGAAAAACACTCCTAATTGATAGGAGTGCTGATTTAAAATTGAACTAAAATGTAGATGCAGCTGGGGATAGCTACTTATGCCTGTAATCCCAGTTACTCGGGAGGTTGAGGCAGGAGGATTGCTTGAGCCCAGGAATTCAAGGCTGCAGTGAGCTGTGATCTCACCACTGGACTCCATCCTGGGCAACAAAACAAGACCTTGCCCCTTAAAAAAAAAATTGGTGCATTTGTGATGGCAGTCTTCTTCAGGAGTGGGGAAGGGAGAAGAAAATTTTAAAAAGAAGGAGAGTTACTATTGGAAATAGGGTGGTAAGGGGGAAAAGAACTGAAAAACACTTAAGAAAATAAAAATGAGACGAAGAAAGAAACAAAAAAGGCGAGAAAAAGTGTTGACTAGAGGACAGGAAAAGAAGAAATAACACACATATAATTGGAGTACCCGAAGAAGAAAGGCAAAACAACAGAATACCTTTCTGAAAACAAGGACAGCCTAAATCAGAAAGGTATCATTGAGTGGCTGGAAAAATTCATCTGGAATGATACGTTCTGCCACATAGTCTAGTAAAATTATTAGAATTTAAATATCAAGAAAGATCATTAAGATTTCCAAGCAGCCGGGCTCAGTGGCTCAGCCTGTAATCCCAGTACTTTGAGAGGCCGAGGCAAGTGGATTACCTGAGCCCACGGGTTTGAGACCCACCAGGGTAACTTGGCAAGACCTTGTCTCTACAATAAATCAAAAATTAGCCGGGTGGGGTAGCGCGCACCTGTGGTTCCAGCTACTTGGAAGGCTGAGGTGGAAGGATCTCCAGAGCCCAGTAGGTCAAGGCTGCAGTGTATGGCAGCATGCAACTGCACTCCATTCTGGGCAACAGAGTGAGACTCTGACTGGAAAAAAAAAAAAAAAAAGCCGGGCTCGGTGGCTCAACTTGTAATCCCACGCCTTTGGGAGGCTGAGGTGAGTGGATTGCCTGAGCCCGAGGGTTCGAGACCCGCCTGAGCAACTTGGCGAGACCTCATCTCTACAATAAATCAAAAACTAACCGAGTGTGGTAGCGCGGGCCTATAGTTCCAGCTACTTGGAAGGCTGAGGCGGAAGGATTGCCGGAGCCCAGCAGGTGGAGGCTGTGGTGGCCGGGAGCGGCCACTGCATTCCAGTCTGGGCAACAGAGTGAGACTCAAAAAAAAAAAAAAAAAAAAAAGATTTCCAAGCAGAAATATCTAATAGCTTGCAAAGAAAAGGAATTAGAGTGTCTTCCGCCTTTTCAAAAGCAACTTACAAAACAAGGGAAAAAGGAAGTAGCATTTTTCTTTTTTTTTGAGTTGGAATCCCACTCTGTCACCCAGGCTGGAGTGCTGTGGCCTCGTGCCATCGACCTGCTGTGCTCCGGCAATCCTTCTACCTCAGCCCTCGAAGTAGTCGGAACTATAGGCACGTGCTACCACACCTGGCTAATTTTTTACTTGTTGTAGAGATGAGGTCTCCCCAAGTTGCCTGGGCTAGTCTCAAACCCAGTCTCAGGCAATCCACTTGCCTTGGCCTCCCAAAGTGTTGGGATTACAGGCTGAACTACTAAGCCCACATCTTACATTTAAATAGCTACATGTGTAGCCGGGCTCGGTGGCTCAGCCTGTAATCCCGCGCCTGTGGGAGGCTGAGGTGAGTGGATTACCTGAGCCCGCCGCCTGGGCAGCGAGACCTCATCTCTACAATAAATAAAAAAATCAGCCGGGCGTGGTAGCGCATGCCTGAAATTCCGGTTACTTGGAAGGCTGAGGCGGAAGGATCGCCGGAGCCCAGCAGGTCAAGGCTGCGGTGGCCGGGAGCGGCCACTGCACTCCAGTCTGGGCGACAGAGTGAGACTCCAACTCAAAAAAAAAAAAAAAAAAAGTAAATAAATAGCTACATGTGGCTAATAGCTATCATAATTTAGACCAGGATCAGAGAATGTGCTTCATTCAATCAAGAGACACTAGAGGAGACTTTAGCAAAAGAATGGATAAAGAAATGTGATATATTTAATTGTACATCCAAGACTAAAACAAAAGTTGATATGGAATAAAAGAATAACATACAACGCATATTTTCAGACAGATTAGAAAAAGCATAGCTAAAGAAAATGGGAGGAGAAGGATGAGGGAAATAAGAAAATAAAACAAGTTCACTCACTGTTGCAACGGCAATAGGTGTTTAAAAATGCCATCAGTTATTAGTATAGATATACATAGTCAAAATACTCTAATTAGATTGTCAGTTTGGCTAATAAAGCAAAACTCGCCTATATGCTGTACAAAAGAAACCAGCCTTACATATAATGACGAGTCGACAGCTTAAAAGTAAACAACGAAGCCGGGCTCGGTGGCTCAGCCTGTAATCTTGCGCCTTTGGGAGGCTGAGGTGAGTGGATTGCCTGAGCCCGCGAGTTCAAGACCCGCCTGGGCAGCGAGACCTCATCTCTACAATAAATCAAAAAAATTAGCCGGACATAGTAGCACATGCCTGTAATTCCAGCTACTTGGAAGGCTGAGGCGGAAGGATCACCGGAGCCCAGCAGGTCGAGGCTGCGGTGGCCGGGAGCGGCCACTGCACTCCAGTCTGGGTGACAGTGAGACTCCAACTCAAAAAAATAAAAAAATAAAATAAAAGCAAACAACGGAAAAAGATAGGCAATGCAAAAAACTCCAGCTGCATCGACCATATTAATATCACATTAAATACACTTCAGGATAAGGAATATTAGCAGAGATAAAGAGGGACTTTATGATAAAGGGGTCAATTAATCAAGAAGATATAACAATGTTAAATGCATAAGCGCCTAACAATGGAGCTTTAAAATACATGTAGCAAATAGTGAAATAGCTAAAAGGAGAAATAGACAAATAGCTGGAGACTTTAATACTCCTGTCTCTGTTACTGATAGGAAAAGCAAACAGAAAATCAGCAAGTCCCAACCCAAAGAAAAGATAAATGTTTGAGGTGATGGATATTCCAATTACCTTGATTCGATCATTACACATGGTATATGGGGTATTGAAATGTCACATTTAGCCCTAAAATATGTTTAACTATTATATATCAATGAAAAAATAGGCAGTTTCAGCCGGACTCGGTGGCTCAGCCTGTAATCCCGCGCCTTTGGGAGGCTGAGGTGAGTGGATTGCCTGAGCCTGCAGGTTCGAGACCCGCCTGGGCAGCGAGACCTCATCTCTACAATAAATCAAAAAAATCAGCCGGGCGTGGTAGTGCGTGACTGTAATTCCGGCTTCTCAGAAGGCTGAGGCGGAAGGCTGAGGCGGAAGGATCACCGGAGCCCAGCAGGTGAGGCTGCAGTGGCCGGGAGCGGCCACTGCACTCCAGTCTGGGCGACTGAGTGAGATTCCAACTCAAAAAAAAATAGGCAGTTTCTGTCTCCCGTGCCAGCTCTGGCATGTCACCCTGTCTTTTCTCTCTTCTTTCGCTGATAGACTTTGTTTGAATACTAAAAAAAAAGAAAAGAAAAGAAAAAGAAATTTCAAAAAATGTTTTGGAACAAGAACGAAGAAAATCAATAGGATTAGAGGAGAGCTGAATAACTATCAACCAACCTGATCCAATGAGCATTTATAAAGCATTCCATCTAACAAGAGTAGAATACACCTTCTCTTCAAGTACACATGGAACCTTCACCAAGATAGATCACATTCTGGGTGATAAAGCAAATTAAATGAAGTTTAAATAATTAAAATTATACAAAGTATGCTCTTAAAACATAATGGGATGGCTGGCGGTGGGGGTTGCCTTCGAGCTCTGGTTGGGCTGATCTGGCGATGGGATTGATACACCTTTGGCCAGAGATTTATTGCATCCATCCTTGGAAGAGGAGAAGAAAAAACATGCCTATTTTTTCATTGATATATAATAGTTAAACATATTTTAGGGCTAAATGTGACATTTCAATACCCCATATACCATGTGTAATGATCAAATCAAGGTAATTGGAATATCCATCACCTCAAACATTTATCTTTTCTTTGGGTTGGGACTTGCTGATTTTCTGTTTGCTTTTCCTATCAGTAACAGAGACAGGAGTATTAAAGTCTCCAGCTATAAGTACGGATTTGTCTATTTCTCCTTTTAGTTATTTCACTATTTGCTGCCTGGTTCAAAGTCCAAATTCTTACTTGATGGATGCAAAATGTCCAGGTTGCTACAAGGTCACCACGGTTTTCAGCCACGCCCAGACTGGTTCTTTGTGTGGGTTGTTCGACAGTGTTGTCCCAGCCTGCAGAGGGAAAGGCAGAAGGGTGTTCATTTAGAAGAAAGCAACACTAATGACCCACCCAGCTTCCTGAATGTGTGTTCTCACAGGAAGTCTTATCATAAGTTCAGTAAGGCAACGCAATTACATTTGACTCTGTAAGGTATACAGCAGTGACCTCCTACTTGGGTGGCAGTTTTTCCACAAAGTGTTGATTATGGTCACATAAAAAAAACATAATGGAATTAAACAGAAGCAGACACATATTCAGAAAATCATTAAATATTTAGAACTTAAACATAAAATTAAAGCATATAAACATTTATAAGTAACCCATGAATCAAAGAGGAAATGAGAGTTTAGAAAACGCTTTGAATTGAACGAAAGTAAAAATGCAAGATATTAAAATTTGTGGACCACAGCTAAAGATGTAATTAGAGGAAAATTAAGATAAGAGAAAGATTTCAAACCAACGATCTATGCCTCCTCCTTAAGAAGTTAGCAAGAAGCCGAGCGCAGTGGCTCATGCTTGTAATCCCAGCCCTTTGGGAGACTGAGGTGAGAGGATTCGAGGCCAGCCTGAGCAACACAGTGAGACCTTGTCTCTGCAGTAAATCATAAAAATTATCTGGGTGTGGTGGCACATGCCTGTCGTTCCAGATACTTGGAAGGCTGAGGCAGAAGGATCACCTGAGCCCAGTAGGTCAAGGCTGCAGTGGCTGTGAGCATGCCACTGCACTCTAACCTGAGGGACAGAGTGAGATGCTGACCCAACAAAAAAATAAAATAAAATAAAAGAGAGAGAGAGAGAGAGAGAAACTAAACTCAAAGCATGCAAAAAGAAGAAGATAAAGATAAGAACAAATGTCAGTGAAAATGAAAGCAAAAACATCAGTAGAGAAAGATAATGAAACAAAAACTGGTTATTTGAGACAAGCAATAACGATTGATAAATCTCTAGGTAACCTGATTAGGAAAAAGAGAAAGAACACACAAATTATCAATGCCAGAAATTAGAAAGTTAACACCTTTCTGTGATTTTACAGGTATTGAAAGGACAAAAAAGGAATATTATAAATTTTATGCCCCCAAATTTGATAAGTTGGGACAGGTGTCAGCATAACATGGTTCATCGGTAAAATGATCCCATGAATTAAGAATGGTCTTTACATTTTTAAAGAGTTGTGGGAAAAAAAGCAGAAGGAAAGAATATGTGTCAGAAAACCCATAAAGCCCCCAAATACTTACTCTCTGGTCTTTTACAGAAAAATTTTCCTGACACCCACCTTAGATAAAATAGACACATTCTTTGAAAGACACAAATCACCACTATTCACACAAGAAGAGATAGACTAAATAGTTCTTAAATGAATTAGAGACAGGGCAAGGCTGGTTAAGGCAGGTGATGTAGTGGGAATATTCTACAGAGAGACGGACACTGAGGCTTCTTTGCCAGGAAGCAGCGTTTATTCGTGCTGGCGCCCGCAAGGGGGGGGTTCACATCCAAATTCCCTAGGCATTGCCTTATGTACAATTTCTTTACATTGTAACCCTTCTGTCTCCCTTATAAGGCTACAGTTCAGCATTTTTCATTTAATTGGATATTTAGCAGCTCAGGCTGCAGTTAGCATTACAAGTTACACACTGATTGGTTTTACATAGTCATTTCATTTGCATGTCCTAGTTGCTGATTGGCTTACAAGATCACCATTCTGATTGGATTCCGCCAAAAGTCTGAACATGTGGTCCGCCAAAGCAAAAGGTCCACGAAAGAGAAAGCACAAAGAAGCAGGAAGTAACTTATTTTCCCTTTTCTTACTCCTGCATTTTAGGAGGGCCTCTGCTTCAGTGAGGCAAGGTGAGGGTGCCAAACTTAAGGGGACACTTACTCTGAAAATGTCCCTATCAAAGAAAGTGAGTGCTTCCTAAATGTTGTACTATTTTGAAAAAGCTTGTTAACTCCTTAAGAAGTTAAATATAAAGCCGGGCTTGGTGGCTCAGCCTGTAATCCCGCGCCTTTGGGAGGCTGAGGTGAGTGGATTGCCTGAGCCCGCGGGTTCGAGACCCGCCTGGGCAGCGAGACCTCATCTCTACAATAAATCAAAAAATCAGCCGGGCGTGGTAGCGCATGCCTGTAATTCCGGCTACTTGGAAGGCTGAGGTGGAAGGATCGCCGGAGCCCAGCAGGTCGAGGTTGCGGTGGCCGGAAGCGGCCACTGCACTCCAGTCTGGGCGACAGAGTGAGACACCAACTCAAAAAAAAAAAAAAAAAAAAAGAAGTTAAATATATATTTGAAATGTGACTCCTGTGTATTCACCCCAGATAAACAAGAGTAAATGCACACACCAAAGACATATACACACGTTCCCAGCTCCAGGCCCAATCACCAAAGCAGCCCAAATGCTTGAAAAGTGGCAAATGGATAAACAAATTGGATGCACCCATTCAGTGGAAAGTATTTAGTAAATAAAAAAGAAACAAACTACTGTTTCATGCAATGTCTGTGAATTCCACACATACTTTACTAAGTAAGAGAAACCAGATTCAAAAGGCTCTATACTGCAAGATTTCACTTCTCTGAAATTCTGAAAAAGGCAAGACTCTAGGAATAGAAACAGGTAAGTAGTTCCTAGGGGTTGGGGATGGTAGAAGGGGTTTGACTACACGAGGATGTGGGAAATTGGGGAGGGTGGGGATAGGATGGTTACATGTGTTAACTGTACAGTCATTACACAATTGAATGCGTTTGTCAAAACACATCGACCTGTTCACTAAAAATGGTAAGTTGTGCTAAACTTAAATTATGTGTTAATAAAAAAGGAAAAAAGAGTGAGGAAGTTCTTTATGAACATATAGAGAATTTCTAGGATATGCTTTTTAAGTGAATAAAGGAATGCACAAAAGGTGATCTAAAAGATGCTCCCCACTAACCGGGCTCGGTGGCTCAGCCTGTAATCCCGCGCCTTGGGAGGCTGAGGTGAGTGGATTGCCTGAGCCTGTGGGTTCGAGACCCGCCTGGGTAACTTGGTGAGACCTCATCTACAATAAATTTTTAAAAATCAGCCAGGCGTGGTAGCGCGCGCCTGTAATTCCAGCTACTCGGAAGGCTGAGGCGGAAGGATCGCCGGAGCCCAGCAGGTCGAGGCTGCGGTGGCCGGGAGCGGCCACTGCACTCCAGTCTGGGCGACAGAGTGAGACTCCAACGCCAAAAAAAAAAGATGCTCCCTTTTGGGTGACAAAGAAAGGAAGCGAGGACAGAAAACGAGCAACGTCTGCAGAGACTTGAATGACGCGCTCAACCTAGTTGGCTCAGTTGACATTTTGGAGCGTTCCAGCCAACATCAACAGAACATACATTCTTATACTCTTTTTTTGGACTTGGGGTCTCACTCTGTAACCTAGACTGGAGGGCAGTGGCACGATCACTGCTCACCTAAGCCTTGAACTCCTGGGCTCAAGCAATCCTCCCCCCTCAGCTTCCTGGGTAGCGTGGACTACAGAAGCATGCCACCATGCCCAGCTAATTTAATTTTATTTTTATTTTTCATAGAGACAAGGTCTTGCTATGTTGCCCAGGCTGGTCTCAAACTCCTGGGCTCAAACAATCCTCTTGCCTTGGCCTCCCTAAGTGCTAGGATTACACGCCTGAGCCACTGTGCCTGACCTAGAACATACATTCGTGTCTAGCGTACATGGAACATTCATCATGATAGGCCACACACTCTTGTCTATGAAACAAGTCACAATAAATTTTAAATTTTGACATTACAGAAAGTATGCTCTTTGACCACAGTAGAAATGAATGAGAAATCAACAATGTCTTTCCTGGAGAACAAAAAAGGAAACCAATAACAGAAAGATGTGTGGAAAAACCCCAGATATTTGTTTTATCTTTATTTTTTTATTTTTTGTAGAGATGAGGTCTTGCCATGTGGCAAAAGCTGGTCTTGAGCTCTCAGGTCAAGCAATCCTCCTGCCTCAGCCTCCCAAAGTGGGTTTTATTTTGTTTTTAAACGAAAGGCCTCGCTACACAAAGGAGAGAGGTGTGCAGACAGGTTGGCAGGTTCCCCCTCCGTGTTCGGGGCTTCTGGGAACCCTCCCTGCCTCTCCTAGCTGGCTTGCTGCCCTCCCTCTGCATACTGCCATGGCCCAAGGTTGCCTCGACCCTAGCCTTTCACCTGTTCTACAGCCATCTCTCTCCCCAGGCCTGGGCTCCCTGAAATATGGGGGGAATTCAGGGGGCGAGGGCTTGGGTATAGGAGCCAGAGGCAAGGCTGCCGGATGTCAGTGGTGCTCTCAGAGGGCAGAGACTATGCCAGAGTCGAGCTTAACCTACTCCCTCATAACTGACCAGGGATCTCCAAACTGGGGATTTGGGATGTTTGAACCATGAACACTGGAATGTCTTTAGAAGGCTTCTGTAAAACTGATGCAAGATGCCTGCGTCCCAAAGGAAGATTAACCAGGCACAAGACAAGGAACTGGCTTTCCCAGCAAGGAAGCCAGGACCCTCAGTGAACCTGGGCATTAGCAGAGAGGAAGTTCAGCCCAGGCCGGGGCAACCAGCAGCCCACACTCAGATTTGTAGAGTTTGGAGTGAAGAGCTGGCCTGGACAGAAAAACAACTCCGCTGGCAAGAAGCCCCTCCTTGGTCCTCTGACCAAAGTACTGTTGCATAATTTTAGGCTGCCTGTGTGTTTCTTTCAGAGGCAGAGTCCTGCTTTGCTACCCAAGGTGAGCGCACTGGCGCCATTGCGGCTCACTGTAGCCCTGGACTCCTGAACTGAAGCAATCCTCCTGCCTCAGTGTTCTACACCGCTAGGACGACAGGTAACACAACACCCAGCAAATTTTTTGTGGAGATGGGGGTCTTGCCATGTTGCCTGTGCTGGTCTCGAACTCTGGCTGGCCTCAAGTGATCTTCCCACCCTGATCTCCTAAAGCACTGGGATCACAGGCATGAACCATCATGCCCAGTGTGATTTTTTTTTTTTGGAATTGGAGTCTCACTCTATTGTCCAGGCTGCAGTGCAGTGGCACACTCATGGCCACACCAGTGTCTACCTGCTGGGCCCCAGCGATCCTTCTGTCTCGGCCTTCCAAGTAGCCGGAACTACAGCTGTGCTTGGCCTGAGTTTCATTCTGTGACCACATCTTTCCTCCATCACAAAAGACCCGCCACGGCACATCATTGACACAACTGCAACAGATCTGAGTCACAGTTTCCCAGGAGAAATTGCCACCGACTTGGTAGCCCTACACTACAAATTTTCGGTCTGTCACTTTCCATTTTTCCTTCTCACTTCTAACAAATTACAAGTGAAGACAGTCTGAATCTGTCTCCTCTGTATCTTCAGGATTCTTCTGTGTTTATGCCTAGGAGTCCTGTGTACTCTTGTGTGTACCCAGATTTTTGTCTCAATGCTGAAACATCATCTGGAAAAGCAAATGACTCCGAAATCTGTGAAGAAAGCATCAGGTGCAGGTGTATAAGGCTCTTGTTTCCAAAAGTCTTGCTTCTGAAACATCCTCCAGTGTGATAAAGAAACATTCATTCAGCAATCCCGGTCTCTGTTATCAGTTCGATGTGCACAGGCAAGTGTACATCTGTCAGGCGGTGTGGATCATGGAAGACAGTCCCTAAATTGGCGGCGCTCTAATCCTTGGACTCTGTGTGTGTTGCCTTACAAGGCAAAAGTGACTTTGCCAGTATGATCAAGGGCACAAAGCTTGAGACGAGGAGATGACCCAAGTGCGCTCAGGCCACTCACCTGAGTCCTTGAAAGTGGAAGGCTGCGCCAAGGTTACAGCGGGAGGAACTCAACAATGGAAGAGTCAGAGATCCAAGACCAAGGCACAACTGCAAAAGAAGAACAAACGAGCAGAGAGGCTGCAGTACTGGGGCTCAGACTGGCACTTGATGTGCTGAGAGGCCTTGGAAGCCGCCACAGAATCCAGGTCTCTCTACCCTAGTCTCGTCTCACACCCTCCCACCAGTCCAGGGAGAGACGTTCTCAGGAATTTCTCTGTCTTACCAAGACAGCATCTTTCCAAAACAAATGCAATTGCCTTCACCCTCCTGCCCAGGGATCTCACCAAAGAAAGAAAACTATCATGGGAGGAATGTGAGCCTCTTTTCAAGGATCGACCTGGAGAGGCGCTGGAACGAGATGGTTGTCATGTCCCACCACTCCCCACCCCTGAGCCAGGTAAACATTTTGAAGCCACCTGCTATGCGGACTGCAGGCCGAGTGTTGCCACCAATAGCTACAAATTAACTTAGTAATGGCGTATCTTGGATGACATAACTCACACCCTATAGGTCAACAATGTATAGCCAATCACTAATCAGTGTTTTTTCTGTAAACCAATGAGAATTCCTCACAAACAACTTTTGTAATCTCATTCTCTCCTGATTTGTCCTTTTTTTCTTAAAAATATGAGCCTCTCCTCTGGTCTCTGGGACACTTCTCAGTGTTTCCTAGGCTACAGTGTTTCCTAGGCTACAGTGTTTCCTAGGCTCAACCTTGGTCCCAATAAACTCTCTACCTATATTAATTAAAGGAAGTTTCTCTTAAAATTTTTTTTTAATTTTAAAATGTGGGGTACAAGCGCAGCGGCATGCTCCCAGCCACCACAGCCTCCACCTGCTGGGCTCCGGTGATCCTTCCACCTCCGCCTTCCAAGTAGCCGGAACTACAGGCACGTGCTACGCGCCTGGCTAATTTTTGATTTTTTTTTTTTTTTTTTTTTTGAGTTGGAGTCTCACTCTGTCACCCAGACTGGAGTGCAGTGGCCGCTCCCGGCCACTGCAGCCTTGACCTGCTGGGCTCTGGCGATTCTTCCACCTCAGCTTTCCGAGTAGCCGGAATTACAGGCATGTGCTACCACGCCCGGCTGGTTTTTTGATTTATTGTAGAGATGAGGTCTCGCTGCCCAGGCGGGTCTCGAACCCGCGGGCTCAGGCAATCCACTCACCTCAGCCTCCCAAAGGCGCGGGATTACAGGCTGAGCCACCGAGCCCGGCTTTTTTTTTTTTTTTTTGAGTTGGAGTCTCACTCTGTCGCCCAGACTGGAGTGCAGTGCAGCCTTGACCTGCTGGGCCCCGGCGATCCTTCCAAGTAGCTAGAACTACAGGTGCGCGCTACCATGCCTGGCTAATTTGTGATTTATTGTTGAGACGAGGTGTTACCAAGTTGCCCAGGTGGGTCTCGAACCTGCGGGCTCAGGCAGTCCACTCGCCTCCCAAAGTGCTGAAATTACAGACTGAGATACCAAGTCCGGTCCCTTTCTTGTAGTATTATGATACTACAGTGTTCAGGCTCCACTTATGAGTAAGAACATGTGGTACTCAGTTCTTTGTTTCTGTGATAGATCACTGAGTATGATAGACTCCAAATCCACCCAAGTTGCTACGAAGTCCATAGTTTTATCGTTCTTTATGGCTGTGTAATATTCCGTCATGTATATGTATCACATTAAAAAATCCAGTCCTGTTTTGATGGGCAGCACGGTTGGTTCCATTTTTTGCTGTTGTGAATATTACTGCAATAAATATACATGCACAGCCGGGTTCGGTGGCTCAGCCTGTGATCCTGCGCCTTTGGGAGGCTGAGGTGAGTGGATTGCCTGAGCCCGCGGGTTCAAGACCCGCCTGGGCAGCGAGACCTCATCTCTACAATAAATAAAAAAATCAGCCGGGCGTAGTAGCGCATGCCTGTAATTCCGGCTACTTGGAAGGCTGAGGCGGAAGGATCGCTGGAGCCCAGCAGGTCGAGACTGGCCACTGCACTCCAGTCTGGGCAAAGAGTGAGACTCCAATAAAAAAAAAAAAAATGCATGCACAGATATCTTTTTTGTAGAATGATTTGAGTTCCTGTGGGACTATTCCCAGAAGGGGGAATGCTAGGACATATGGAAGATCAACCTCTAAGTCTTTTAGGAATTGCCACACTGTTTTCCATAGAGGTTGAATTAGTTTGCACTCCCACCAACAGTGTAGAAGTATTCCCTTTTCCTCTCATCCTTGCCAGCATGTGTTGTTTTTATTTTTTTTTGAGTTGGAGTTCTCTGTCGCCCAGGCTGGAATGCAGTGGCACACCTCTCACAGCCACCGCTTCCTTGACCTGTTGTGTTCAGGGATCCTTCCACCTCAGCCTTCCAAGTAACTGGAACAACAGGCACACGCTGCCATGCCCGGCTAATTTTTGTGATTTATTGTGGAGACGAGGTCTTACCACGTTGCCCAGGCTGATCTTGAACCCTCAGGCTCAGGCATTCCTCTTGCCTCGCCTCCTAAAGTGCTGGGATTACAGGCTAAGCCACTGTGTCCAGCTGTTTTTGTTTTATTAATGATGGCCATTCTTCCTGGAGTTAGTTGGTGTCCCAATGTGGTTTTGACTGGCATTTCTTTGATGATTGGTGAGGCTGAACATTTTTTCATGTATCTGTTGGCTGCTTATATGGTTTATTTTGAGAGGTATCTATGCATGTCTTTTGCCTACTTTTTTACGTTGCTACTTTTTTCCTTTCAGCACTTTTGAGTTCCTTGTAGATCCTGGATGTTAGACCTTTGTCTGATTTATAGCTGGTAAATATTTTTTTTCCCATTCTGTGGGCTGTCTCCCCACTGTCTTGATGGCTTCTTTTGCTTTGCAGAAACCTTTCAATTTGATGAGGTCCCACTTGTCCATCTTATCTCTTATGGCATGGGCATTTGGGGTTTTGATCAGGAATTGGTTGCCTATTCCAATTTCCATAAGGGTGTCTCCTGCATTTTCTGAGATTCATATAGTTTGAGATTTTATGTTTAGGTCTTTGATTCATTTAGAGTTGATTTTTGTGTATGGTGATAGGTGAGAGTCCTGTTTCATTCTTCTGCCGTGGTCAGCCAGTTTTCCCAGCATCATTTCCTAGTAGGTTCTCTTTTCCCCGGTGGTTGTTGGTGGAGGCTTTGTTGAAAATAAAGTTGGTTGAGAAATTGGAGTTTTGTTTCCAGAATCGCTATCCTGTTCCATTGGTCTATATGCTTGTTCTTTACCAATACCAGGCTGTTTTGATTAGTGTAACCTTATAATCAAGTATAAAGTCTGGAAGTGTGATACCTCCTGTGGCAGAGAGGGGCTGAAAACAGTTAAAATTATTCCTTTTATTTATTTATTTATTTTTGAGTTGGAGTCTCACTCTGTCGCCCAGACTGGAGTGCAGTGGCTGCTCCCGGCCACTGCAGCCTCTACCTGCTGGGCTCTGGCGATCCTTCTGCCTCAGCCTTCCCAGTAGCTGGAACTACAGCCGTGCGCTACCACACCCGGTTAGTTTCTGATTTACTGTGGAAATGAGGTCCCGCCCAGTTGCCCAGACGGGTCTCGAACCCACAGGCTCAGGCAATCCACTCACCTCAGCCTCCCAAAGTTCGGGATTAAAGGCTGAGCCACCGAGCCTGGCAAAATTATTCCTTTTAAAAATCAACCGGCAAGCTCCAGACCTGCTAGACATGGGATGTGAGAAAACCTAATAGTCAAAGGCGGCTTTCCTGGAAATGCAAGAGAGTAATCCATTCACAACCTTACCCCCACATCCTCTCTTTGTGACGTTATAGGTTCACCCCTGTTTGTCATGTATACCCTAGAGACAATTCGTTCTTTAAAAATCTTGTTTTGCTAAATACAACCTTGCAAATTCCAAAGAAAAATGTATAGCCATACAACCTGACTCCCCTCTCTTGCCTAAACTAATGAATAAAACCCCTCTCCTCTTTCTCCAGGTTGCTCAGTCTTGGAGCACTAGCCCACAGAGTCATGCTGGCCCTAATAAACCGCTATTTCCTAAGATAACCTCAGTGTCTCGGGCTCTCTGTTTTCCCGTAACACTCCCACTTTGTTTTTTTTTTCCTGAGGATTGTTTTGGCTATTTGTGGTCATTTTTGTTTCCATATGAATTTCTGTATTGTCATTTTCAGGTCTGAGAAGAATGATGATGGTAATTTAATGGGTATCGTGTTGAATCTATAGATTGCCATGGGTAGGATGGACATCTTAACAATATTAATTCTTCCAATTCATGAGCATGGGATATTTTTCCTCTTTATTTTAAAATCAAATTGAGGACTACATTCTGACTGCTCTTTGAAAGGTGGTACCTATAAAAACCTAGAAGAAACTTAGCTTATACTTAGTTTAGTCTTTTTGCCTCCACATAGCCATTAGAAAGCATTCAGACATTCTATTGCAGAACAAGCAGCAGCCTATCCCATCCCCCCTAGGCAAATCTCCATCAGATGCAAGACTGGACAGTCCAACCTTTTGATCCATGGTTTACCATAATAATTTCTGGCAAACTTTTAGGTTCCTTGTCAAGGCTAAAGATCAAAGATCACCCTTTGGTTGGCCAAAGTCATAAAAATAATATGACCATCTTTGGTCAAGGAGTTTGAGTTGCAAATATCTAAGTTTGTGAATTGCAAATGTCTAACAAGTCTCTTGCAGGAAACCCCCTCCCCCCAGGGTTAACCTAATCAGCCCTTTGCGAGCTAGGTGACACAAATAAACTCCACCATGGCAGCCATCATGTGACTAACCCACCCATCGGCCTGCTGTCCATCACCTGAAGTCAGTACCTGCACTTGTCTGCCCCTTTGTGATGATGTGAAAACAGACCACCACCCAATCACCTTAATGCTCTTCCCCCATCTAGGGGACTAGTCTTAAAAGGACTCAACCACAAGCAACGGGGGCCATTGCCTGGTGTGGCCATGTGCTTTTTGAGCTATGGCTGTCGCCACACTTCCTGGCTTTGGCCCCCTACCCCACCTTGGGGAGGTGAATCTTCTCTCTCCATTCTCTTTCTCTCTCTAATTTACTTTTAAATAAACTTTCTTTATCTTGCAATTCTTTGCATTACTTGGATCTCTGGGTTACTGGTGCCTCCCCCACCCCTCCAGCACACTGCCCTCACCCTGTCTGGACCCTAACACTTTTCTTTTTATTTTACATTTTTTTTTTTTTTTTTTAGCAATCAAGTCTCGCTATGTTGCCCAGGTTGGTCTCGAACTCCTGGGCTCAAGCAATACTCCCCCTTCAGTCTCCCAAAGTGCTGGAATTAGAAGCGTGAGCCACCACGCTCAGCCATGACCTTTGTCTTTACTTTGTCAAATTTGTAACTAAGGGGCCTAGATAAGTTTTTTTTAAAATTTACTATAACATGTGGTTTAACAGATAAAAGAGGGAAATTAATGTATTTTATGACCCTGTAAAGCTGTTTCTTGGGGAACTCTGGGACATTTTATGACGTCTACTCATTCTCTCTGAAGTCTGCCACCTATGAAGCTTCAGCTTGACTCTCTCAACATTCCTTAAGCTGCCCATTTCATCTGCTGTTTCCAGAATTTCTTAGCGAACCCTTGCCAACTGGTTGCCTACCACGACACTTTTGAATCGCCTATAGCCTACAAGCCCTTGCCCTTCCACTTCTCCAGGACAAAACAATGCAAATCTCACATGTATTGATCTATGGTTTCTTGTAGTTTCTGTGTTGCTAAAATGTACACAACCAAGGTACAATTCAACGACGGTGAGTACACATTCTCAGGATCTCCTGGGGACAGATGGCATAAGCCTAGGTCACTCATATTTGGCTCAGAATAAACCATCTCAAATGTTTTACAGAGCTCGGTGTCTTTCATTAAAACAAAACAAAAACCAGGAACGGTCAACCACCAGAGAAGTGAAGAGACTGGGAGTCATGACCATGCTCAAACAGACTTTCCCTTTACTTTTCAACACCCAGAGCATACCTGGAGGCATTGTTTGCATAAACAACCTTTGTTCCTCTGCAACCCCACCTCTCCTGGCCTCAAGTCATCCTCTCACCTCAGCCTCCCACCACACTGACAGTACAGGTGTGAGCCACTGTGTGTGGCCAACACCAAGTTTTTCTTGTGAACTTCCACATCAAGTCTCAACCAGATATGTTCATAGTAGCTTTGTCTTTGAGCATTCTGGGTTATGGCAAACTTGTGAACAGGCATTAAATAAAGTCATTTCTAATTGTCTGGCTTTGTATTATTTTGTCCCCCTGAGTTATATTTAATATGAATAGAATAATATTTTATATAAACTTTGAGATGTTTTTGCAACATCAAACATGGAAGTGTAAAAGCTTCTTTCATGGTATATTTTTCAGTTTAATAGACAAGTTTGTGTTACGTCATGACGGCAAATCTCTCTTTTTTTTTTTTGAGTTGGAGTATCACTCTGTCACCCAGACTGTAGTGCAGTGGCACGCTCCTGGCCACTACAGCCTTGACCTGCTGGGCTCTGGTGATCCTTCTGCCTCAGCCTTCCAACTAGCCAGAACTACAGGCACACACTACTATGCCTGGCTAATTTTTGTTTTTTTTTTTTTGTAGAGACGAGGTCTTACCAAGTTTCCCGGGCTTGTCTCAAACCCATGGGCTCAGGCAATCCACTCGCCTCAGCCTCCCAAAGTGCTGGGATTACAGGTTGAGCCACCAAGCCTGGCCGGCAAATGTCTCATATACTGTTTGTTGCAGCAAAATAAGTTTGAAAAACACTGTTTAGACAATGTGGGGTGTTAAGTTGTGTTAGACTTTTTTTTCTATAAGACTGGTTACAAAGACAAAATATTAAGGAAAAAAGGATTCCCAGTGGGTAGAGGGTTTTTTTCTTTCTTTCTTTTTTAGTTGTCTCACTTAGTTGCCCAGGCTGGAGTGCAGTGGCACACTCACGGCCACCGCAGCCTCAACCTGCTGGGCTCAGGCAATCCTTCGGCCTCACCCTTCCAAGTAGCTGGAACCACAGGCGCACATGAGGGTTCATTTCAAGACATTATTGAGCTATAAGACTTGAGGTGCCATATAAGTCAAGTCCACTCAGAAACCTCATGAAACAAATACGGACTGCCTCTCCTCAAATCTCCATTTCTGGTCAGAATAGTGAGAGTACAATTTCCAGCTGCTGCCTTTACTCCCTGTATAGGGCTCCCTTGGCCATCCCATTCTGGGTCTGCCTCTGCTGTGTGTCCAGGCCATACTGTGTATTCTGGCCTAGGGCCACATTTCATCATGACCATGGGCTGAGAACAAATTTTGCCAAAACATAGTAACATTTAACAAAAAGAAACAATCTCACATAGCTTTTGTAAGGCTGGAATTCAAGAGTGGTTTACACTGAGTGGTTCTGGCATGGGCTTCTCACGAGGTTGCAGTCATCTGAAGGCAGGAGGATCCAGTTCCAGCAAGGCCCACTCACATGGCCACAAAGCTGGTGTGGCTGTTGGTCGGAGGCCTCAGCTCTTGCTCACGCATGCCTCTCCATGAGGCTGCCTGCGTCTCCACACCAGCCTGGCTGTTGGTGCCACGAGCTTATCTCAGAGCGTGATACAAGAGACAGCAAGAGAGAAGCAACAATGCTTTTTATGACACAATCTCAGAAGACATGTGGCATAATCTCCACGATATCCGATTGCTTCCCTAGGTCATCCATGTCCACCGTGGGAGGAGACCACAGGAAAGTGTAGATATCAGCAGGCAAGAACCATTGGAAGTCATTTTTAAGGCTGGCAGTCATAGGCGGTGATATGCAGATGCCCATGAGATGAAACTGGCGTTTAACCTGTGGCGCATATGGAGTACACAGGTAGGAAGGTTAAGGTTCGCCCCCGAGTGTGAACTGGCCCAATTCTCTCTTCCACTGGCGGACCCACTTTGCTTCCTTTGTCCACGTCTGGCCTTTGCAAGTGCCTGCACCACCACTCTGCCTTGCAGGCTGCTTCTGCCAGCATTCTGCTTGGTCAGCGGCTAAGCTGGAGGGTAGGCAGGGCTAAGAGGAACACCCTTCACACTGGCTCTTGTGGTGTGTGTGTGTGTGTGTGTATAAATTATAAAATGGGCAGAAAGAAATGGAAAGATGAGCATAATAGACATCCATGTGCCTAACACCTAGGTCTAAGAAGATCTAATAAACATTACTTCGTTGGCTGCTGTAAGACTTTTATCTGTTGAGATGTAGGGCAGTTGTCTTATGCCCAACTTCCCATTTCCAAATCCCCCCGCGATCTCTTGAAGCAATCTGGTGCATAGGGTAGATCCAAATTATACTTACCCCATGGTGATAGTTTCAGTTTCTGTAAGAATGGATGGTATTTGCTTGTTTTCAAATGCGTTTTCCAAGGAACGAGAGAATGCCTGATTGCAAGAACAATTAAGAAATCATGACTTTGACACCTCATTAAACAAAGGATCTCAGGATACAGAGGTACTTGAAATTAAGACTGGAAACCAGTTTTCCCATTCCCAAACCCCAAGGTGCGGGGCCGCTAGTCCAGCTGCCGTCTGAAAAGGCATCAAGGGGCGGCCCCGCTTCCTGTCGTGGATGGCCTCTGAGTTGCGCCGTCGTCCATGGGTCTCGCCGGTGGAGGTGGTCTGGCCGCGCCGGGTGGAGGGCCGGGCGAGACGCCCAGGGCGCTCTGCCCCGGAGTCTCCTCCGCGTGGGGCGGGCCGGCCGGAGAGCAGCGCGGGCAGAGCCGCGCCAGGCTGGAGCCTCCGGCGGACGCGCGGACGCGCGGCGCGCCCCGCCGGGCCGGCGGGCAGGGGCGGAGCCCGCAGTCTCGAGGGGCGGGGCGGCCAGCCCACCGCAGGGCGTGGCTGCCGGGAGACGGCGACCCGCGGCCGCGAGCCCGAGGGGCGTGGCCGGCCACGCTGGAGGCGGGCTTCCGGGCGCCGGGCGGAAGCCGCGCCGGAAGCCGAGCCCCGCGGGCCGTGGCGCCCGTGCCCGGTGGCCTCCTCTGCCCCCGGGGACGCACTGCACATCCTCCCGGCCCCTCGCCTTTCTCTCCGTCACGTCACCACGCGCTCTGAGAGCCAGGTCGTTGCTTTCTTCTCTTTTCCTTCTTTTGGTGGGAAAGCAGGTGTATAGCGCGGACAGAAAGGCCCCGGACCGCAGCGCACCCGAGGGGTCGGGCCCGTTTTCTTGTAGGCAGGGGACATTGACGTGTTTCGAAATGCCAAGTCTAGGAAACAGCGAACGGTTTCATTCCCGAGCCACACCGCGTGAAATGGGGCTGCCAACCCCTCGTCCTAGACAAAGCCCACCCTGCGTCTTACGGCGGGAGTGAGAGGCGCTGGGACGGGGAGTGACGTCTTCTGGGAGGCCATCCTGTTTGCAGAAGGCACTCGGCTCTTCGAAGGGCACCCACTGCGATCACCAAACCCTGGGAGTGGGACGGAATCCAGCCCCGGAACTCGGAGCTCAGCAATTTCCTGCCTGTACCTCCCCGGGGGACTCCCCTTTCCCCTCGGGAGCAGCCTCTGCTTTTCACGGCTGGGCCAGCTTCCCCTGGCATGGGCAGTCTGCAGAGAACAGCACTCCAGTGACCGCGACAGCCCTTCAGGGTCGCCTCCCAGACTTGGAGTGCAGGGATGGCCTTCTTAGGCGTCACCGTGCTCACACGTGGGCTGAATTGCACTCCTTTTCCAACTGGAAAAAGAAGCCTTAAAATCAAAGCTTGCTTTCCACAACCAGTTTCTCTGGCAACCTGATATCCTTACAGCTCCTGGCAAGTTTCATATGGCATATTAACATTTATGCAAAGGCATACTGGAGCCCTCTCAGCAGTAAATCCAGTTACCTGCAGGCTTGTTCTGGGGATTCTATATACCCCCCTGCACCCTCAATCTTTTTTTTTTTTTTTTTGAGTCACAGTCTCACTCCGTCACCCAGGCTGGAGTGCAGCAGCATGCTCACGGCCACTGCAGCCTGGACCTGCTGGACTCAGGTGATCCTTCCTCAGCCCTCCAAGTACCACACCCAGCTTATTTTTTTATTTATTGTAGAGACGAGGTCTCGCCAAGTTGCCCAGGCTGGTCTTGAACCCCTGAGCTCAGGCAATCCTCTCACCTTCACCTCCCAAAGTGCTGGGATGATAGGCTTGAGGCCCCGTACCCAACCCACCCTCAATCTTATAAAAACCTCCTGTCATTTATGTTAATCAGGTTTCCCAGCTATGATTCCCTTCAGAACCTGGCTGCTGGTCTTACAATCTGTCTGAATGTTGTTCTCCTCTTTCTGAGTATATTGTCTCGCCTCCTTTTCCTTTGATCACCGGCTATTCAGATATTTAATTCCTTCCTTCCATCTATATATCTATTTATTGAGTTGGAGTCTCACTATCTATCTATCTGTCTATTGAGTTGGAGTCTCACTCTTGTCACCCAGGTTGGGGTGCAGTGGCACGCTTATGGCCACCACAGCCTCGACCTGCTGGGCTCAGGCGATCCTTCCCCCTCAGCCTTCTGTGTTGCTGGAACATGAGACGCATGCCACCATACCCGGCTAGTTTTCTTTCCTTCTTTTTTTTTTGAGTTGGAGTCTCACTCTGTCACCCAGGTTGGAGGGTAGTGGCATGCTCCCGGCCACTGCAGCCTCAACCTGCTGGGCTCCGGCGATCTTTCCTCCTCAGCCTTCCAAGTAGCTGAAACTATAGACGCGCGCTACCACGCCCGGCTAATTTTTTCCTTCTTTTTTTTTTAATTGTCAGACGGGTAACATGCCCACATCAAAACAAGGTTTAAGTGTGGCACATCTCACACAGGCGTGTGTGAATATCCAATCATCACAGTAGACGAACTACAAAAGGATCTCCTGATACCATCCTCTGACAATTCAGTAAGATTAAGGATCTGTGTGGCATCACCCAGCAGTAGCTAAATAAGGAGTGGAGACAGTGGTGCTAAGAGTTCAGGGGACAGTCACACTCACTTCCTCAGCCTTATGTCCTCTGCAGAAGCAGGCAGACACTATGGCAAACGTGTGTGCACATTTGCACAGAGAACGCGAGGTTAGGCAGGAGCCGAGGGGTCAGCAGGGCCAATCATGAAGCAGAGCCCGACCGCGCTGCAGACCCAGCACATGCGGCCAGAGGTCTGACATGAGAAGCTGGACGACCCAAAAGCCCTCAGGAGGTCTGGCTCCTTGCTTGGTAAGTCAGGGGAGCTTCCCTCCCGAGGCCGATTGTCAAAGATAAGAGACTAGGACTCTGCACCAATGATGGAGAATAAGGACTTGTCATGGGATCATTTGCCCAGGGCGCAGCGCGTCCATATACCAAGGTTCTACGGATTGCAACAGAGAAAAGGGTTTAGCCTCAGATCTGCCTCCCTGAGGAATTTGGGGCCAGGGATTTTAAAGGGTTTGGAGTGGCCTCAGGGGTAGGGATCACTGGTCAAAGAGTGCAGGGTCAACTTATGGGATGGGGAGATGAAGAAACTGCGTGCTGACTGGCTTCCTCTGTAGGAAGTTGTTGGTGTCTCTGTTCCTCTGGAACTGAGGATTTGAAAAACATCTTTAGTAATTTTTAAACAAAAGTCTTTTATTCTAGCATCACAGATTGTATCTGTGGGGATGTAAATCAGTTTTTTTTTTTTGAGTTGTAGTCTCACTCGGTCACCCAGGCTGGAGCGCAGTGGCATGCTCAGCGTCAACCCAGTGGGATCCAGCCATCTTTCCACCTCAGCCTTCCAAGTAGCTGGAACTACAGATGCACGCTACCATGCCTGGCTATTTTTTATTTTGTTGTAGAGACAAGGTCTCACCAGGTTGCCCAGGCTGGTCTTGAACCTGCAGACTCAGGCAATCCACTCACCTCGGCCTCCCAAAGTGCTGAGATGACAGGCTGAGCCACCGAGCCTGGCCGTCAGTCAGTTCTTACACAGAAGCCCCATGACTCTATAGTCAGAAATTCTACCTGTAAGAGCAATGGTGATGCAAATGGCCAGCATGCAGTGATACCTGACTTCTGGCTACAAGGAAATGGGCTAAACTGCAGCCTGACTAAGGCTTAATTAAAAGGATGTTTCTGCCCAGCAATGTATGCCTCTGGCATGTCATTCTTGTTAACCACATGAGGACAGTTTCCCGGAGAGCTTCTGGACAGCTGACCTCATGGAACGAGAACAAAAACTCATCCGTGAAGGCCAGGCATGGTGGCTCACACCCGTAATACCAGCATTTTGGGAGGCTGAAGCTAGAGGATTACTTGAGCCCAGGAGTTTGAGGCCAGCCTGGGCAACATAGCAAGACCTCATCTCTACAAAAAAAAGGAGAGTGGCATCCCCACATCCACGGGAAGACCCTGCCCTATGTATCCCTTCCTCTAGCTGCTTTTTCATATCCTTTAAATTATTCTTCATAACAAGCAGGGACTAATTTCCCTGAGTTTTGCAAGCTGCTCTAGCTAAGTAACTGAGTCTAAAGTGTGGCTCCTGGGATCCCACCTGGAAGCCAGCTGGTCAGAAGTCCCAGAAGACCAGACTTGCAACTGGTGTCTGAAGGTGGGGGCAGTCTTGTGGGACTGAGCCTCAGCCTGTGGGATCTGATGCTACCTCCAGGCAGACAGCATGAGAACTGAACTGGACTGGGGACACGCAGCTGGTGCCAGTGAAGAACTGACTGCTTGCTGATGGGGAGAAATCCCCGCATATTTGGTCATAGAAGTCTTTCTTATTGTTATTTTTTTAGACAGGGTCTTGTTATGTTTCGCAGGCCAGTTTCCAACTCCTGACCTCAAGCAATCCTCCTACCTCAGCCTCCCAAGTAGCTGAGATTACAGGCACACACCACGTTGCTCAGAAAGTCACAGAAGTTTTCTGTGTTTATTGTGGTGTGAGAGCAGAAAAAAACAGTTTGAGTTTTTTCCGCTCACAGAGGAAGGCCTATTTACCTGTTTCTTTTCTCTGATACATCATGTCCAGCTTTCAACAAAAAATTACAGGCATGCTGAAAGGCAAGAAAAAGCACCAACTGAAGAAACAAAGGAAGCATCAAAATCAGGCTCAGATATAGCAAAGATCTTAGAATTATTGGACTGGAAATTCAAAATAACTTTGATTATCAAGCTAAGGACTCTGATGGAAGAAGTGGACAACAAGCAGGGATAAGTAATGTAAGCACAGAAATAGAAACGCTAAGAAAACATCAAGAGGAAATGGCAGAACTCCAAAACAGTAACAGAAACAAAGGACACCTTTGGTGAACACAGTTGAATACAGTCAGTGAACTTGAAGACGTGTCCACAGAAGCTTCCCAAACTAAAATGCAAAGAGCAAAGAATGATGAAATCCAGAACAGAATATCCAGGAATGATGGGGCAATTATGAAACATGTAGCATACACATGGTGTGAACACCAAAAGGGACAGGAAGAGAGAAAAGAGCAGGAAAAGCTAAAAAGCAAGAAGAAATAACCACTACGAACCTTCCAGATTCGACTACAGAAACCCAGCTGGGTGTGATGGCACACGCTGGTAGTCCCAGCGCTTTGGGAGGCTAAAGCGGAGGCCAGGAGTTTGAGACCAGCTTGGGCAACACAGTGAGACCCCACCTCTTACAAGATAAAACTTAAAGCTGGGAAGGCAGTGCATGCCTGTAATCCCAGCTACTCAGGAGTCTGAGGCGGGAGGACTGCTTGAGCCCTGGAGTTTGAGGCTGCTGTGAGCTGTGAATGTACCATGCATCTTGACGTGGGTAACAGAGCAAAACTCCATCTCTGAAAACACAAAACAAACAAAAATATATATTACAGAAACCAAACTACAAATCCAAGAAGCTCAGAGAAGACCACTTAGGATAAAAAACAAAAAATCCATACCTAGGCATATGATACTCAAACTGCACAAACTGAAGACAAAGAGAAAACCCTACCTTACCTATATAAAGGAGCAAAGATAAGAACTACATCAGACTGCTTTTCACAAAACATGCAATGAGACCAGAGTGGAGAGAAATATTTAAAGACTTGAAAGTAAAGCCGGGCTCAGTGGCTCAGCCTGTAATCCCGTGCCTTTGGGAGACTGAGGTGAGTGGATTGCCTGAGCCCGCGGGTTCGAGACCCGCCTGGGCAGGCGAGACCTCATCTCTACAATAAATCAAAAAAAAAAAAAGCATCAATGAGTGAGACTCAAACTCAAAAAAAAGGGGAAAATCCTAACTGAAAGTTTTGGCATGAGAAAAGTGTGTACACAAATGGTCCTAAAGGATTCTTGCATTATGACAAAGCATCAGCTCACACAGCACTGTCTGTGAGGGAGTTTTTAGTCAGCAAACAGGTCACTGCATTGGAACACCCTCCCTAATCACCTGATCTGGCTCCCGATTTTTTTTTTTTTACCCAGAGATAAGGAAATATTGAAAGAAGACATTTTGATGACAGTCAGGACACCAAGGGTCACATGATGACAGCCCTGATGGCCATTCCAGAAAAAGAGTTCCAAAAGTGCTTTGACAGGTGGACTGGGTGCTGGCATTGGTGAATAGCTTCCCAAAAGGAATACTTCAAAGGTGATGACAGTGATATTCAGCAATGAGGTATGCAGAACTTTTTCTAGGATGAGTTCGTGAGCTTAATTGTCAATCTCGTACATTGCATTTCATCAAAATTAAAAACTTTTGCTCTGAGAAAGATACTTTTAAGGGGCTGAAAAGACTAGATACAGACTGGGAGAAAATGTTTCCAAGTCATATATCTGATAAAGAATTTGCATCTAAAATATATAAAGTATTCTCAAAACTCAATAAATAAAAAAAAGAATAATCCAATTAAAGAATGGCTTAATGGATGAAGATATATTTCACCAAAAGATCCACAGAGGGCACATGAGCATGTGAAAATGTGTTTAACATCATTAGAGATATGCAAATTAAGACCACAAGGTGATATCACTCTATGCTTATGAGAATAGCTAAAACAAAACATGAGAACAATACCAAATGCTGATAGGGATGCAGATAAGCTGTATCTTTCATACATTGGTGGTAGGAATGTAAAATGTTTCAGCCATTTTAGAAAATAGTTTGGCTTTAGCTGGGCATGTGGTACATGCATGTGGTTTCAGCTCCTCGGGAGGCTGAGACAGGAGGATCGCTGAGGCCATGGAGTTTGAGGTTGTACTGAGCTATGACTGTGCCACTGCACTCTAACCTGGGTGACAGAACGAGACCCAGACTCTCCCCAAAAGCTTCAGTTTCTTAAAAACCAAATGTAAGCCAGGCTCAGTGGTTCAGCCTGTAATCCCGCTCCTTCGGGAGGCTGAGGTGAGTGGATTGCCTGAGCCCGCGGTTCGAGACCCGCCTGGGCAACTTGGCGAGACCTCATCTCTACAATAAATAAAAAAAATCAGCTGGGCGTGGTAGTGCACGCCTGTAGTTCCAGCTACTTGGAAGGCTGAAGCGGAAGGATCGCTGGAGCCCAGCAGGTCGAGGCTGCGGTGGCCGGAAGCAGCCACTGCACTCTAGTCTGGGCGAACAGAGTGAGACTCCAACTAAAAAAAAAAAAAAAAAAAAAAAACCAAATGTACATTCACCATATAATCCAATCATTCCTGGTCATTTATCCCAGATGAATAAAAACTTAGGTCTATGTAAAAAGCCTATACACAAATATTCATAGTAGCTTTATTTCTATTAGCCCAGAAATGGAAGCAATCCAAATTTACTTCAATAGGTGATAAGAAAATCTGTACCTTTGTACCATGGAATATTCTTCAGCAATAGAAAGTTACAGATTTTTTTTAATATACACAACTGTGATAGCTCTGGAGGGCATTATGCTGAGTGAAAAAAAAGCCCAAATCAAAAAGCCATAAACTGTATGATTTGATTCATATAGCATTTGAGAATTGAAAAATCTTAGATTTAGCATCAAATTGATTGCTAGGGATGGTAGGCGTAGAAGGGTGGTTTTGTTTGAAAGGACAGGACAAGGGAGACCTTTGTAGTGCTGCAGTAGTTTTTGTTCTTGCTTTGTGGTGGTTACACAAATCTGCATGTGTGATAAAATGACAAAGATTTGTCACACACACACACACACACACACACTGTACCAATTTCTGGTTTTGATGTTGCACTGAAGATATCTGAAATGTAATCATAGCTGGGCTCAGTGGCTCAGCCTGTAATCCCGTGCTTTGGGAGGCTGAAGTGAGTGGATTGCCTGAGCCCGCGGGTTTGAGAGACCTGCCTGGGCAACTTGGCGAGACCTCATCTCTACAATAAATCAAGAAATTAGCTGGGCGTGGTAGCACATGCCTGTAGTTCCAGCTACTTGGGAAGGCTGAGGCGGAAGGATCGCTGGAGCCCAGCAAGTCGAGGCTGCCGTGGCCAGGAGCGGCCACTGCACACTACTCTGGGCGACAGAGTGAGTCTGACTCAAAAAAAAAAAAAAAAAAAAAAAAAAAAAGAAATGTAATCATTTTGGAAATGAGCTGAAGGTTACAGAGGACCTTTATATACTGTCTTTGCAACTTTTATAAAATTGTAATTATTATTATTATTATTATTATTTTGAGTTGGAGTCTCACTCTGTCGCCCATACTGGAGTGCAGTGGCCGCTTCCGGCCACCGCAGCCTCAACCTGCTGGGCTCCGGCGATCCTTCCGCCTCAGCCTTCCCAGTAGCCGGAATTACAGGCATGCGCTACCATGTCCAGCTGATTTTTTGATTTATTGTAGAGATGAGGTCTCGCTGCCCAGGCGGGTCTCGAACCCGCGGGCTCAGGCAATCCACTCACCTCAGCCTCCCAAAGGCGTGGGATTACAGGTTGAGCCACTGAGCCCGGCTTAAAATTGTAATTATTGAAAAATAAAAAGTAAAAATTAAAAAATCTGTTTTTGTTCAAATAAGATAGCACTTGTCAGAGGTCTTTTTTTTTATTTTTACTTTTGAGTTGGAGTCTTACTCTGTTGCCCAGACTGGAGTGCAGTGGCACGCTCCTGGCCACCACAGCCTCAAACTGCTGGGCTCTGGCGATCCTTCCACTACCTCGCCCGGCTAATTTTTTTGATTTATTGTAGAGATGAGGTCTCACCAAGTTGCCCTGGTGGGTCTGCGAACCTCTCAAAGTGCTGAGATTACAGGCTGAGCCACTGAGCCCGGCAAATTTCTCTTTAAAAAAACTTTCTCTGGGCCAGGTTCGGTGGCCCAGCCTGTAATCCCAGCACTTTGGGAGGCCGAGACTAGTGGGTTGCCTGAGCCCGTGGGGTTCAAGACCCACCCGGGCAACTTGGTGAGACCTCATCTCTACAATAAATAAAATAAATTAGCTGGGCATGGTAGCGCACGCCTGTAGTTCCCGCTACTTCGAAGGCTGAGGTGGAAGGATCACTGGAGCCCAGGAGGTCAAGGCTGTGGAGACCAGGAGCGTGCCACTGCACTCTAGCTTGGGCAACAGAGTGAGACTCCAACTCAAAAAAAAAAAAGAGAGAAATTCACTTTTCTTAGAAACTCTGAACTATCACAGTTTTTGTTAAAACTAAGCAAATTTTGAATTTGTCATGTATCATAAAGCAGAAGACCAGTTTAAGAATAAAAAGTAAATAGACAGTCTTGTAATGTGGTGAATTAAAAACAGATGCATCACCTGGACTAACTTAAAGACGGGGTAGAAAATACTGTATGGACAGCTACTAATGAGGCAGGCATAGTTAACACAATTTAGAAGTAGTCAGCCAGGTTTTCTTAGGTAGGAGTGATTTAGAACAGGGTAAGCATTCAGATATTTTGCGTATCAGTACGTGACCTTCACCCCATTGACCAGACCTGACCACCTTGAGGGTTGGAATGTGGAAATACCATGCAGTAAATCACAGAAAAAACAGGGAATTACCTGACACAGTCATGATCTATGAAAAACCCAAAGGGCTGTATACTGAACCCTGAATTGTGCCCCACATCTCTAAAATTAAAAATTAAGTCGGGCTCGGTGGCTCAGCCTGTAATCCAGGGCCTTGGGAGGCAGAGGTGAGTGAACTGTCTGAGCCCGCGGGTTTGAGACCCGCCTGGGCAACTCGGCGAGACCTCATCTCTACAATAAGTAAAAAAATTAGCTGGGCGTGGTAGCGTGCGCCTGTAGTTCCAGCTACTTGGAAGGCTGAGGCGGTAGGATTGCCGCAGCCAAGCAGGTGGAGGCTGCAGTGGCTGGGAGTGGCCACTGCACTCCAGTCTGAGTGACAGAGTGAGACTCCAATTAAAAAAAAATTAAAAATTAAAAAAAGAAAACCCAAATCTAGTTCGAAGTAATTCTCATTATTTAGAAGGTCCTTGTGACATTTAAGGTTGAGAGTTGGTAATAATCAAAACTTGTGACCAGACACCTACAGCCACTCTTAGCTCAGAAAAGAGTCTGCGTAATCACTGCTGTAAAATTATATAAAGCTTGTCAAAGGCAAGCATGTGTCCTTCTCTTAAGGCGCCCGAGCTTTGAGTGTGCCTTTTCTTCCAACCAAATTCTGTCTTGAACTATACCTTGGACTCGCCCCAAAATCCCTCTGTGGCAGAATCAAGAACCCACGGAACAGCTGCACCTGGCTCCACCTGGTATCACAAGACAAAAGCTCCCTGAAGAGATGGATTTTAAAATACACACGTTTATTCCTTAAAATTATTTTGACTCTTGTTCCATCAGGTAATAGGAAACACAACACAACCGTTACCTATGCAAGTGCTGAAATGCAGCACAGACACACGGCTAACAGATGAAGCAAAGGTTTTTAGTTCTTGCTCGGGCATTCTCAGGGAAAGGGCTCTGTGTTCTGCAACCGAGAGTCAGTGAAAACGACCGCTTTCGATGCACTGTCAGTTTTTGAGCAGGGATCTCTCGGTCCCCAGGCCGGAGGGCAGTGGCACGCTCCCGCCACCGCAGCCTCGCTTGCTGGGCTCAGGCGATCCTTCCGAGCAGCGGGCACCGCAGACGCGCGCCACCACGCTCAGCTCGTGTTTCGATTCGCCGCACATACAGGTCCCGCCGCGTTGCCCGGGCTGGTCTCGAGCCCCTGGACTCAGGCCACCCTCTCGTCTCTGCCTCCCAAAGTGCTGGGGCGACAGGCGTGTGCCGCCACACCTGGCTTAGTATGCTCTGAAGCTATTTTTAGCTCTCAGTTCACTCCGACTTGACCGTTAAAAACATACTCCCCAAAGAGAGAGGCAAAATGATCCGCCCAGGGCCACGTGTTCTAAGACTACCTCGCAGCGACTCGGAATAAAAAAGAAACTCAGCCGGGCTCGGTGGCTCAGCCTGTAATCCCGCGCCTTTGGGAGGCTGAGGTGAGTGGATTGCCTGAGCCCGCGGGTTCGAGACCCGCCTGGGCAGCGAGACCTCATCTCTACAATAAACCAAAAAATCAGCCGGGCGTGGTAGCGCATGCCTGTAATTCCAGCTACTTGGAAGGCTGAGGCGGCAGGATCGCCGGAGCCCAGCAGGTCGAGGCTGCGGTGGCCGGGAGCGGCCACTGCACTCCAGTCTGGGCGACAGAGTGAGACTCCAACTCAAAAAAAAAAGAAAAGAAACTCAAAGCACGAAGGAGTCCCTGCGACTAAGCTGCCATCGCCGGAGTGAGACAGGCCGCGCCGGCTCCCAACGCAATCCAGAGTCCTCCTCTCACCAGCTCGGGACGCCGGCCACCACCTCGGGCTTCGACGGAGTCCGGCATGCCGAAGCGTCCAGACCGCGCGTCCGGGGCTGCGCACACAGGGCGGGGACGCCGAAGTCCAGGTCCGGCCGCAGCGCCGGCGAAGCGTCGAGGTCGGGCGGGTGGCCTCTGCCCGCAGGCCCTCGGACCCGGTCCCCCCGCAGTCCCGCGGCGAGCGCGGGGACGGAGGGGCCAGATGGCGGCCACGCGCCGCTCTGGGCTGCCCGCCGCGACTCGGCAGCCGGAAGTCCTCCGGCACCGCCTTCAGGAAGCGGAAGCCGGAGGGCGGTGTCCGGCGGCTGGACCCTGGCTGCGTGAGGCCGGCTCGCGAGCGGCCGCGAGAGGCGCGTGTCGGCCTCTCACTGGCGCGGCCCGGGCCGTCGCCGCCCCGCCCCGCCCCGCCTGCCGGAGTGCCGCAGGCGCGGGGCGGACGGAGCGGGCCCGGCATGGGCGGCGAGGCGGACGCGAGCGGCCCTGGAGCCGCGGCTGCGCGGCCCGGCACAGGTATCCGGCGGCGTGGGCGCTCGGGCCGGGGGGTTTGGGCGCCGGCGGCCGCGCGGGTCGACCCTCGCGCCCCGCCCGCCCGCCGGCCCCGCGCCGCCCTCGCGCCGCCCTTCGGGGCTTCCGGGCGCGGCCGCGCGGCGGGCTCGGGCCCCTGCGCGCTCGCGGCCGCCTTCGGGCGCCCCTGGCCGGCCCGCGCGCTCGGGGCAGGGTGCGAGCCCGCGCCTGCGGGCTCCGGCCGCGGGGCGGCGGGCGCTGGGGGCCCGGCGGGTCCGGGCGGCCGGGGCGGCGGCCTCGTCCGGCGTGCGCCCCGGCCCGGCCTCGGGGCCGCGGCGTCGCGACCTCCGAGGCCCGGTGCTCGCCGGCGGGGCCGCGGCTCGGCCGGTCTCGGGCGCCCCGGCGCGTGCTGGCGCGCCCGAAGACGTCTGGAGCCGCGTGGGGCGCGCGCGGCGCGCGGACGGCGTGGCCTTCCGCCGGCCGGCTTCCCTTGTTCTTCGGGTTTTCGAGTCGGGCCTCGCGCCGTCGCCGCGCGGGAGGGCAGGGGCCCGCTCCCGCCGCCGCGGCCTCGAGCGCCGGGCTGCGGCCGCCCTTGCGCCTCGACCTTCCCGGCAGGCGGCCCCGGGCGCGGCCTCGCCAAGTTGCCCGGCTGGTCTCCAGCCCGCGGGCTCAGGCGGTCCTGTCACCTCGCCTCCCGGAGTGGGGGACGGCAGGCGCGAGCCACCGCGCCCGGCTTGAAGCAGTGTTTGTTAAAGGCAGGGAGCATAATGTTTTGTGCGGTGGCATGGTGCCTTCATGGTGCATTTTTAACTTGAGGGAGCAGATTGAGCTATGAAGAAAATTCTGTTAGCGCTTTTCTGCAGTTATCTGCGATCGTTTTCGTTAAACTACTCTGAGCCGAAACTAGGTTTATGTGGCTCACAGCATGTGGTTTTGCAAATGGATGTATAGTAAATGTATATGAATTATTTGCGAAGTTATTTTGTTTCTCACAAAGAATGATTCCTGATTTTCGTTGCCACTATCATATATGTTGCAACTCAGGTGTCCATCAATTAAACTTGCAAATTATATGGTTTTTTGTTTTTTTTTTTTGAGTTGAAGTCTCAGTGGCATGCTCACAGCCACTCCAGCATCGACCTATTGGGCTTTGGGGATCCTTCCACCTCAGCCTCCCAGGTAGCCAGAACTACAGGCGCGCTGCCATGCGCCCAACTCATTTTTTGATTTATTGTAGAGACGAGGTCTCGCCAAGTTGCCTGGGCTGATCTAGGACCCGCAGGCTCAGGCAGTCCACTTGCCTCAGCCTCCCAAAGTGCCGAGATTACAAGCTTGAGCCACCACGACCGGCCACATATGTTGTTTTTAAGAGTTTGTTAGCTATTATATTTAGTTCAAACGTGGAAGAAGACAGAGTTGGTGATGATTGTTTTTAAGAGTTTGTTAGCTATTATATTTAGTTCAAACGTGGAAGAAGACAGAGTTGGTGATGAGTTAGATTATGCCTGTTCTGTTTCCCAAGAAGTGGAATGCATTTGCCATACATTATTTATATTAATATTCTCTGTATCTTGTAGATAAATGAGCAAGATACAGTGTTGCAGTTTACACATACTAGAGCCTACGTTTGATTGATGACACAAGTTGACCCTAAAGCTGTTAAAGGGTTTTTCTGTGTGTCCCTCATGCCACAGGCACAGTGCTGGTGATTGTGCAGTGCCATGTCCCACATTCTGGTAGCAACTTTTAAGGACCTCCAGGGTCAGGGCGGTAACACTGTACAACGAAGACATACTCAGGACCATGCCAGTGAGGCGCTTACCTCTGTTTCTCTGGATGGTGTTTTCCTCCGGTATTACCTGCGGAGTCAAGACTTGGGTCAGGGTGGCAAAGCTCGTTTGTGTTTAGCTTTCCTCCCTTTCTCCTCCTCGGTGGTGCTCTGCCTCTTCCCAAGAGCACGCTCTTTTCAGAACAGTGTAGGGGGATCTCTGGGTAAGTCACAGTTTCATAGGGTTTTCATTTTATCCATCTTACAGTTGTAGAGTTTTTCAGCGTCTGTACTCTTAGAGCCACACTCCTTTCTTTCCTGCTTGCTTCCATCCAGTAATGAATGAAGCCTGGGTGTGTTTATATCGTTTTGAGGACCTCCCATATTTCAGGCATTGTGCTAGGCATGGTGACCATGGCGGACAAAACTCTCTGCTCTTGTGGAGCGTCCATTCAGTCCCCAAAGCCAGCCTACGTGTAGATCTGTCCGGCTGGTTGGCTTGCTTGGTTCTGACTTCAGGCCACTCCCTTGGTTTCAGGTTGAAATTGTTTTTCTAGCCGGGCTTGCTGGCTCAGCCTGTAATCCCCGCGCCTTTGGGAGGCTGAGGTGAGTGGATTGCCTGAGCCCACAGGTTCGAGACCCACCTGGGCGACTTGGCGAGAACTGATCTCTACAATAAAATAAAAAAATGAGCCGTGTGTGGTAGCGCGTGCCTGTAGTTCCAGCTACTTGGAAGACTGAGGTGGAAGGATCGCCGGAGCCCAGCAGGTCGAGGCTGTGGTGGCCGGGAGCGGCCACTGCACTCCAGTCTGGGTGATAGAGTGAGACTCCAACTCAAAGAAAAAAGAAAGAAAGAAATTGTTTCTCGTTCAGTCACTTTTGTCCCAAGGACTTGGGCCAGAGAAGATTCTTGGACTTCCTTTGGTTCTCACAGGAAAGCACTTTGTTCAGTCTGACTTCTTGTAAAGCCAGAGAACCATGGATATAGCATGGTGTGGTAGAAAAAAGCAGGCAGGTGTGGGCTCTAGGCACTGCTGTTTCTCAGTTGAGCAAGGAACTTGTTCTCTCTGAGCTTTCCCTTTGCTTATTTTTACAGTGGGGATGATGATGTTTTATCCATGCACGCACCATATTTCCGGAATTTTTATCATGGCCAGGTGCCGTGCTGTTTGCTTTGCTGAGCAAAGTAGACATGCTTGCTACTCTCAAGGAACTTCATTCCCTTGGGATATTGTATGCAAGTATTAGATGGCACGTGTGTAAAGCACGGAACACCATGCCTAACCCAGAGTTATTGCTTAGGGTCTTTTGTCATACCTCAGTTACCTCCCCACTCTGCATGCTGTCTGCGTGGGTCACTGTGCTGGGGTGTCTGATTTGTTATCAGGAACTACCACTTTCTGGAGGTGACACTTCTAGGCCCCTGCAGGACAAGTTGAAACATAGCCAGTGGCATAATTCTGCTTGAACAGTTCATATGCTCTGTCTCCAATTTAGAAGCTCTGACTTTTGGGGAGGATTTTTTTCCTCCTAGCCACAGAGGATACATTTCCAAGGTCTATTTTTGAGGCCGTGTAATAAAGATGATGTACCATTCTGTACTTTAGAAGATCTCTTTTTCTTATGATAAAATGTTTTACTGTGACAGTCAATTCTAGAATAGTACTTGGCATGTTACAAAGTGATTTTCATGTTGCCATTTCATTCTCACAGCGACCTTGTGCAGCAGATATTGTTACTCCTACTTTATAAACAAAGACTAAAGGCCAGGGAAGTTAGGTAACAAGTTTATGGTTAAACTGCCAGTAAGTTGCAAACTCAGAAATTGATCCTAGCTTCCCCGACTCCAGACTGGAGTGCAGTGGATGCTCCCTGCCACCGCAGCCTCAACCTGCCTCGACCTTCTGGCGATCCTTCTGAGTAGCCGGAATTACAGGCAAGTGCTACCACGCCCGGCTGATTTTTTGATTTATTGTAGAGATGAGGTCTCGCTGCCCAGGCGGGTCTCGAACCCGCGGGCTCAGACAATCCACTCACCTCAGCCTCCCAAAGGCGCGGGTTTACAGGCTGAGCCACCGAGCCCGGCTAGGTTTTCTCTTTTTATAAACTGTGCTTGTTCTATCATGCAGAGCAAGTTTTGGGGGCTGCAGTCCATGGGACTGTGGGAGGGCTGGCTATGGGTAGTCCTGAGACACTTCTTGAGTGGTTTGGAGTTGCATGTAAAAGTTCAGGTCCTGCCGGGCTCGGTGGCTCAGCCTGTAATCCCGCGCCTTTGGGAGGCTGAGGTGAGTGGATTGCCTGAGCCCGCGGGTTCGAGACCCGCCTGGGCAGCGAGACCTCATCTCTACAATAAATCAAAAAATCAGCTGGACGTGGTAGCGCGTGCCTGTAATTCCGGCTATTTGGAAGGCTGAGGCGGAAGGATCACCGGAGCTCAGCAGGTTGAGGCTGCGGTGGCCAGGAGCGGCCACTGCACTCCAGTCTGGGCAACAGAGTGAGACTCCAACTCAAAAAAAAAAAAGTTCAGGTCCTTGCTTGCTCCTGTTTGGCAAGGACAGTAACTTTACTAGGTTCCAGAGGGGGCCTACATCTCCCTCCCTACCCTAGCCAGGCATCACTGCTAGCAAGTTTCCTAAAATAATAAAATAAAAATAAAAGTTTTAGTTTAGCTCTGTTTTCAGTAGGTTTTTTGTGTGTGTGTGTGTATTCTTTCGTTTCTGCAGTCTCCCACCTCAGTCTCCTGAGTAGCAGGGACTATAGGTACATACCACCATGTCTGTCTGATTTTTTTAAAAAATATTCTTTTGGCTGAGATGGGGTCTTACTATGTTGCTCAGGCTGGTCTGCAACTCCTGGCCTCAAGTATCATCCTGCACTGGCCTCCCAAAATGCTGGGATTACTGGCATGAGCCACTGCACTGGGCCTACAAATACTTCAGAGTATCTTTATAAATAGGATGCCCATGTTAATCTTTTTGTTTGTAAAGTAGCCACTTTACTTTTTTTTTTTTTGAGTTGGAGTCTCATCTGTCACCCAGGCTGGAGGGCAGTGGCACGCTCCGAACCACTGCAGCCTCGACCTGCTGGGCTCTGGCGATCCTTCTGCCTCAGCCTTCCAAGTAGCCGGAACTACAGGGGCACGCTACCACGCCTGGCTAATTATTTATTGTAGAGACGAGGTCTTGCCAAGTTGCCTGGGTGGGTCTCGAACCCGCAGGCTCAGGCAGTCCTCTCGCCTCGGCCTCCCAAAGTGCTGGGATTACAGGCTGACCCACGAACCTGGCCAAAAGCCCCTTTTCTATTAGTTATAATTTATTTTTCTTTTGACTAGTGTTCTTCAGAGATGTTATGTGTTATGTAAAGCAGGATGCTAACACAAATGATAATGGTTTTTGTAAAAGAAGCTACTGAAAGCTACTGACTGGTCTCCCTCAATGATTTTTTTTTTTTTTTTGAGCCAGAGTCTCACTCTTGTCACCTAGGCTGGAGTGCAGTGGCATGCTCCCAGCCACTGCAGCCCCCATCTGCTGGGCTCAGGCAATCCTTCTGCCTAAGCCTTCCAAGTAGCTGGAACTACAGGCTTATGCCACCATGTCCAGCTAATTTTTTAATTTATCGTAGAGATGAGGTCTCGTCAAATTGCCCAGGCTGTTCTTGAACCCGTGGGTTCAGGCAGTCCTCTCACCTCGGCCTCCCAAAGTGCTGGGATTATAGGAATGAGTCCCTGCACTCAGCCAATGATAGATTTTATAACCAGTATCAAGGAACTGGGATGAGACATTCAGAAGCACAAGTGTGACTTAGTGCTTCCCACATGCTCTTTTAGTTCCCACTCAAGTGGGTGGAGCTTGGATGCTGACTTATATAGCTTGGGGGGAAGTCTGGTTAAAGTCTGCTAGGCAGACTTTTGGGCTGAGAAATAAGATCAGTGAATTTGCTGGCTGGAGACCTTTTTCTGAAGTGGTCTCGATGCTGTGAGGATCCTTATGAGACTGCTGATGGAAGCAGGTGGCCTGTATTCTGTAGTCATGCTGTCGGCCAGTGACCCAGCTTCCTAATTGTGTAGATGGGAATAGTTGGCCTGGGAACCCACCGAAATCTTACATTTCCTCCTTTTACTAATTTATTTTATTTTGAATTGGGATCTCTGTTGTTCAGGCTGGAGTGCAGTGGCACTATCATGGCTCACCGCGGCTCCAAACTGCTGGGTCAAGTGATCCTTCTGCCTCAGCCTCCTGAGTAGCTGGGACTGCAGGTGTGTGCCACCACACCCGGCTAATTTTTTGATTTTTTTGTAGAGAGAGGTCTGACTACATTGCCTAAGCTGGTCTGGAACTCCTGGGCTCAAGCAATTCTGCCTCGGCCTCCCACAGTGCAGGGATTATAGGTGTGAGCCGTTGTGCCTGGCGGGTTTCCGTTGGAGACCCCTTATACTGTACTAGTTTCTCAGGGCTGCTGTGACAAAGTTCCACAAACTCGGTGACTTAGAACAACAAAAATGTGCTGTCTCATGGCTCTGAATGCTCGAAGTCCCAAATCAAGATTTTGCAGGACCATGTTCCTTTTGAAATCTGTAGGGGAGAGTCTTGGCTTGCCTCTTGCCACTTCTGGTAGTCCTGGACATTCCTTGACTGACAGTAAAATTTTAGTGTCTGCCTCTGTCTTCACCTGGGATCTCCCTGTGTCTCTTCACGCAGTCGTCCCTCTGTGTGTACCTGTCTCAGCGTCCAGGTTTCCCCCTTTTCTATCACCAACCATATTGGGTTAGGGACCACCCTAATGACCTTGTTTTAATTTGATGACCTCTGTAAAAGACCCCACTCACAATAAGTGCACTGTCCTGAGATACGGAGCTGTTGGGGCTAGGGCTTCAGCACATCTTTTTGGGGGACACAGCTCCACCCCTCATATCCACCATTTGTGTTTTTATCGGTCTTGCTGTTATTTACTCTCGTGCTGTATGAAGTGTGGTTGTGTGCAACCTGATGTGGCGCCTGCTGCCTTCACACCTCAGCCTAGGGTCTGGTGGGCTCTCCAGATAGCAGGAGCATTTCTCTTCTGTAACTTGAATGCTGTTTTGCGTCTCCAAGAATGAAGGTTTAAAATATTACATTGTTGCAGAACTTTTAAAATTATTTTCTTTTCAGGAATTTTCTGTAAAATAGGACTTCTGATTGTACTCACTGGACTGTGGCTGTTCTCTTCAGCAAAGGCAGATTCAAAAGCCGTTACAACATCTCTTACAACAAAATGGTTTTCCACCCCATTGTTGTCAGAAGCCAGGTAAGAAGACTGCCCTCATGTGTTCAAGTATAAATGTGGCTTCTGCCAGTGAAAACTGAAGAACTTTTTAGGAAGTGAGGTGACCATCAAACGCATGTATTAAGGACCTCTTTCAGTGTGCACTGTGTTCTGTGCTGCACAAAGGCAGTTAGGACACAGTCATCTTTCAGTAGGACCAGGGTTGTATGGATTCATAGAGATTTAGGAACTTGTTTAGACAGATGTCTTCAGTTGGTTAAATTATTATGTCTCCTAGGAAAAACACAAATGTGGTGAGAGAAGAGAGGGCTGTATTTAAAGGAGATGTTTTCCTTATTTGAAGAAAATTTTGTGAGATGATCAATAAAAGGAAGAGAAGAGAACTTGGCAAGGTGGGGGAGAAGAGGACGTGCTCACTAGGGAACTTAGGAGAAGACTCCTGGATAAGGGAGTATGGGGAAGGCTGAGGAAGTGACCAGGTTTTATTTATTCAAGAGGCTCATGTTCTGCATCTTTTTTTTTTTTTTTTTTTTTGAGTTGGAGTCTCACTCTGTCGCCCAGACTGGAGTGCAGTGGCCGCTCCCGGCCACCGCAGCCTCAACCTGCTGGGCTCTGGCGATCCTTCCGCCTCAGCCTTCCAAGTAGCCGGAATTACAGGCATGCGCTACCACGCCCAGCTGATTTTTTGATTTATTGTAGAGATGAGGTCTCGCTGCCCAGGCGGGTCTCGAACCCGCGGGCTCAGGCAATCCACTCACCTCAGCCTCCCAAAGGCGCGGGATTACAGGCTGAGCCACCGAGCCCGGCTTGTTCTGCATCTTAATATCTCCAAAACTGGGCTCATTTTTAATCCAATCAGAAAGTTATCTTACAATTAAAATAGGTAGTGTTTTTCATAAAACAGTGGTATGTCTTAAAATCAATAAAATACAATATAGTCAATGATTTCTTGGGAAACTATGTATCAAGGGTGCTGTAAAGCTAGTGTTCATAACAAATATAATGAGATACCTCTCTCTATAGCCAGGTTTAATATTCTTATGGATGGAAACTTCTTTTTACTGTATTTCGAGTAACAGAGTTAGGACTCTCAGATGTTCTTTCCAAAGGACACATGTAGGTAGGTTGAACAGCAGGCACTTGGTAAGCCTCAGTGTTTGACAGTGCTAGAAATTTGAACTGCCATGCCACTCCAGTTAACTTAGTAGTTTGCCTTTGCTATCCTCAGTTCAGAATTTTGTCTTCTAACATCTTCCCCCATCCCTAAAAAAAGTGGACGAAGAGTTTTGCCATGTTGATTGTGCGCAGGTGCGGCCTGCCTCCTGAGGAAAGAGCCTCACTTGGTGTTGCTGAGAGGACCAGCGGGAAGGCAGGGCATGTGGAAGCCAGTCTTGACTAGCTCAGGAGCCTCCAACTGAGAAACGCAGAAGAGACTTTCTTTCAGTTGGAATCTCTCTCTTGTCACCCAGGCTGAGTGCAGTGGCACGCTCACGGCCGCCGCAGCCTCCGCAGCCTCCGCCTGCTGGGCTCAGGCGATTTTCCTGCCTCAGCCTTCCAAGCAGCTGGAACTACAGGCTTGTGCCACCATGGCTGCCTAGTTTTTGTGATTTATTGTAGAGACGAGATCTCACCAAGCTGCCCGGGCTGGTCTCGAACCCCCGGGCTCAGGCAGTCCCCTCGCCTCGGCCTGCCAAAGTGCTGAGATTACAGGCTGAGCCTGTGCTCCTGGCCTAGACTTTCTTTCGTCACTCTTTTTTTGCCTCCTTTTTCTCAGTAATGAAATGGCAAAACTAAATCCCAGACCCCTGGTATGTATTTCATAGTGATGTTATGATAACTGATTGAGTTCAGGTGGATTGAGTTCAGGTGTCAGAACTTTATTAGCTACAGAATAGTTGTAAAAGTGAAGTGACTGTTGAGAGTTCATATTGTGGAGGGTAAGGGGGATCCCCCCAAAACCAAAACAAAGGTGAAGTGACTGAAGGTCTTGAAGTCCCAGACTGCCTGAGCCAGGGTTCTAACACTTAAACTTGCTGCTAATTTTATTTTGAATGACTTGGTGTAAATCTGAGTCACCGATTTATTTCACTTTCTGAATAATTTCTTATAAGTAATTGTAACAGATGTCTTATATAGTCTGTATAACATTCTTAACTGAATTACATTTTAGTATTTTTATTTACACTAATTTCTTGGTATTCATGCATTGTCCCATAAGTTTCTTACGGCATGCACCTATGGACTTTGGAGAATGCTAAAATTTCGAGTAACATAGAGTTAGGACTCTCATGTCAGCCTTAAGTGTTCAATTTTTTTTCATTTACTTTGATGACTGTGAAGTGGGTAGGATATAACGTTTCCTTCACCAGCTTTCCCGTTACAAACATCTCCCCCTTTTGTGATATGCTGGGTCATTTGCCATTTTGGCTCACTATTTTGAGGCCTCTTTTCCTGTAGCTATTGGCGTACGATTTGCCAAAGTAATGGGGTATGTAGACACTCAGAAACGAGCTTATACTAATCCACTCAGCAGACATTTCGGAGGTAGATGAGGCCATCGTTCTTTCTTCCTGTGTCTGTAGCAGACCCTGATGATGGATTGAGGCGCTTTGTCCATGTGACCGAGGGTGGGGGCTGAATTTTTTCTACACTGAAAGGCAAGTGGCTCCCACTGACCTCTTGCCTTCCTTGCATGTAGCCCTCAGGGACTAACCCTGTGTGTATTTTTAGGTTGGGCCTGATGTTTATGAAGGGTTGTAGATTTATGGTTGTCCATGAAGTGATACTTATCTTTAGTTAAAGTAAAACCCTGAATTTGTTTCAGCAGCTATAGTTATGTAAGCAGAAATATTAAGTAAATAGGTATTATTAAAATAAAAACAAATAATCATTTATTGAGTACTAAATATTGTAATGACCCAAGAATGCACCATGGTAGAGGTATAAGTCAAGTAGACTTAAATTTACATTCCAGCTTTTCCATTTACATACTCTGTCCCCTTCATTAAGTTAATGTTTCGATTGCAGTTTCTTTCTTTTTTACTTTTTGAGTTGGAGTCTTACTCCGTTGCCTAGGCTGGAGTGCCATGACACACTCCTGGCCACCGTAGTCTCGACTTGCTGGGCTCCAGCAATCCTTCTGCCTCAGACTTCCAAGTAGCTGAACTACAGGCGCACGCTACCATGCCCAGCTAATTTTTAAAATTTTATTGTAGAGACGAGGTCTTGGCAAGGTGCCTGAACTGGTCTCCATCCCGCGGGCTTAGGCAGTCCACTCGCCTCAGCCTCCCAAAATGCTGGGGTTATAGGCTGAGCCACCGAACCTGGCCTGCAGTTTCCTTATTTGAAAAATGGCCATTTCTCAGGGTAACTGGATTTGAGGACATGGGTGAATAAGCCAAGCATAGTGAGTTACATGATAGACCCTTCTTAAATATTAGTTTCTTCTCCTTTTCTAGCACTGTGTAGAAGGAAGGCCAGTTCTGATCTTAGAAAATCTTAGAAATCTTAGAAAACAAGATGTGTGTTATCCCAGTGGGTATTCCATTAGATGTGTGTTATCCCAGTAGGTATTCCATTAGATTGTTTATAGTATTTTTTAAAATTAAAAATTTGCCATAGATTGTGACATTTCAAAATGTTTATAAATGGAGAGAATGGTATAATGAGCTCTCTCTGTATTCATTACCCAGGCTTAACAATTACCAGTTCAAGTCCAATAACTATCACCACCACCACCCTCTCCTCCCCTCTACTGGAATATTTTGGAGCAAATTCCAGACATCATGTAATTTCATCTATAAAATCATAGATATTTTTTACTTTATGGAAGAAACTAAGAGCAAACAAATACACTGTGGGGAAAAAAAGGCAGCATTCCTGTAATAATATCTTTTATTGTTCTCTCCCCTGGATTTTTTCAATGTATCTAGTAATTAGTTTTCTTAAGACTGCTCCAAATTGAGACCTTATAAAACTTATTTATGCAGTGGGATAAAAAATTATGTTTCAAGAAGTTTTTCCATAGTTATATGAAAAGCATGTATTTGTATGTGGCCTTTACCAGGTGGGTTTTATCCTGAATCCTTGTTTTTACCACAACTGATGAGTGTGTCATCTTGTCCTCTTCTGCTGGTTTATCTTGTGACTATGGCTTTAATTAATGAATTTAGCATTAATTTCATGCCATAATCTGTCTTAGTACCTATTTTTTTAGACTATAAGCTATTCCCAAGTTTGGCGCAGTATTTGTCAGTTACTAGAAAGCCTGGAAAAGAACTACTCTCAAAGATGCACTAAGTAATTTAATGTATTATGATAATGGGTATTTTCAGAAACCTGTTTTTGGGGAAGCTACATATTATCAGGAAGTGTTTCTTATTTTTCCCATATTTCTGTGTCTAGCTATGGAGTAGAGTGAGATTGTACACCCCAGTGTTGACAAGTATTGGGAAAGTCTTCCTTTGGCTAGGTAAGCTGAGATCCAGATCTTTAGTTTGCTTTAAGACAGTGAAAGGTTGCCATTACAGCAGTACTATGGCTCAGAGGAGAAGATAGCCAGTTGACATGAACCATTCAATTTCTACATGCATTTTCTTGTAGTGGCTTTTGGTTTTTGAATGAAGGGAAATTTAGATTGGTCATTAATTTAGGTTAGTAGCATAAAGTAAAAAAATAAAATAAATAAAAATGACAAGTTCTTAGACCTAATTTTGTTAGGTTAGTGCTTCTTTTCTTTTCCTTTTGAGTTAGGATCTTGCTCTGTTGCCCGGACTGGAGTACAGTACTTGGTCATTGCTCATTGCACCCTTGAACTCCTGGGTTCAGGTGATCCTCCCTCCTCAGCCTCCCAAGTAGCTGGGACTACAGGTGCATGCCACCATGCCTAGCTAATTTTTTGATTTTTTTTTGTTGTTGTTTAATGACAAGGTCTTGCTGTGTTGTCCAAACTGGCCTTGAACTCCTGGGCTCCAGTGATCCTGCCATCTCAGCCTCCCAGGGTTCTGGGATTTTTGTTGTGAGCCACCTCACCCAGCCGGTGCTAATTTTAAACTAAAATTTGGTGATCTTGAACATTTGGACTTATGGGTGTTAAAAGATTACAACATGCTGCTGTTAGTCTCCCAGAAATTTTTCTAGGCCTTATGTCTTACTGTGGGAGAACCTTAGGCAAAACATATTTTTTGTTCTCTGTAAGGCCTCAGAAGATAAGTGAGTAGAACGAGTATAAGAGTGAATGATCAATTCCTAGTTCTGCTTCCATTACTGACAGCATTTTTGCTAATGGGGTTTCCTAAGCTTTCTTTATATTGGGACTTACCTGTTGTTAAAACATTTTTATTCAGGTTTCTTAAGAAATAGCTGTAACAAGTTAATATGCTAATAAGTTGTTAACAGCTAATAAGCTAGTAAGACTTGCTTGGCATTACAGAAAAATATTATACGTAAAGAAGTATAATATATATTATAGATTAAAAGCCAAACTGTGGACATTTGGAAGCTTCAAAATCTATTTTTATTCTCTTTAGTAAAATAGTTAATATTAGAAAATTTTATTGTTTTATTTCTGACATTTCTCCTTTTCTCCCAGTGAATTTTTGGCAGAAGACAGTCAAGAGAAATTTTGGAATTTTGTAGAAGCTAGTCAAAATATTGGATCATCAGATCATCACGGTAAAATTGAAGAAAATGCTTTTTTGACTTTGGTGTCTGGGAAAATACTAGGAAAAAGTAGTGGGTAATGGAAAACATTTTTATCTTTAATGACTTGTGTTATGATGGTAGTCAGGAAGAGTCAACATAGCACAAATAAGTATTTTTGAAGTGGTTTATAAATTTGGCTATAAGCAGTACTTTTGGTTCCTTACCTTCCACCCTGCTTTTGTTCTATCATAATTTTTTTATTAAGTTGCTGTGTGACTTTTTTGTGGAAGAATTTCTCATTTTAAAACATTTATTACTGCAACATTTATTGCCTTGCTGAACTATGGTGTGGCCATGTGCTCTTTGAGCTATGGCCAGGCCACATTTTTGTAAGCTTTGGTCCCCTCCCCTACCTTGGGGAGATGAATCTCCCCTTTCTTTCTTTCTTTAATTTGCTTTCTAAATAAATTAAATGCTCTAATCTTAAAAAAAAATTAGTATTAATAGCAATCTGGTTTGATTCACTCTTTTGTTATGAACTAATTATATAGATGGTTTGTTCTCTTTTAAGTTCATTATCATTAAGTTACTACCATCCAGGATGCTTTCCATTTTGGCTGCCAGCCACCTACAACTTGAGTGTCAGGTGATCAAATTGATGCTGTATCCTGTGTCACTTGTTTACAGTTTTTATGATAGACTTTTCTAACTTGATAAATACCATACAGGGCATAAACATTAATGAATAGTTTTTAACTACTCATCGTATATGAGTAGTTAAAAACCTTGAATGTTAAAGTACATTGATAGGTATAAGTCTTTATTGAAGAGAAAATGTTTGAAAATGTATGACTGCTGTTGCATTAATGGACTTGATTAACTTTTTAATTTTCATGAAAATAATACATACTTAAAAAGCCATCTTAATTTCTGTTTTGTGGTGTAGATACTTAAAGGTTTTGAATGAACATCTATAAGTTTTACTAGTTTAGAGTTGAATGAAGTTTACAAAAAATCATTTTTTAAGAGTTTGTAGAAAATGTATCAAAGTGGGTTTATAATACAATTTGAACTCTGACATTTAAAGTGAAATTTCTTTAGTATATGTGATATATATTCTTGGTTAAACTTATGGGAGTATGAATTCTTAGAAGTGACCATAAAGATAAACTAAATGGTTTATTCATTTGAAATGTTATTTATATTGGCAACATTTTGAGGTATTTCTGGTCTCTTCTATGTAGAAGATACTAATGCCTTTTGTTTTTTACTTAGGTCTTTTATATAGAACCTTTTATTTTATTTTTAAAATGTTATTTTTTTATTTTTTTGAGTTGGAGTCTCACTCTGTTGCCCAGGCTGAAGTGCAGTGGCACTCTCACGGCCAATGCAGCCTCGAACTGCTGGGCTGAGGTGATCCTTCTGCTTCAGCCTTCCAAGTGGCTGGAACTATAGGCACGCCCTACCATGCTCAGCTTATTTTTTGATTTACTGTAGAGACAAGGTCTCACCAAGTTGCCCAGGCTGGTCTTGAACCCATGGGCTCAGGCAAGCCTCTCACCTTGGACTCCCAAAGTGCTGGGATTATAGGCGTGAGCCACCATGCCCGGCCATGTTGTTTTGATTTTTATTGTGGAGATGAGGTCTCGTCATGTTACCCAGACTGGTCTCGAACCCCGAGGTTCAGGAGATCTCGCCTCCACTCCTAAAGTGCTGGGATTACAAGTGTGAGCCACGGCTCCAGGCGTCACTGTTTCTTTCAATAAAGAAAGCTTGCTATGTACATTGTTTTGTACCTGGACTTTTCATTTATCCTGAGAAATTTTGTAATACCAGCTCATAGATTTGTTTTTTCCTCTTTCAAATAATTTGGTTCAACTTTTTGTTTGAAAGCTTTTCCCTAAACTTTACAACTTCATCAATATCTCCCCCCCCGTGTTTTTTTTTGAGTCGGGGCCTCACTCTGTCACCCAGGCTAGAGTGCAGTGGCATGACCATGGTTCACCATAGCCTCAAGCCCTTGGGCTCAGGTGATCCCTCTTCCTCAGCCTCCCAAATAACTGGGACTACCGGCATGCTACCATGCTTGGCTAATTTTTTTTGTGGAGACAAAGTTTTGCTATGTTGCCTAGGCTAGTCTTGAACTCCTGGGCTCAATCAATCCTTTTGCCTTGACCTCCTGAATTGCTAGGATTACAGGCATGAGCCACTGCATCTGGCCCGGTATTCTTCAATACCATGTACTTCCTCATCACACTGTTCAGTTTTGTTTAGTTATTTGAGTAGATAACATGTACTAGGCATTATGGATAAAAAGATAAGTCATCGCCTTTGCCTGTGGGGCCCAAAGTCTAGTTGGGGGGTGGATAGCGAATAAATAATTTAGCAAATGAAGTGATATGTAAGAGAGGTGAGCAAACAAGTATTCTGGGATCTAGGAAGAGATGTAGCTAGTTCATTGAAGCATGGGTAGGATTTACGGCAACTTCCATAGTAAGTGGTTTCACAGCTGCATTCTTCCTGAGGAAGTAGGTAGGAGAAAGTCATTCAGGTAAGTGGGAAAATAGTGGTCCAGGGGAGGGAACATATGTAAAGAAGTGAAGAAGAGAGAAAAGAGTCCAGTTGCATTGTATACTCCAGGGAGCTGCAAGCAATTGACTGTTCACGACAGTACATTGGTAAAACTTTGCTATTGCATACCTTTGGAACATACAGCTTTATACTTTATGAACTGTCTTGTTTTGATCTCTCTAGTCATATGAAGTAATTTTGGTTAATGTTCTTTGACAGGTACTGATTATTCCTATTATCATGCAATATTGGAAGCTGCATTTCAGTTTCTGTCGCCTCTGCAGCAGAATTTGTTGAAATTTTGTCTGTCTCTTCGTTCCTACTCAGCAACAATCCAAGCTTTCCAGCAGGTGAGTGCAGTGCTTCTAGAGATCAACGTTTCATGGGACTTATGGTATGATGATTGGATAGATTGCAGTTTGTGCTGGAATTGAATTATAGAATTTTCACTTTTTTGCCTGAAAATTTTTAGGATCTACGATTTGTTTTTAAATAATAAGCAAAACTGGTGTTATGTCTTCAAATTGCAAATTTATAAAAGATAATCTGTACTTATTTTCATGTAAGAAAGCAAAAGAATATCAGCTGGGTATGGTGGCTGAAGCCTGTAATACCAGCACTTTGGGAGGCCAAGGTGAGGGGATTGCTTAAGCCCGTGGGTTCAAGAACAGCCTTGGCAACTTGATGAGACCTCATCTCTACAATAAATCAAAAGATTAGCTGGGTGGGGTAGCACGCACCTGTAGTTCGGCTACTTGGAAGACTGAGGCGGAAGGATCGCTGGAGCCCAGCAGGTTGACGCTGGGGTGGCCGTGAGTGTGTCACTTCACTCCAGCCTGGGTGATGGAGTGAGACTCCAACTCAAAAAAAAAAAAAAGACTACATAGACAACCAGACTTTCTTTATGCAGCACAGCTGGCTAAACCAACAAATCAGAATCTGATTGCAGCTTGTTGGTCTGAAAGCAGCTCACGGGAAATGTTTAGCAACACCATGGGGATGTAGTCAGGAAAATTCAGAATTCAGGAAACATTGTAGGAAAATGATCTAATTTCTTCAATGAATGAATTATAAGAGAAAAGAAAAAAGAGGGACGGAGGAACCTGAAATCAAGAGAGACTTAAAAAGTGTCAACCTAATGCAGTGTGGGGATCTTGTATGTATCTTTAGTTGAACAAACTCCCTTGTGTGTGAGAGAGAGAGAGAGAGAGAGAGATAAACAGAAGAGACAGTCTGAGATATAGTCACCAACTGGATATTTGACATAAAATAAATGTTAATTTAAAAACTATTTTTTATTATAAAGCATATAGGAAAGTACAACAAATACGAAGGGGGATCCAAAAAACCCTGGAATTTATTTATAAAATAATTGTGTATTCTTACAGATTTAAATATCAGTTACCTTCAAAGTACTGTCTGATGCAATACATCTATCAAGATGGTTTTTTCCGCTGCTCAAAATAGTTTTTGAACTCGTCCATTTTGATGCCTTTTAGTGCTTCTGCCATTTTTTCTTTCACCTCTTCCACATGTACAATGTAATTTCCCTTTTAGGACTTTTTTCATCCAGGGAAACAAAAGAAAGTCTCCTGGGGTGAGATTGGGTGAATAGGGCGGGGGGCATGGGGATCTTGCCATCTTTGGTCAGAAACTACTGAATACTCAGCATAGTGTGGCAGGTATGTTGTCATGGTAGAAGAACCAGGCAGCGGTTTGCTGTATCTTGGGATATTTTCTTCTGCAGACTGTGTCACAGCCTTATCCAAACTTCCAAATGAAAACTTTGGTTTACTGTTCTATCAAAAAGAACAAATTTCAAGTGTCCTACATGGGGCCTGTCCTCTAGAAGATAATTCTGGGTTTTTTTGGGGGGTGCTCCTTATATATAGTATAATGAATTACTTTATAGTGAGCACCCTTGTGACTGCCACCCAAGTCCAGAAATGAGACTTGGCCAGGCACCCTGGAAGCCATCCATGTACTCTGTCCCTATCACAGCCACCATTCATCCACCAGGAGAAACCATTCTCTCAACCTGTGTTGGAATTGCTTGCTGTGTTTCTTTATCGTTTCTTGCCCAAGAGGTGCATCGCCATACAACAGATCTTAGTCTTTTCCAGCTTTTAAAATTTGGTAGCCGGGCTTGGTGGCTCAGCCTGTAATCCCGCGCCTTTGGGAGGCTGAGGTGAGTGGATTGCCTGAGCCCGCGGGTTCGAGACCCGCCTGGGCAGCGAGACCTCATCTCTACAATAAACCAAAAAATCAGCCGGGCGTGGTAGCGCATGCCTGTAATTCCGGCTACTCGGAAGGCTGAGGCAGAAGGATCGCCGGAGCCCAGCAGGTTGAGGCTGCGGTGGCCGGGAGCGGCCACTGCACTCCAGTCTGGGCAACAGAGTGAGACTCCAACTCAAAAAAAAAAAAAAAATTTGGTAATTTGGGGGAAGTTTCTTAATTTATAGGTATTCCTTTTATTCTTTTTCTGTTGTGTAACTTGGACCATTTGCACTGTAGATTTTTTTCTTAGTCCTTGTTTTGTTGATCACATACTCATGATGGAGTTAAGTATATTCCTCTGTTCTTTGTTTCCTGGAAATTGACACCTGGATCCTGAGACTTGATGAAGATTGGGTTTCCTCCCTTTGTCAAATCTATAGGTAGTGTTCTAGTATTTTGTTAGGAGGCAACTAATATCTGATTTTCTCTTTTTTAATTACTGCGTCTGTGCTTAATCTATTAATTTGGAGTTGTAATGTGGTGACTCATTATGTCATTTCTCTCTCCTTTGTTTCTGGAACATGGATGTAAATAGGCTTAAAACCTTACCTGGTACTGTTCGGTGATGCTGTTCACATAGGAAAGGCAGAACACATGCCTGATGGTTTGCTTTTATTTCTGAATGAGTTTGATTCACTAGCATTGTTTTACTTTTTGACCTTTTAGGGTTTTTTCCCAACCTTTTTATTGTACACACAACAGAAAGTCTACTGTTTTAATCATTTTTAAACATACAGTTTAGTGGTATTAAGTACATTCAAATTATTGTATAACCATCACTGCTCTCTGTCTTCAGACTGTTTTTTCATCTTGCATAATTGAAAATAATAGCTCCCAATTTTCCCTCCCCCTTCCCTTCAGGAACCACCATTCTACTTTTTTTTCTGAGTCAAAGTATCATTCTGTCACCCAGGCTGGAATGCAGTGGCACACTCATGGCTCAATCTGCTGGGCTCCGACCATCCTTCTGCCTCAGCCTCCTAAGTAGCTGGAACTATAGGCACACGCCGCCATACTTAGCTAATTTTTTGATTTCTTGTGGAGGCCAGTTCTTGCCAAGTTGCCCAGGCTGGTCTCCAACCCTTAGGCTCAGGTCATCCTCTTGCCTCCGCCTCGCCTCGTCATGAGCTATCAAACCCATCTCTACTTTCTAAATCTGAATTTCAGCTAGGCGCAGTAGCTCACACCTGTAATCCTAGCACTTTGGGAGGTCAAGGCAGGAGAACTGCTTGAGCCCCGGAGTTCAAAATCAGCCTGGGCAACATAAAGACCTTGTGTCTAAAAAACAATACAAATTAGCTGGGTGGAGTGGGGCATGCCTGTAGTCCCAGCTACTCCGGAGGCTGAGGTGGAAGGATCACCTGAGCTCAGGAGGTAGAGACAGCAGTGAACTTTGATTGTGCCACTGTATCGAAAGAAATGTATCAACATTTCTTTCCTGTTTGTGGCTGAATAATATCCTATCATATGTATATAGTGCGTTTTGTTTATCTGTTTATCTCCCATGGACGTTTGGGTTGTGTCCACCTTTTGGCTGTCATGAATACTGCTACAGAACATTGGCATACAAGTATCTGGTTGAATCTCTGCATTCAGTTCTTTCTGGTAAATACATTGTAGGCAATTCCTAGATAATATGGTAATTCTGTGTTGAACATTTTGCGGACCCACCAAACTGTTTACCATTGTGGCTGTACCATTTTATATTCCTACCAGTAATGCATGAGGGTTCTATTTTCTCCACATCCTTCCCAACACTAATTATTTTCTGATTTGTAAATAGAGGTCATCGTAATGGGTAAGATGTGGTATCTCATTGTGGTTTTGATTTGCTTTTCTCTAATGATGCTAATGTGATTAATGGCCATTAGTATATCTTCTTTGGAGAAATTTCTATTCAAATCCTTTGCCCATTTTTGAATACAGGTTGTTTGGTTTTTGTTTTTGAGTTGTGGATCTTATGTATTCTGGGTATTCTGTATCAGATACATGATTTGCAAATATTTTCTCCTATTCCATGGCCTGCCCTTTTACTCTGTTAATAATGTCCATTGGCTGGGCTCGGTGGCTCAGCCTGTAATCTCACACTTTGGGAGGCCGAGGCAAGTGAATTGCCTGAGCCCACGAATTCGAGACTCACCGGGGCAACTTGGCGAGACCTCGTCTCTACAATAAATCAAAAATTAGCCAGGCGTGGTCGCGCGCACCTGGAGTTCCAGCTACTCGGAAGGCTGAGGCGGAAGGATCGCCAGAGTCCAGCAGGTCGAGGCTGCGGTGGCCAGGAGCGTGCCACTGCACTTCAGTCTGGGCGACAGTGTGAGACTCCAACTAAATAAATAAATAAATAAATAAATAAAATGTCCATTTATGCACAAAGTTTTTGTAGTTCGGTTTATCTATTTTTTCTTTTGTTGTCTGTACTTTTTGTATCATATCCAAGAAATAATTGCCAAATCCACTGTTCTGAATATTTTCCCCTATGTTTTCTAAGAGATTCACAGTTTTAGCTCTTAAGTTTAGGTCTTTGACCCATGTTTGAATTTTGTATATGGTGTAAGGTAATGGTCCCACTTTGTTCTTTTTAAATTTTTTTTAAGAAACAGTGTCTCACTATGTTGCCTAGGCTGGATTTTAACTCCTGGGCTCAGGCAGTCCTCTTGCCTCAGCCTCCCAAGCAGCTGGGACTACAGAAGCCTGCCATCACAACTGACCCACCTTTATTCTTTTGCAGTGGGATATCTGCTTTTCCCTGCACCATTTGTGGAAAAGACGTTTCCCATCGAGTGGTCTTTGCACTTGTTGAAAATTATTTTACCACCGTATATGTGAGAGTTTATTTTCGGGCTCTCTCTTCCATTGATTTATTGTCTGTCCTTACCATTACCACACTCTTTGAATGCTGTAGCTTTGTGCTAATTCTGGAAATGAGGACATGTCAGTTCTCCATTGATACTACCCTGATAGTCTTTGTGTCCTTGCTATCTGATTTGTTTAGTTTCAGGCCCATTTTGTTTATCTTTGGCTCTAGATTTGTGATCAGTTATTTCTCTAAGAAGTTCAGTAAAGTTTTTTGTTTATTTTGGCGGGAAATAGTACTTTAAGAGGAAAATCCAGGCACTAGGGATATCTATTGCTAATATGTCATTTTTCCTAGACCTTTTAAGTGGACAGAAATATGAAATAACTACATATATGTTTTAAGGCATAATATATAAAACTATGTAAAGATGATACACTTTGTTAGTTCATACAATTCAAATTCAGGACTACTTTGTAACCTCCATGTCTTTTTTTCCCCATGGAGAATCCTACTTCCCAAGGATGAGGGATTATAATTAGGTTATCTCATGATTACTCATCCGTGGTATATACACAGTAGTCTTAATAACAATACTCATAAGCTTGCCACCAATTGCATTTACTGAACCCAGTTAAAAATTTTTCCTTTGCCTATGATCCCCATTCTCTCCCACCTTTATTATTTATTTATTTATTTATTTTTGAGTTGGAGTCTCACTCTGTCACCCAGACTGGAGTGCAGTGGCACGCTCCTGGCCACCGCAGCCTTGACCTGCTGGGCTCCGGCAATCCTTCCGCCTCAGCCTTCTAAGTAGCTAGAACTACAGGCGTGCGCTACCATGCCCGGTTGATTTTTGGTTTTATTGTGGAGATGTGGTCTCGCCAAGTTGCCCAGGCGGTTCTCGAACCCATGGGCTCAGGCAATCCGCTCACCTCGGCCTTCCAAAGCGCTGAGATTACAGGCTGAGCCACCGAGCCTGGCTTCCCCTGCTTTTAAACAAAAGAGTATATTCTGCTTAAAAAGGGCATAGGTATTTCATATGATACTCTCTCATTTTAACCCTCATTTTATCTTAGTTCTGTAAATAATTTATGTCTTAATTGCTCACCACCAGTCGGTTTGTAAAATGTCTCTAGTCAGTTGGCTTCTCTGATGTTGCTTCCTGGTAGATTTCTCAAGAAGGGCTCATAGGAACAGTATTTCATCAGTTTTTGTATATTTACGAATAGTTTCTATGTGCCCTTTGTACTTGAAAGTCTGGATATAAAACCTTGGTTTATATTTTCTTTCTTTGACTGTCTTAAGTATATTCCATTTTTTTTCCAGCATAAAGTCCTCCTACAGAAAGTGTGATGTTACTCTCATTTTCTTTCCCTCAAAAGTCTCTTGCTCTTTTTGTTTAGAGGCCCAAATGATTTTTTTAAGTCCTAATTTATTAGAATATACCTTAGTGGTGCTTGTTCTGGGTCAATATTCTTAGGTATATAAAATGTTCTTTTAATTTATAGTTTCAAATCATGTTTTATTTTAGGAACTTCTGACATCATAGTTTGTTCTCCCTCTTTTTTTTTCTTTTTGAATTGAGAGCCCTCACTCTGTCATCCAGGCTGGAGTGCAGTGGCACAACCAGGGCTCACTGCAGAATCGACCTCCGAGACTCAGGCGAGCCTTCCACCCCAGCCTCCTGAGTAGCTGGGACTGCAGGCATGTGCCACCATGCCCGCTTGAATTTTTCTTTTTGCTTTTGGTAGAGATGAGGTAACAGGATGTTGCCCAGGCTGTCCTCAAACGCCTTGGCCCGGCACTCTGCTCGCCTTAGCCTCCCACAGTGCTGGGATTGCAGGCGTGAGCCACGGCAGCCGGTCCCCTTTTCTTTATCTTCTCCAGTGATGCATGTCGTCTGAATATTGGATTTTTTTATTTTTTGCCTGTCTTCATGATTTGTCATTTCCTCTTGAATATTTTTTCTTCATTTCTTTTTGATGTGTAGATCTTTTTCTTTTCACCTTTTATTTCTCCTTAGTCATTACTTGTTATATTTATTTTCATGCTTCTTCTAGTTTAGTCTTTAATGTAAAATGATTTCTTTTCTCGAGTTCTGTCACTTCATTTCTGAATCTTACTCATTCTCATTTGTTATTTTTTTATGTCTGAAATTGTCTTAATGCATTTTAACTTGTTTGAAATTGTAGGTTACATTTTTTATCTGTCTTCTGGCTATGTATATTTGACATGGTTTTGTTGTTCAATATGGTAGGCACTAGCCATGTGTGACTTTTAAAATATAAATCAATAAAAATTAAATGAAATAAAAAATTTACCTCTCCAGTTGTACTAGCCACATTTCAAATACTCAGAAGCCACATGTGACATGTAGTACCTTTTAGGACAGTGCAGATATAGACAATTTCTGTCACTGCAGTAATTTCTATTTTATAGTGCTGGCCTGTAAGTATGTAACTGTTCCTTTTTTCATCCTTACTATAGCTTTGTGTGGGATTTGACAAGGACTTTTAAGCTCATTTAAATGTGAAATTAGTTATACTTTTTAGAAGTTGGCATGGCTCTCTCTTCTGTTGCTTTTATGAGGTGTTAAAATACTGTGGCTTACTTTCTGAGATTTCCTGACTCTTCCTCTCCTGCACTTTTATTTAGACTTTCTCTTCTATTGTCTCTCTGTGTCTCTGTCCTACTGAAGTTTTATTCTATACTCAGCAGTTTCTCCATAGAGTGTGGACATGTTCTGGAAGGGAGTTGTGGCTTGTGATTTTCAAGAATTCAGGGTTGCTGTACTGTACAGGATAGACCCCTTGGCCTACTGTGCTTGAAAATCCGCTGACTATTTTGGGTTTTCATGTTCTCAGGACCATCACATCCCCTGTGGCTTCCCTCTGCATACTTGCAGGTCTTACTAGTGTTTTGTGTTGTTTTGTCCTGAGAAATGGGATCCGTGGATTTTTCATTTTGCTAACAGTTGCTCTGGTTTTATGGGAAAAAATTGGAAAATTATGCTACCTGTTGCCACTTTTGCAGCACACTACTGACTTTCTAAAAAATGTGATAATGGTATTTTTTAATGAAAATCTTTCATTAATACGCTAAACTGTTACAAATGAAATACGTTATTTGGAATCTGTGGTAAAATGATCCAGTAGAGCTTGGTGGAAAGGTAGATGAAGTGAGATTGGCCGCGAGTTTGTAATTATTGAATTTGAATGGTGGGTGTGTAGGGGTTATTATACTGTCCTTTTTGTGTTTGTACTTTTTAGTAATAATTTGCCAAAAATATGAATAACCAATTTTTCATAGCAAGCTTTCCATTTCTCCCCACCTTTTCTTAATTATTTGTATACAAAGAAAAGGACATCTTAATATTGATATGCATACATTAGTGTTTGTCATTATTTCCTTTCCTTTTTCCATTTCTTTCTTGAATCTGAGTCTCCATTGCCCAGGCTGGATTGTAGTGGCACGCTCACAGCTGCCACATTCTTGACCTGCTGTGCTCAGGTGATCCTTTCACCTCAGCCTTCCAAGTTGCTGGAACCACAGGTGCACACCACCACACCCAGCTAATTCTTTTTGATTTATTGAAGAGACGAGGTCTTTCCAAGTTGTCCAGGCTGGTCTTGAACCCCTGGACAGTCCTCAGGCAGTCCTCTTGCCTTCGCCTCCCAAAATGCTGGGATTACTGATGTGAACCAGCCATCCTTTTTCCATTTCATTATTCTAATTCTTCTCAAAGTGCCTGTCATTAGAGTTGCAGATTTACTTGTCTCATTATGCCTTGGCATTAATGCATTTCATTCTATGCGTACACTCACATCTCATTCAATTTTTCCCTTGAGTAACTTATTGTGCACCTTATGTAATTTTTTACCTTTCCATATGGATTCTTTTTTATTTTTAGGCCCAGTTTTTTTTTTAGATCCTATGTAATTCTTTTTATTTCAGTGAGGGACTTCACATTAATTTGCATCTTGTACTTAGAGATAGCATAGTTATACTATGGCTTTTGAAATTGATACTTGTGTCTTAGTTTTCTATAAGGTGAATCATGTATTCCCTGAATGTCTTTTTATATCTTCTGAGATAGATTTTAGCATTCTGTTTGGGGGATAACACTAGCATCTATCTCCTGGGGCCATATGGGAGGACCTATGTAAAATAATAGAAGGAACGCACGGTTGGTACGGAAGGCTTTTACTTTCCTGGGACAGAGTAGATTTTTGATAGGATTTTGGGTTTGCTTTTTTTGAGTTGGAGTTTTTCTCCATTGCCCAGGCTGGAGTGCAGCGGCACACTCATGGCCACCCCAGCATTGACCTAACGGACTCCAGCGATCTTTTCACCTCAGCCTTCCAAGTAGCTGGAACACAGGCATGCACTACCATGCCTGGCTAATTTTTTATTTGTTGTAGAGACGAGGTCTCACCAAATTGTCTTGAACCTGCGGGCTTAGGCAATTCGCTTGCCTCAGCCTCCCAATGTGCTGAGATTACAAGCTAAGCCTGGCCTGTGTTTGCTTTTATTGATGTGGTTTTATTATATAATTTAATCACCTATTTAGAATATGCACGTCTGTATCTCATCTTTGGTTAGACATTTTAAAAAATATGTATTATGTCTTGTGTGACAGATAGCAGCTGATGAACCTCCACCAGCTGGATGTAATTCATTTTTTTCAGTGCATGGAAAGACGACTTGTGATTTTGATACCCTTGAGACTCTTCTACTAACAGCACCTGAAAGGTAGATCATGTGTTTATTTTAATGTAGTTCATTTCCTTGTGCTTCTTCTGTATTAAGTCTTTTCTGTTGTTTGCAGGTGTAAGAGTATGGATTTTAGAATCAGACTGACTAAATCTGAATCTCAGCTCCATCACTTAAGATCATTTTATGAAATGGGACAAATAACTTTCTTTCTCATCTTATTTCAAAAGGGAGATTATAGAGTATTTCATCTTACTATTTAGTAATAACTGTATCTGAGAGCTTTGTTATTAGTTTAAAAAGGAAAAAACTATGTATTAAAGCCAGTGCCTGAAGCAATGATATTAATGATAATGATCTCAGGATATTATTAGTTACAGACAAAGAAGAGTATTTTAAAGATAATTGCAGGCTTGATTTCAATATTAAATTGGTAATTAATGCATCAGTTTTTTTGCCTAAAGGTAGGTGTCCTGTGGTAGACAACTCTGCAGCCTCTCTGTTTTGCTGTCTGGCTAGGGCAGCAAGCTCTTGTACCTCCTTTAATGCTGTTATAAATAAAGACAGTGGAATCCCTTCGGGTCCCCTCCCACTGTGGGAGCTTTTCTGTCTTCTCAATAAATCCTGCTTTCTCAAAATTAAAAGTAATTAGATAAATAAAGACAGTGATTTTTATGGTGTTGGCCTATTCTATCCCTAATAATAATGGCAGATTAGGGAAAGTAGGTCTTCTTCAGTCAGATTGTATGTCTAGCACCTGTCCTCTGCCCACCAAATGGCACTAGTGCTTTTTTCTCAGAGTGACAACCAAAAGTGCAGTGTGTGTTTCAGCCATCTCACGGTCACAGTATGGACATTTGAAAATGGCTATATGGCCGTGCCCTGTAGCTCTTGCCTGTAATCCCAGCACTTTGGGAGGAGGAGGCAAGACCAGCCTGGGCATCTTGGCAAGACCTCGTCTCTACAACAAATCAATAAATTAGTCGGGTGTGGTGGCACGTGCCTGTAGTTCCAGCTACTTGGAAGGCTGAGTCCAGCAGGTCGAGGCTGTGGTGGCCACTGCACTCCAGCCTGGGCAACAGTGAGACTCCTACCCAAAACAAAAACAAAAACAAAACAAAACAAAAATGGCTCTTGTAATAAAGTGGTTCTTTCTTAGGGGAAACAAAATCGATGGCATGTCGTTTTTTTAAAAACTGTTCAACTTGCTACAACACTAGTGTGTCCTCTTCTGTAACTACTTTCAATGGTTTGGCAAATATGTTTTTAGACATTTTTTTCTGTGGTTTTAAATTGATGTACGTAGGTAGGTTTATTTTTACAAGCGGCATCTTTCCATTTAGTATGAGTAGGTGTACCTCATTATATTTTTAACATTTGTGTCATAACCTATGTAAGACTCCTGCAATTTATTTCTCGTTGATGGTTTTTAAGTCATTTACATTTTTTGCTATTACAATAAGACTGTACTGAGCATCCTGATTCATATGTTTTAACCTTCTGTTGAATTATATATAATTTATTATAATAGGGATTGGTAGGTCATAAAGTCTACACAGTAAGAACTATTAATATCTTGATGCTGTCCTTAGAGAAGCTTTTTTTGGGGAGAAGTTTTAAAATTTGTGAGGAAAACAAATGATACATCCATTAGTAGGATGATAATGGCAGTAAAAATGGTAGAAGTGGGAAACTTAACTGTAATTGGCAAGTAACACGTTTGATGTCATCCTCTGTTTTTTGTGTTGTATGTACTTATGTTTTCAGGTAAAAGGGTAATCATATTCTATTTATATGGTAGAAAATGTACTCACGTTTTATTACTCAGATTTTAATTCATTTGCTAGCTTTTCTTTCCCCTTTTTAGGAATTGATAGCAATTATTAATCAAATTATACTTTTATAGTTAACTTTTTTTTTTTTTGAGTTGGAGTCTCACTCTGTCGCCCAGACTGGAGTGCAGTGGCCGCTCCTGGCCACCACAGCCTTGACTTGCTGGTCTCCAGCGATCCTTCCACCTCAGCCTTCCAAGTAGCTGGAACTACAGGCGCGCGCTACCACGCCCGACTCATTTTGATTTATTGTAGAGATGAGGTCTCGCCAAGTTGCCCAGGCGGGTCTCGAACCCGCGGGCTGAGGCAATCCACTCACCTCAGCCTCCCAAAGGAGTGGGATTACAGGCTGAGCCACCGAGTCCGGCTAATAGTTAACGTTTTTATAATGTACTCTTATTATTTTTTTTAGCACAGGCCAGTCCTCACTTTTATTATTTTTAATCATGAACAAATCAGACTCCTACCTGACAGTTTTTTTTTTAAAGAAATGACGGTATAAAGCACTTTATTGCAATAATAAAACTTGGAACTCATGTGGTGCCGCAGGAGGGAGGTAGCAACAATTTCTCTCACCAAATCACTCTACAAGGTGGCAAAGGGGTGAGAACGAGCTGAGGGAGGAAAAGCCAGGAAGCTTTCAGATCAGCAGAGGGAGCCAAGCATCAAAAAATATGAGATGCTGAAGCTTCATAAGAGAACATTCAGGGGTTTGTCAAGTTGGGTGTGGTAGCTCACGCCTGCAATCCCAGCACTTTGAGAGGCTCAGACGGGAGGATCGCTTGAACCCAGGTGTTTGAGACCAGTCTAGGCAACATAGCAAAACCCTGTCTCTACAAAAAAAAATATCTTCTTAAGTTAGCTGTGCATGGTGGTGCATGCTTGTAGTCTCAGCTACTTGAGAGGCTGAGGCAGAAGGATCACCTGAGCCCAGGATATCAAAGGTGTGGTGAGCTGTAATCATTGCCACTGTACTCCAGCCTGGGTGACAGAGTGAGGTCCTGACTCCCCAGAAAAATAAAAAAAAGATTTTGTCAAGATTACTGGGCTTTCATTGCGTGTTAAGGTTTATAAATGGCACCTTCTATCTAAACGTTCAATTAAAATTCTTAAAATTTAGGAAGTGGTGGAACTTTGAATGTTACAAGATAACAAAATTCCTTTAGAAAAACCACAGGATGAAAAAATATATCAGCCAGGCCATTAAAAAGGCTTCTGAGGTCCTTGCTGGTCAGGGACAGATGCCTGTAGTGTCTGACATTACAGTGAAAATGATCTGCTTTCAAAAGGCAGGGAGTCGAGCCGGGCTTGGTGGCTCAGCCTGTAATCCTGCACTTTGGGAGGCAGAGGTGAGTGAATTGCCTGAGCCCGCGGGTTCGAGACCCGCCTGGGCAACTTGGCGAGACCTCATCTCTACAATAAATAAAAAATGAGCCGGGCGTGGTAGCGCGCGCCTGTAGTTCCAGCTACTTGGAAGGCTGAGGCGGAAGGATCGCCAGAGCCCAGCAGGTCGAGGCTGTGGTGGCTGGGCACGGCCACTGCACTCCAGTCTGGGTGACAGAGTGAGACTCCAACTCAAAAAAAAAAAAAAAGGCAAGGAGTTTAAGAAGACCATGGGGTGGGGCTGATGGAGGCAAAGATTCTTGCCCTCCCCACTTCAGTTTTGGGTAGGGCTTTTCATTAACCAGGGACATCTTTCAACTTAGAGACTAATTCGGCCCTCAGTAGGGCCTCACATCTGCTATGGCTTTGCAGTACAGCTGCAAGAATGTTTACTATATAATAGATACAAATTTCATCCCCCCACATAATAAAGATCTTGCAACCCCCTCCCCAACACCAATTCTTATTCTGAAGATAACCCATCACTTGTGCTGCTAATAGTTGACTGTTTGCGTAATTGGAAAACTAGATCCGAAGGCCTGAAACTGAACCTTCAAAATAAAATGAGTAGCGAGGGTTATGGCAAATAGTTTAGGTAAACACACATATGAGGAGAAAGGGGAAAAGGAAATGAAGTTGTGGGAAGCAAAGTGGAGTGACAGAACACATTCAATCGGGGCAGATGTCTATATTGAGTGCACGGGAACACTAGGAACAGCTCTTGTGGATTCTGTGCATGTGTCTGGAGCCGCCAGCTCCCTCCATGGCAGGTCCAAGAATGGAGCTACAGGAGGAGGCCGTTTCAGTTTTAGAAGCTCCACATGAAGATGAGAATGGCATGTGATGGGATAGTGCCAGGTTGCCCAGTGGCACAGTAGGCATAGTTTGCAGACATAGTCAATTTGATTCTCTGACTCATCTTTCCCAGGGTGACATTCCCAGTCACAGAGCACCTCCTGCTTGCCTAGGATAAACTTAAAGCGCTTGTTTCTGTCCCAGGAGGAGTCAGATTTCTTTTCGTCTTCAAGCGTCCCTGTGTCATATACGATGCAGGGCTGGCCTAGCTTCTGGAAGGGCTCCTGACTCCACCTGTACTACCATGGCACCAGGGCAGGTGGGCAGGGGCGCAGCCTGTGGCGTGGACACGTGGGCCTGGCAGCAGTTCCACGGCTCTACCTTGTCCCTCTGTACATCCCCTGCGCTCATGTGCATGACAGGAGTGGTCTTATTAAGTGAAAACTATTTAAGACTGTGCTACCCTTTATATTAAGATGCTTCTAATCCTCGTTTAAATTATCATTGCCTTAGTTTGTATTTTGAACTGGTTTTAGTGTTTAAACTTCTTTTTAAAGTTTAAGGTTTTAAACTTTTAATATTTATTTTCAGACCAAAACCTTTACTGTTCAAAGGAGATCACAGATATCCCTCATCTAATCCTGAAAGCCCAGTGGTGATTTTCTACTCTGAGATTGGCTATGAGGAATTTTCTAATTTTCACCGTCACCTTGTCTCAAAAAGTAATGCAGGCAAAATCAATTATGTGTTCAGGCATTACCTATCTGTAAGTATTGACTTAGTTCATGACTTTTTAAAATATTACTTTACCCAGCATGACTTTAGGACATAAGTTAATAATTTTCCTCCTTATGAAGTAGTTTAGTTTTTTGAACTACTTTTTTTGAGAAATTCAGTACTTTGATCATATCTATTATTTGCATGTAAGAAGTGCTTGGCTTGCCTTTCCAAGGAAATGGTAAAACAATTACGCTTAAAAAATGGCTTGATAAAGTTTACATTTTATTTCAAAATAAACCATGTAAATAATATTTACTGATTTTTTCTCTGTCTTTACAGAGACAGGGTCTTGCTGTGTTGCCCAGGCTGGCCTCTCACTCCTGGCCTCAAGCAATCCTCCTGCCTCAGCCTCCCAGAGTGCTGGGATTACAGGCATAATTTGCCTCACCCGGTCTGGAACTGATTCTTGAGTTCAGTTCCTTTTCCAATATATTTTTTTCTGTGTGACACTTTCATTTGGTGGAAGTGGAGGGGTTTATAAAGAGGTGAAATCAGGAGAGAATTGATTTAAAATTAAGCTTTTAAGACCTTGAGTAACATTCAGCATTTAAAATATTTACTTGTAAAGATTGCTACCCTTTAAAGTTTCTGTGTCCTAATAAGCTCTGTAAATATTGAGTGCTGAGTCTACACAAGTAAAAGAACAATTTTAATTGAAAATTAATTCAAGTAGAAACAGATTTATTAAAGTTCAATTTTTGACCGGACTCCCAGGCCCTGTTACTGGATTTAACAATTTAAATATCTAAAGGGCCATCATTGTTCAGAATAGTGGTGACCTTATGACATTTGTCAGGCAAGCTTTGCCTGAAGGTATTTAAATTCAGTAGAAACATAAACTGATGGTTCCAACAAAGCACTTCTGGGATTGAGACCTTACCTGTTTTCAACTCTGTTCTGTAGGGTCTGGAACTTCTTTGGCTCTTTCTCCATTTCTTCCCATGGTTAGGAACCTTTGTCCTTTCAGATGTTCATTCATCTGGTTTTCCATCTACTTTGGAATTCCCATTCCCACAATTATGGCAGGATACAAAATATCAAGGAGGCTAGAATTTTGTAGAGCGAGAAACATGGGCTCTAAACTGAGTTTTAAACATAGAATCGGCTGGGCTCGGTGGCTCAGCCTGTAATCCCAGCACTTTGGGAGGCTGAGGCGAGTGGACCTGAGCTCATGGGTTTGAGACCCACCCGGACAACTTGGCGAGACTTTAAAAAATTAGCCGGGTGTGGTGGCACGCACCTCTAGTTTCAGCTACTTGGAAGGCTGAGGTGGAAGGATCTCCGGAGCCCAGCAGGTTGAGGCTGCGGTGGCTGGGAGCATGCCACCGCACTCCAGTCTGGGTGACAGAGTGAGACTCCAACTCAAAAAAATATAATCAGTATTTTAATAGTAGGTAAGTGCTTTTACTACTGTTGTATTTTGGTAGGTTTTGGGCTTTAAAAAATTACTTATTGAACTCTCTGGGCCACAGTTGATAACTTTAAAAAACATGTTTAAAAATATCGTGAGTGCCTAGTCCTAGATAATTACTAGTAGAAGCAGGGTGGACATGGCCATGCTGTGTGCACCGTGGCATGTAGAGAGCAAAGTGGTAATGGTGGAATATGCTCTGTTGCAGAATCCCAGGAACGAGCCTGTTCACCTCTCTGGCTATGGTGTGGAACTGGCCATTAAGAGCACCGAGTACAAGGCCAAGGATGATACTCAGGTGAAAGGTGAATTTGTGAAAATAAGACAGTGTGTTTTCTTTACATATGAGTTAAAGGGGGATTTGTTTCCATAACGAAAATGAATAGGCTGGGCTTGGTGGCTCAGGCTGTAATTGCGGCAAGTGGATTGCCTGAGCCCACGGGTTCAAGACCCACCTGGCCAACTTGGCGAGACCTCGTCTCTACAATAAATAAAATAAATTAGCTGGGCATGATAGCGCACACCTGTAGTTCTGGCTACTTGGAAGGCTGAGGCGGAAGGATCACTGGACCCCAACAGAGATAGTGTGCCACTGCACTCCAGGAGTGTGCCACTGCACTCCAGTCTCCAACTCAGAAAAAAAAAGAATAGATTTAGGAGTGTGCTCACCTTGTTTGAATCCTGGTGCTGTTATATTTGAGTGGGCAATCTTAAACAAACTTTCTAGGTTTCTCCCAAGTAATAATACACGTTTCTACAAGATTTGAGAGGAGTAAATAAGATGTGGGGGGGGGACCCCAATTAAAAAAACAGAATTATCTTTGGAAGACGGGCCCCTTGTAGTAGAGTCTCATTACTCGGTAAGCATTCTAGGAACCCAGTGGCCTCAGTGTGCCAGCTAGCGTCATTGGGAGAGGCTGTGTTTGGCTTCCGTTAATTTTCTTTTGAGAGTCTTGCCCATTTCATGATGGGTGAGTTACAAGCACTCTTGCCCACACCATGCTGAGTGTTCAGCAGTTTTTGACCAAAAATGGCTTGACCGCCATGCCCTATTCACCGGATCTTGTGCCGAGCGACTTGTTTTTGTTTCCTCGATGAAAAAAGTTCATACAGGAGAACGTTTTGCTGATGTGGAAGAGGTGAAATAAAAAACAGTAAAAAAAACTAAACGGCATCAAAACGGACAAGTTCAAAAACTGTTTTGAGCAGTGGAAAAAGCATCTCGATAGATGTATCAAACAGAGAATACTTTGCAGGTGACTGAAGTTTAAACATGTAAGAATAAATAGAAAATTTTAATAAATCTGGGATTTTTTGGGTCCCCCTCATATAAGTAAGGAATTTGGTATGACTTTTTGCTCAAAAATGTTCAGTAAGTGGTAGCTATTATTAATGTTATGTGGGTTACAAATAGCCATTTTTTTTTAAGAAAGAAAAGTTTATTTAAAAGTAAACTAGAGAACAAGAAAGAAGAAAGAAGATTCGCCTCCCCAAGGTCAGCGGGGGGGGGCGAAGCCAGGGTGCATGGCAACAGCTGCAGCTTGAGGAGCACGTGGCCATGCTGGAGTACAGCAAGGCGGTGGCCCTGTTAGTTTGTGACTCCAAGGTGAAAGTTTAAAGTAGCCTATATATATCAGCAGTGTTCTGTTCTTAATTACTTTCTGTGCTTTAGTATGGATTTAGTATGGATACAGTTTAGTATGGATTCTTCCTTTTGTGTAATACTCTAGGGTTTTGGGCTTATTATTTCAGTCACAAATTTTATATTCTTTTTATTTCTTCCTTTTTAGCTCGTCTTAAAGGTAAAACATGATCAGTTTGGGCAGTAAAACAGTGGAAAATCTAGTACTTCATCATGCTGTTTTCCTCAGTAATTGTATTTAGGATTAACTCACCTAATTGCAAATTCTTCGGAATTTTGACATTGAAAAATTATTTATTTATAGTATTTAAAGCTATGAAGCTGGAAAAAAAATTTTTTGTAGGGAAATGGCTTGCCATGTTGCCCAGACTTGTCTTGAACTCCTGGCCTCAAGCAATCCTCCCACCTTGGTCTCCCAAAGTGTTGGGATTATAGGCATGAGCCACGATGCTTGGCCTAATTCTGAATTTTCTTTTGTATTTTGAGTCGAGTATTATTCTTTCACCCAGGTGGGAGTGCAGTGGCATGGTCACAGCTCACTGCAGCCTTGACCTTCTGGGCTCAGGTAAACCTTTTGCCTCAGCCTCCTGAGTAGCTGGGACTACAGGCATGGACTACCACCATGCCTGGCTAATTTATTTATTTATTTATTTATTTATTTATTATTTATTTATTTTTAAGAGATAGTATCTGGTTAGGTTGCCCAGGCTGATCTTAAACTCCTTGTCTCAAGCTATTGTCTCTCCTTGGCCTCCCAAAGTTCTGAGGTGATAGGGAGGAACCACTGCATCCAGTGCTAATTTTGAAATTTTTAGCATATAAGTTTTTTTACAGTTACAGGGGTAAATACATTTTTACTTTATCTGGGATGACAGGAAATATTAAAAAACATATTTATTCTGTTCAATGAACTATTGCAAAAGGTTAATTGGTGTATTCAGCATTTTAAATGGTATGATTTCAGATATTTCTGTTTTTTAAAAAACTCATTTAAATTTTATGAGGTTTAAGAGATTAGCAACATTTTTGTGTCTCATCTGAACACTGACACATGTATTTTCTATGCTTTCATAGGAACGGAGTTAAATACCACAGTGATTGGTGAAAATGATCCTATTGATGAAGTTCAAGGATTCCTCTTTGGAAAATTAAGGTATATGTGGTCTACATATTTTGGGAAATACCCTTATTTTTCTTAATCTCCAGACTTTCTTTCAATCTGAGCATCATCTTTCTCATTATTGCCTGAGTTACAGATCTAACAGCACTTTACTTATGTAATTTTTTTGTTTGTTTGTTTTGTTTTGTTTTGTTTCATTTTGAGTTGGAGTCTCACTCGGTCGCCCAGACTGGAGTGAAGTGGCCACTCCCGGCCACCGCAGCCTCGCCTGCTGGGCTCCGGCGATCTTTCCACCTCAGCCTTCCGAGTATCCGGAATTACAGGCGCGTGCTCCCACGCCTGGCTGATTTTTTGATTTATTGTAGAGATGAGGTCTCGCTGCCCAGGCGGGTCTCGAACCCGCGGGCTCAGGCAATCCACTCACCTCAGCCTCCCAAAGGCCCGGGATTACAGGCTGAGCCACCAAGCCCAGCTACTTATGTAATTTGAAATGAAGAAGCAGCTAGTTTGTTTGTGATTTTCAGTTGTTCTGAAGCACATTATTCTTTTTTTTGTTTTGTCTTTTTGGTGTGCTTGTTTTCAATTTTTAATTGATGCATAATAATTGTACACGTGGATGGGATACGTGTGATATTATGGTACATGCATACAACATGAAGCACATTCTCTTTTTTTTCTTTTTTTTTTTTAGTGTTATGATACAATGGTACATGTTCATATTTTATTTCAAATTGGTTTGCTTATCACCTATTTCAAACCATTAATAGTGAAATGTTACTTGTGAATAATAAAAAATTATCTTTTCATTATTAACAATAAACATTCTAATATATTAATAAGAATTAACCATGTCAAATATTATTATCAATAAATGGGCAACACGTTATTCTCAAATGATGCTATGTGGCTTAAATTTTTTCTTTTTTCTTTTTCTGGACCTCTCAGTTGATGGCATTAAGCTATGTATCATTTTTTGATTGGCATAATGGGAGAAATGGAATTATTTTACTTAATTTTTTTTTCCTGTAAATAATGTATTTTTGGGTTAGAGTAGTCATGGTTATTTGCTTGTGCTAAACCTAGTCTGAAAAAATGCAAACGAGGTGTAGTAGATTTTATGCAGACTTAATTGGAAGACATTTTATTACAATTTGCTTTATATGAAAGAGGATAGAAAATGTTTTTAATTATGGAATTAAAATTTTTTTATATATTCCATAATTCCGTAGCCATTTTATGAAAGCATCATAGTGTTTTATACCAGAAAAGTATGCTTAGCAGTTATTTTAAATGTTGCAGTCATTTCTCTCATGGTTTGGTAATTGTGCAGAACCCCAGATTCTGTTTTATCTGGAAATTTTTTTTGTAGTTTCTGTTGACCAGGTTGGAGTGCAGTGGCATGCTCCTGGCCACCACAGCCTTGACCTGCTGGGCTCTGACAATCCTTCCGCCTCAGCCTTCCAAGTAGCTGGAACTACAGGCGCGTGCTACCACACCCAGCTAATTTTTGATCTATTGTAGAGACGAGGTCTCGCCAAGTTGCCGGAGCTGGTCTTAAACCCTAGGGCTCAGGAATCCGCATGCCTCGACCTCCCAAAGTGCTGGGATTACAGACTAAGCCACCAAGCCCGGCCAGAAATTTTAATTAAGACCTCTACACTATGCTTTTTAAAAATTTAATTTAATTTATTTTTATTTTTATTTTTTTTGAGTTGGAGTCTCACTCTGTCACCCAGACTGGAGTGCAGTGGCCGCTCCCAGCCACTGCAACCTCAACCTGCAGCCTCGATCTGAGGCGATCCTTCTGCCTCAGCCTTCTAAGTAGCTGGAACTACAGGCGCACACTATCGCACCCGGCTAATTTTTTTGATTTTATTGTAGAGATGAGGTCTCGCCAAGTTGCCCAGGCGGGTCTCGAACCCTCGGGCTCAGGCAATCCACTTACCTCAGCCTCCCAAAGCGCGGGATTACAGGCTGAGCCACTGAGCCCGGCTTTTTTTTTTGTGAGTTGGAATCTCACTCTGTTGCCCAGACTGGAGTGCAGTAGCCACTCCGGACCACCGCAGCCTCGACCTGCTAGGCTCTGGTGATCCTTCCGCCTCAGCCTTCCAGTAGCTGGAACTGCAGGCGCGCACTACCACACCCGGCTAATTTTTGATTTATTATAGAGATGAGGTCTCGCCAAGTTGCCCAGGCGGGTCTTGAACCCTCGGGCTCAGGCAACCCACTCACCTCAGCCTCCCAAGTCATGGGATTACAGGCTGAGCCACCGGGCCCGGCTTTTTTTTTAAAGAAAGTGATCATATGGAAGTCATATATGCTAGGTTCAGTTTCATATACTTCAACTCTTACATTTGCCCAAATGAATAAGATTAACAGTTTAGTGGAGATATCTTAATTTAAGTTGAATTCCCGCTGGCACATTGAGTTCTTCCTGTGTGCATTTCTTCTTGTTTAACATCAGTTTTGGCCTCATTAGTATGTAGTTGGGTTCCATTTTTATTTGACCCAGGCTTTCAGAATCCTTTTTCATATTGATGTTCTTTATTTTTATTTTTGGATAGCATTAGGATTTTGTGCATTTACAGCATAAAGATATGTAGAATACTAAAGCTGTGTTACCTCTTGGATATTTGGAATAGTTATTTAGCTTCCCAGAGTAGTTGGACCATTTCTGGTATTTTTATCATGAAAAAGAGTTTGTATAGGTTAAGTATCCATTTTCTGAAACGCTTGAAACCAGAATAATTTTTCAGATTTCAGACTTTGGAATATTTGCATTGTACTTACCAGCTGTGACCATCCCAAATCTGAAACCCGAAATGCTCCAGTGAGCATTTCCTTTGAATGTCATTTTTATGTGCAGAAGTTTCAGATTTTGGAGCATTTTGGATTTCAGATTGCTGGACTTAGGATGTTCAACCCGTAGTAACTGGAAATAAGTTGGTTTGATTGTGAAGGGTCTGAGTAAATAATTTCTGCAGGTTGCATTAAATTTGAGTTTATAACATTTAACAGAACAGTTAATCTACTAGCCATCTGTCTGTCTGATCTAAATATTACATCTCTGTCTTTGATAGCCTCTGCCTTAGTAGCTTTAAATAGAGTTCACTGTATTTCAAGATAAAACACAATAACTGTGGTTAGCCTGAATTGTATTCATTTGACTAAAGGATTTATGAGCATATAGGCTGAAATAAATTCATTTTGGGACTGGCACCAATTTTTCCCCCCAATTTTATTTTGAGACATTAAGAAGGCTCACAAAAGGATGGAGAATAATATATACCCACCTATTTACCTCCCAGAATTATTGTTGTTATACTTGCTTTTCTATTCCAAAAAATTATTTATCAAGTTTTCTTTTTCTTTTTTTTTCCAGCATAAACCTTCTTTTTTTTTTTTTTTTTTTTGAGTTGGAGTCTCACTCAGTTGCTCAGACTGGAGTGCAGTGGCCACTCCTGGCCACCGCAACCTCTACCTGCTGGGCTCTGGCAGTCCTTCCACCTCATCCTTCCAAGTAGCTGGAACTACAGGTGTGCGCTACCACGCCCAGCTAATAAACCTTCTTTTACTTTAAAAACATAAAAACAGGTTAGTCACACACTGTATTTAGAGTTGAGGTCCTCTTTGTTACTTTTTTTTTAAGAGATGGGGATCTCATTATATTTCCCAGGTTAGTCCTGAACTCCTGGACTCAGGTAATCCTCCTACATTGGCCTCCCAAGTAGCAGACTACAGGCACGTGGCATTGCACCTAGATGGAAATGTCCCTCTTGTTATCCACTCTCAATCTCATTACTGTCCCCCTCTCCATAGGGAATAATCACTATTATAGAAATTTTTAAAGTAATATGTAAATTTTATGATTTTTAAAAACTAACATAATTTTGTATATTAACTTTTTTTTAAAAAAAAGCCATAAATTTATTGCAAATCTAGAAATGCCAGAATGTCACTAACACAGAACAAATCAGTAATCTTGTTTTCTTCCAAACATTTAAAGCCTTGATTATTGTCATACTGAAATTGACATGCTTTTTTTTCTGCATTTAGCTGAAGGAGCAGAGAATAGACCTCTGAGCTTTCAGTTATAAATATTCAGTTGTACTGACCATTCATAGTAAAAATAGGTTGTAAAGTGCTGAAGTCATGTACGTCTGCAAAACGGCCACAGACTCAGAGTTCTCAAGCAGTGAAAGAGAGTTGCTGTATCTACCTTGTTTTACGTGTGCGTATTTTTGGCAGACACTTGGTCATTTTCTCCCTCACCCTCCCCAAGGCTTTATAAATCATTTTATCTCTATGACTGATAAAACGCTTTACAAAATGTAGCAGGTGGTGATGAACTTTGCTACTTTCATTTCAGTGCAGAGAAATATTCAACTTTGTGTGCATAACTTATTTATAAAGAAATGATCATACTTTAATTTTTTTTGTATATCTTAGGTTGGGAGGGGAAGTTCATGAAGATAAAGTTGGAGTCAACTTGTATGTGTACTCTGAGAAAAGCAATAATGAATAGGACTGAGTTTTTTATGTTTCTTTTAGAGATCTGCATCCTGACCTGAAAGGACAGTTGAAGGAACTCAGAAAGCATCTAGTGGAGAGCACCAATGAAATGGCACCTTTAAAAGTTTGGCAATTACAAGGTAATAAAAATGTGGTGAAGTCATTGGCCTGCTTTTTGGTTAAATTTTGTGGCATTAAAAGTGAAGAATTCTAATTTAATTGTGTATAGTTACATGATTCTGAGAGTACCACCGATTTTAAAGGTAAGAGTGATTAATTATGATTACTCAGAGAAGAAAGTTCTTTTGTAGACAGATGGTACTAGGTACAAGTAATATTACATAAACAAATGCCAGATATTTCTTTTTGTGACCAGATATATCTTATAATATTAGGAAAATATTGCATAGTCTTTAAGTTCCTGTATGTGTAAACTTCTTAAACTGAGTATTTGTAGAGTGTTAAAGGTATCGAGTTTTTTTCCAACATGATTTACTAAAAATCTTAATACAGTATTTTGTGACACGTTGTAAATTCAGAAAAGGGAACAGAATTTGGGCTTGATTTATTGTCTGCTAAGTGCGTTAGTGTGTTCCCTTTTGTTGTATGCAGGTGTATCAGGAATGGTTCAGTAACACTTTAGGGATCTATGAAGTGAATGAAACCTGAAGTTAAACCATGGACACTCTGTGGGATGGTTGCGTTCTGAGATATTCTTAATTACCAAGGAAATATAATGGGAAGTGAATGGTTTTCTTCGTTCCCGTTTCTCGTGGCATTAGATTGATTAACCTTGTATCTGATGTTGTTGCAGATCTCAGTTTCCAGACTGCTGCTCGAATCTTGGCTGCTCCTGTTGAGTTGGCTTTGGTGGTGATGAAGGATCTTAGTCAAAATTTTCCTACCAAAGCCAGGTATTACAGAGCAAGGCTTTGCTGCCTTCTTCTCCTTAATATGACACCCAGGTATCCTCATGTTTACATGCCAGATGAGGTGATTAAGATACAAATAGCAGCCGGGTTTGGTGGCTCAGCCTGTAATCCCGCGCCTTTGGGAGGCTGAGGTGAGTAGATTGCCTGAGCCCTCAGGTTCGAGACTCGCCTGGGCAACTTGGCGAGACCTCATCTCAACAATAAATAAATAAAAAAAATTAGCTGGGTGTGGTAGCGCATGCCTGTAGTTCTAGCTACTTGGAAGGCTGAGGCGGAAGGATCGCCGGAGCCCAGCAGGTTGAGGCTGCTGTGGCCAGAAGCATGCCATTGCACTCCAGTCTGGGTGACAGAGTGAGATTCCAACTCAAAAAAAAGAAATAATAAAAACATAAAAACATAAAATAAAAAAGATACAAAAAGCTTAGAAAGTTGAAATTCTCCCTGCCACCACTACTGCTGTGGATGGTGCTCTGTTCTGAGAAGGCAAGACCATGTTTTGTGTGGCTGAAGAGGCAGATACAGGTTGTGCTCCTGGTGCTGCCACTTCCTGCTTGTGTGATCTTTGTCAATAAACAATCTCTCTTTATTTACTTTACTTTCCTCGGCAGTGGTCTGGGATTAAAAATACCTGCCGTTGAGGATTGGATGAATCACAGAATATATACCAATGTTACTAATCTTGAGTTTGACACAGACCATAGTGGTTTTCTTTAAAGTGTTTCATAGATATCATTTTATTGAATCTTGATGAAGAAACTGATTCACTGAGGCTATGTAGACGTGTTCATAGTGACAGAATAATAATAATGCAGTTTTCTCTCTCTCTTTTTTTTTTTAAGTCAGGGTCTTACTCTGTTGTCCACCCTGGAGTGCAGTGGCACAATCACAGCTACCACAACCTTGACCTGCTGGGCTCAGGTGATCCTTTTACCTCAGCCTTCCAAGTAGCTGGAACTACAGATGAGCACCACCATGCCTGGCTAATTTTTTGATTGATTGTAGAAATGAGGTCTCACCAAGTTACCTAGGCTGCTCTGGGAACCCTGGGCTCAGTCAATCCTCTCACCTCGGCCTCCAAAAGTGCTGGGGTAATCAGGCATGAGCCACTGCCCCCGACTGAATGCAGCTTTCTGACATTGCGTTCAATTCTGTAATGTTGCTCCATATCTCATAAATGCAAGGCAAAATTGTTTTAAAAACCAACTTTTTGGAAATTACTGACTTCAACGATTGCCAGTCTTTTTTATTAACTCAATGTTTTGACTTCTGATAGGAGATGTTTTGTAAACAAATGTATTTGATTATCATGATTTATGATATTACATGGGACTTATACATCATATCATAAATTTTTTTTTTTTTTTTTTGAGTTTAAGTCTCACTCTGTCGCCCAGACTGGAGTGCGGTGGCACGCTTCCGGCCATCGCAGCCTCAACCTGCTGGACTCATGAATCCTTCCGCTCAACCTCATAAATTCTTATGTAGTGAATTCTCATGTAGACCAGCATGCTACTTGGAGATATAATACATGGAGGAGCCCCTATCTACCATGAGTGCTTAAGTAGGATGAGCAGTCTGCTGCCTTAGTTTATTTAGCATTGTCCTTTAGTCTTGAGTGTTAGAGCTCATATACAGTAATTGGGTTGCATATATTTAACTAAGAACTTGGAAACAACTGCACTTGCTTTAAAATGCTGTTATTACTGCTATTTTTCTTCGATATTATAGCTTATAGTAATGAAAAATATGCACATCTGAGAGAGGAGAAATGTGTTTATCAATTGTAGAGGTTTAAGGTTTTTTTCCTTTTAATATTTTATAATTTATTGAGCATTGTGTGTCATTTTTAAAATATGGAAATTGACGACATTTATATCAGATGTTAAACCTAACCTGATAATGTTTTTATTTCCTTAGAGCAATAACGAAAACAGCTGTGAATTCGGAACTTAGAATGGAAGTAGAAGAGAATCAGAAGGTAGTAACTAATGGAAAAAGACTGACCTTTCTGTTTTGGATTGTATCTGTAAAGATGAGGAACTCTGAATTTAATCAATGTTTTTTTGTGTTTTTTTTTTTGAGTTGGAGTCTCACTCTGTCACTCAGACTGGAGTGCAGTGGCCACTCCTGGCCACTGCAGCCTCGACCTGCTGGGCTCCGGCGATCCACCTCAGCCTTCCAAGCAGCTGGAACTACAGGCGCGTGCCATCACGCCCGGCTAGCTGGAACTACAGGCGTTTGCTACCACGCCCGGCTAGTTTTTTTGATTTTATTGTAGAGATGAGGTCTTGTCAAGTTGCCCAGGCGGGTCTCGAACCCGCGGGCTCAGGCAATTCACTCACCTCGGCCTCCCAAAGCGCGGGATTACAGGCTGAGCTACTAAGCCCGGCCTAATCAATGGTTTTTCACAGTGCTATTCTCTTCTTATTAAAGATGGTGATATTCTGTCCATTTCTGTAATCTTTGTGTTGTTAACTTTTAATTAAAGTTGAATATGAATGTAACTGAAAGCATCAAATGGTGCTACTGCATTGTTGCAAAAAACAGTATCACCAACCATGTCTCACCCTGTTTTGTCTCCATTCCCAGAGATGCTCACTTTCTCTGAGCTGATTCTTCTGATACTTCTCTCCAGACTTCTAGCATGCTCAGATTGGTGCTTTGTTTTTCAGACTTTATGAATTGGCTTCCTAGTTCAGTGATGAGGTTTAACTTTGTTTCACTGTCTCCCACTCAGTGTCCCACCAGTTCCCCACATTGGCACTTTTGCTCTCTGTTCCTCCTCCCAGTGCTTTGGTTGTCATTTTGTCCCGTTTTGATTTACTCCAGCATGAACTGGTTGTTCTTTATACCAGTCAGCCTGTCTTTGTTGGATCCCTACCCTTGGATTCCTTGCCATACAAGTTGCCTGGGAGAAAAGTTGCATTCTTTGCAAGTAAATTTGAAACTCTGAGAAATCCACCTTCCACTTCTGTTGTTATTGACAGCTTGGCCAGACGCACAGTTTCAGGTTGGAAGTCATTTAGGGATTTCAAGTGAGACACTGCTCCTTGGAGTTTCACTTTCCCTTTTGGCTGTTGAGCCATCCGGAGCCTTTCTGCGGGGTCGCCTTTTCCTTTCTAGGATCATCTGGAATCTTTTCTTTGACTCCAGTAATTTGAAGCTTCGTAATTGTATGCCTTTTATAAGAATCTCTGTGCTATTGGATGGGTGGTGGGGGCTTAAAATCTGGAAACTAACCTCCTTTATTTTATAGAAATTTTCTTGAATTCTTTGTGTTTTTCCCCTCTAATTTCTCTCTTCTTTTTTCCTAGACATCTTCGTTAATTTTTGTTTTTTTAAGTGATGTACCTCCTTGGCTAGTTTGGCCTAGTCCTCTACTTGAAAAAAAGAATCTTCTCTTTCCTGTTCTTTTGTCTTTAAAAAAAAACTTTGTGGGAAAGATTTCCAACTTCTTTTTTTGCCTCTAATTGTCAAATTTTGAATTTACAAGAGTTTTTGTTCTTTTAATGGTGTTCTTGATTCTCTGTAGATATCAATGGTGCTTGTGTTTTCTTCTCTCCAAAGTCTACTTGCCCCTCTTTTTTTTCCTCTCATCTTTAGTGGTGGAAGCTTTCCTCAGGCATTAGCTGATTGGAAGCCCCAAGGGTAAGGCTTTTTGTTTGTAGGATGTTCTAGTGTGGCCATTTCCTAGGGAACCCCTTGACAGTATTAACTCTTTTCTATTGGACTGTTAGGTCACCAGAAAAGAATCTACAAGTCTTCTGCCTGGAGGGTGTGTAGTCTGGCTGTCACAGCTGTTTTGGTAACTTACCCTCAGTTCTCTGTTTTCTGTGTGAGATCTCTGCCCTCAGTTGTGCTTGATTTCCCAGAGTCCTCATATTCTCTGTTTTGTGCTTTCCAGAGAATGAGCCTCCGTTTTTCTGGAGTTGGGGAAGCAGTGATAGCAGTCACTTGGCTGTGGGAAATCAGCTGGAGCTCTGGGGGCTGGTGTCTTAAAGGGGCTTTCTATCAGAACCCATATTTTAGCCTAATAATTAGCCCCTGGTCCCTGAGCCTTTGGTGAGCTCCCCAGGGTAACTTGGGTTTCTTGGGGGCCTTTTGTGCATTCAGCCTCCTCAGCCAGCGAATGAGCTTCCAGCATTTTTTGGCCTGTTTCTTGTTTGCTCTCCTGATCCTTGTGGATTTATATCTAAAAAAGTCCCTTTGCTGACATTTCAGTAGTTTCAGTAAGGAAAAAAATTACTTGTGTTTAGTTTACTAACTTTGCCTCAGATTTCCTTGATCTTTACATCTGAGATATTAGTTATTCAAATAGATCTGAGGAATAAGTCAAAGATTTCTCAAATATTGACTGAATTGAAAAGACAGTATTGGCAGTCTCATTTACTTTTTAATTTCCAGAATAACAACATCAAATATTATTTTAATTTTAGGACTCTTTTCCTCCCAAGGAAGATAAAACATTAAACCATACAGGCTCTGCTGGTATTTCCTGGATTCTTAATTTTTAAAAAGTGAAAGGTTTTATTAAAGCATAAAATATATACGTATGACATGCATGTAAACACATGAACACATTCAAAAAATTATCCAGATCCCAAATCATTGACATGAGAAACTTTCCCAAGGTGAACCCACCTACGCCACCAGCATCAGATCCAGAAGTAGACAGACTCTGCGTTTGCCTGCTCGGGGTCAGTCTTTTCGTCCTTTTGGACGTGAGCATGTAGCCTGGGAATGAGTGGACGTGGAGTTCTCCCCACGGAAGCAATTCTCCCTGAGAATTGTACAACTCTCCGGTTTCTCCTTTTTTCCTCCTCTTTTTTTAAATTGACAAAAATTATATACATGGCATACAACACGGAGTTTGGAAATATGTTTACACTGTGATGCTGTCTTATCTTTCCTGCCATTTAATTGTGACAGAGCCATGAACCAAAGCCATGGCTTCTTATCTGTTTTGGTTTTTTTCTGTGTAGCATCAGACCCTAAGATTTATTTCTCTCTGGAGGGAGCGCAGCAGTCTGTCCTTCTTTGCCCAGCTCTGGATTCTAAAGACTTGAGTTCTGTCTCCGGTATCTGGTTAATTTGGTCCCTTCTCTACTGTGTGGCTTATCTCCCTTTGGTGTAAAATATATACAGAACAGTCCCAATTTCCTTTGAGAGAAAGAAGAATTGAATGGAAAGGGTATAATTCAGCAGAAGCTCCAACAGAGTCAGAGCAGTGTTTTCATTGGTTCAGGCAGGTCTCAGGGGCTGCAGTCACCTGTGTGCAGGGCTGTGCCCATCTCAGGGAGAAGCAGGTCTTAGAGAGTGAGGCTGTACGAGGTACTGTTCTCAGCACAGCAGCGCAGTTTCTTGGAGTACCTTAGTGTGAGGGTTTAAGGAGATGCGGGGTTTTGGAGCTCTCTTTGGTTAAATCGATGGGCTTCGTCAAGGAGGTCCAGCTGTAATTGCTGTCTATCCCAACCTTCGTTGGCATCACAAACGGAGAAAGGAATAGAAGTGTACAAAGGCCAGGGAGCAAGCTTATGCAGCTATTACCTGGCACTGGTGAGCAAAGACATGGAGAATTCCAGAACCTGTGTAACTTGACAGCTGAACAGAAAGGAGCTGTCCTAGTGTGGATCCCAGTTGAAGATGGGTGACTTCCTTATGTCCTTGATATTAAGGGAGTAAATTAATTTCTTTGGTTATGAGGAACTTTGTTATCAAGGCAAGTAACTAATATGTCTGTACCATCAGTGTCTGACTTATTTCTCTTAAGTTCAGAGAAGTATTATTGGAAGAGGAAACTGAAAGAGTGAAATATCTCATGTATCATGGGGCATCAAGAAATACGGGTTTTGAAATGAAATGTAGATGGTGTTTAATTAGTCCTGTTTTACTTACTTGCTCTTTTTTGAAAAGTGACCCTCAGCACTTGTCCTATTCGCCCCCTCCCTCAGCACAATAGGAAACAATTGTATTAATTGTCTTCAGAATGAGGGTGGAAGGAGAAGGGAAGGAAAGGTGCATGTCTTATAAACCTGCAGTTTCAATCAGCATAGTAACTGCTAAAAAGGGTCAATGACAAGCCGGACTTGGTGGCTCAGCCTGTAATCCCACGCTTTGGGAGGCTGAGGTGAGTGGATTGCCTGAGCCCGCGGGTTTGAGACCCGCCTGGGCAACTTGGTGAGACCTCATCTCTACAATAAATCAAAAAAATTAGCTGGGCGTGGTAGCGCGCGCCTGTAGTTCTGGATACTTGGAAGGCTGAGGTGGAAGGATCGCCAGAGCCCAGCAGGTCGAGGCTGTGGTGGCCGGGAGTGGCCACTGCACTCCAGTCTGGGTGACAGAGTGAGACTCCAACTCAAAAAAAAAAGGGTCTCTGACAGTACATAGAAAAGCACCTTAACCTTGCCTTAGGATGTCAAGATTTGTACAGATAATCATGCCCAGAAACACTGAAATGTTTGTTGAACATGCTCTCACTGCTCCTTAATAATTTTTTAAAATTTTCAGTATTTCAAGGGAACTTTAGGACTACAGCCTGGAGATTCAGCTCTCTTCATCAATGGACTTCACATCGATTTAGAGACACAGGATATATTCAGGTATGGATAGTATTTTCGTTCTCTGAAAAGCTTTCATAACCTGTGGCCCCTTGTGGCACATTCAGATTGTCATTCCTCCTTAGTGTGGCGTGAGGCAAAGCCTGATGGCTTACCAAGTCTCGCATACGAGGTGGATGTGGGCAGACCCACTGTAGGACATGGGCGGGCAGCATGGTATGTCGCCACCTTGTGTCATGTGTCCCTGTGTTTTCAGGCTGTCCTTGAGACAGTCAACCTAGAAACACAGAAAAGAGCAGCTCTTGGGTTTTTGGAACAATGTGAAGTCAGGTTGTTCGAAATATTGTCTCATATCTCAGGAGGCTTTCTGTCTATGTACGTTGTTTGAATAACTATCCCATGATTGTTAAAATGTGATGCAGGATGCAGGTACTCTAAATTGCCTTCATGATTTTTGGGGATGTGGGTGATAGTCATGTAGAATTCAGATTTTATTCTTGGAATTAAAATGTACACAACTGACACTGTGGCTTTGTAATAGTAAAAACAAAAGCTATTGCTAATGTTTCAGAAAGAGCAGTTTCCACAGTAAGATGTTTTCTACATTAATTATTTTAACCAAGCTTTTATGTCTGTATATAGCAATCTAGAGCTAGTCATAAGTTAGTAAAATGAATGGGGATGCTTTAAAAGCTTGCTTATATGTGTTTTCACTAAGTTATTTATGTATTTGTTTGTTTTGAGTTAGGGTTTCACTCATGTCACCTGGGCTGGAGTGCAGTGGCATGATCATGGCTCACTGTAACCTCAAACTGCTCAGCTCAAATGACCTCCTGTCTCACCCTCCTCCATGGTGCACATCCATAGTCCCAGACACAAGATATTGCCATGTTGCCTAGGTTTGTCTCAAACTCCTGGACTCAGGTAATCCTCATGTCTTGACCTCCCAAAGTGCTGGGATTACAAGAATAAACCACTGTGCCTGGCGAAAAAAATTTTCTTTTTTGAGTTGGCGTCTTATTCCATTGCCTAGGCTAGAGTGCAGTAGCGCACTCATGGTCACCCCAGCGTCGACCTGCTGGGCACTGGCGATCCTTCTACCTCAACCTTCCTAGTAGCCGGAACTATAGGCGTGTGCTACCACACCCAGCTAATTTTTGATTTATTGTAGAGACGAGGTCCCCCCAAGTTGCATGGGCTGGTCTTGAACCCGCAGGCTCAGGCAATCCAACTCACCTTGGGCTCCCAAAGTGCTGGGATTATAGGCTGAGTCACCAAGCCCGGCCTCAAAAAATTTCTGTGCATCTTTAACTTTTCAAAGTATTACATATTGAATATCTGCTCATGTAAATAATTTAAAATAATACAGAAATAAACTGTAAAGCTGTCCATCCCATCTTTTTATTTAATTCCCCTCCCCGTCTTTTTTATCTCTCCAAGCAAACCTCTAAGTTGGGTATGAATTCTTCCAGACTTTTTTTCTGTGGTCATTTGTGCTTGCCTGTGCCTGTTGGTATTGATATTGAAACATATATTAAATAATACAGAGGATTTTTTTTTTTGAGTTGGAGTCTTACTCTGTCACCCAGGCTGGAGTGCAATGGTACATTCACGGCCACTGCAGTCTCTACCTGCTGGACTTGGGCAATTCTTCTGCCTCAGCCTTCCAAGAAGCTGGAACCATAGGCATGTGCCACCACACTTGGCTAATTTTTTGATTTATTGTAGAGATGAGGTGTCGCCAAATTGCCCAGTCTCGTCTCAAACCCCTGGTCTCAGGCAGTCCTCTCTCCTCCACCTCTGAAACTGCTGGGATTATAGACATGAGCCACTGTACCTGCTTTACAAAGAGATGAATGTACTATTTTTAAAAACCTGCAGTGTAAAAGTGTAGTTTTAAGGTTATTTTACTCTCAAACTGTATTTTTATACTTTGAGATAACATATATACATTGATAAGTACAAATCTTAACTACTTTCTTCTGCATACTTTGACAAAATGAAACAAGAGGAAGGGCTTCCCTTTTGATTTCTCAACTCGTTTGATTTTGCACTGAATTTGAACTGATAAATGTTTTTCATGGTGAAGGATTTTTTTAAAGCCTTTGTTTTGTTTTGTTTTGTTTTTTAACCTACTAAATAATTTTTAAAAATTCTTTTCTAGTCTGTTTGATGTGTTGAGGAATGAAGCTCGGGTAATGGAGGGTCTGCATAGATTGGGAATAGAAGGTCTTGCTCTGCATAATGTTTTGAAGATGAACATCCAGCCTTCTGAGGCTGATTATGCAGTGGACATCAGGAGTCCTGCCATTTCAGTGAGTATTTTTTTAGGGTGGTAAGGGACATTTTGGCTAGGTATCTCTATTATGTTTTTCTAATCCATCTTTAAACTATCTTTAAACTATCTCTTTTGCTGGCATCAAAAGTTTACAATCCTTATAATGGAACTTTGTGTGTATAACAAAGTAGGCTCTTAAATGCTCTAAAAAGTTAAATAGTTGTGGCTAATGTGGTTGAGACAGTGGTTTTTTTCACTTCAGCATGCCCCGGAGATTCAGCTGAGCATCTCTTGGAAAAGGGTGTTAAGTTTGTTTTTTCCCAGTTTCTTACAGGTCTAATGTGATTTTGTAACACTGTGTATTAAAACTACTTCTTTTTTTTTTTGAGTTGGAGTTGTTCACTCTGTCACCCAGGCTGGAGTGCAGCGACACACAGCCACCACATCCTTGACCTGCTGGGCTCAAGTGATCCTTCCACCTTAGCCTTCCAAGTAGCTGGAACTTTAGGCATGTGCCACCATGCCCGACTAATTTTTTTATTTGTTGTGGAGACATGGTCTCACCAAGTTTCCCAGACTAGTCTTGAACCCCTGGGCTCATGCAATCCTCTCCCCTTTGCCTCCCAAAGCTGGGATTACAGGCATGAGCCACCATACCTGGCATGACTACTATTAAAAATACCATTTTTTTAGGCCAGGTGTGGTGACTCATGCCTGTAATTCCAGCACTTTGGAAGGCGGAGGCGAGAGGATTGCCAGAGCCTGTCGGTTCAAGAACAACTTGGGCAACATGATGAGACCTTGTCTCTGCAATAAAGCAAAAAATTAGCTGGGTGTGGTGGCACACCCCTGTAGTTCCTGGTACTTGGAATGCTGAGGAGGAAGGATCACCTGAACCTAGAAGGTCAAGGCTGCGGTGGCTGTGAGCAGCGTGCCACTGCACTCCAGCCTGGGTGACAGAGTGAGACTCCAACTAAAAAAAAAAAAAAAAAAAATCACTTTAGTAGGAGTTTGAAGAATTTGTATAGCTTTTTTATTTGTTTTTTTTTTGAGTTGGAGTCTCACTCTGTCACCCAGACTGGAGTGCAGTGGCCGCTCCCGGCCACCGCATTCTCGGCCTGCTGGGCTCCGGCGATCCTTCCGCCTCAGCCTTCCAAGTAGCCGGAATTACAGGCATGCGCTACCACGCCCAGCTGATTTTTTAATTTATTGTAGAGATGAGGTCTCGCTGCCCAGGCGGGTCTCGAACCCGCGGGCTCAGGCAATCCACTCACCTCAGCCTCCTAAAGGCGCAGGATTACAGGCTGAGCCACCGAGCCTGGCTGTATAGCTTTTTGCCTGCTGTATGATCGGATCTGAGTCTTCTCGCCATTTGTCAAAGAAAATGTGGTAATAGTACTATCTTGGGCAGTCACAGAAAAAAATGAAATTGGGGCAGAGCTAACATGCCCAGCACACCCTCGGCATGCAGATCTTTTTGTCCTAGTTTCTGTACCCATTTGTTTTAAAGAAATTTTGTTGAAAGAGAAATAATGTAGAATGTAGATGATCATCCCCTGAGTTATTACTTGGTGATGTAACTTATTTTGTTTAATACTTTGTTAATGTCAATAATGTAGAATGTAGATGATCATCCCCTGAGTTATTACTTGGTGATGTAACTGTTATTTTGTTTAATACTTTGTTAATGTCATTTATTTTTCTATTAAAAATGTTTTTGATTATAAAGAGTAAAAAGAGAATAACATAAACACGACACGTTTATGTTACCACAGAAATTAAAAACCATATGACCCACCACCATACTTACTGTTAACATCTAATTCTGTATCAGACTTATTGTTTTATCAGAAAATAAATGTTTCAGTGGAAGTCCTTTTTATACTTCTTCCTCATCCCCCCTCTCCTTCCTGCAGGTCATTCTTTTTCTGAAGTTGATGTGTGTTCCTCCTGTCCCTTATTTTATCCTTTTATTTGCTATTAAATTTTTTCTTGCTTTAAAACATTTTTTTTAGGGATGGGGTCTCTCTGTGTTGTCCAGGGTAAACTCAAAGTACTGGGGTCAAGTGACCTCCTGCTTCAGCCTCTTGGTAGATGGGACTACCTCACCCAGCTCCTATTAGATATTTTTAAAATTTTGGATAGTCCAGTGTCCTATTAATATCCCTCATCAACTTTCTTTTTACTCAAGAGTTTTTCAAGACTTTTGTAGCTCAGTACATATAGTTTATCATATAATATTTTATTTACTTTAAAAATCATTTATACTTTGATAGCTTAAAATGTAAGTCTTACTGTATACCTATATGGTGAAGAGTCCAGAGAAGATAGAGAAAAATGCTTGGGTTTTTTTTTTTTTTTGCAGATGCACCTAGCATTATCAATTACAGAAATGTTCTGTGCATATACAAGCTAGGAAATATACACAGATTTTCCCACCCTGTCCTTTAGTACGTACTGCTTATTTATTCATTACTCTCTTTATGGATTAACGTTAAGTTGTTTCTAAATTTTCGCTTTTGTACACATTGCTGTAATGGTTCTTTTTTGCCTCTCTTCTTGTGTATACATGTAGGAACCTAGAACTAGAGTTCTTAGTGGTAGGGTACTACTGAAGTCTTCAAATTTATTAGTTCCAGACTATCCAGACACCATTATTGGGTGAGAGTTCACATCATGTTATCTTTGCCTATTCTTGGATATTGGCAAACTTTCTGTTTTTTTAAGCCTACTGAGTATGAAATTATGTGTGAGATTTTACTCATAGTTCCCAGATTACTCTTGAGAGTGTACATTTTCCTTGTGTTTATGCCCATTTGGATTTCCTCTGTAAATTTCTTTTTTGTGTTCGTGACCTGTTTTCATATGGGTTGGTTGCCTTTTTAAAAAGTGATATGTTAGATTTCTGTTCACATTCTTGACACTAGTCCTTTATTGGTTTTGTAGGTTACAAAGATCTTCACCTATTCTATGACTTGTCTTCTTTTAGTCACTCATTTTTCTTTTTTTTTTGAGTTGGAGTCTCACTCTGTCACCCAGACTGGAATGCAATGGCTGCTTCCGGCCACCGCAGCCTCGACCTGCTGGGCTCCGGCGATCCTTCCACCTCAGCCTTCCAAGTAGCCAGAATTACAGGCGTGCACTACCACACCTGGCTGATTTTTTGATTTATTGTAGAGATGAGGTCTCGCTGCCCAGGTGGGTCTCGAGCCCACAGGCTTAGGCAATCCACTCAACTCAGCCTCCCAAAGGCACGGGATTACAGGCTGAGCCACCGAGCCCGGCTAGTCACTCATTTTTCTACCTACTCTTTGTATCTTTGAAAATGGTCTTGTCCCATGTGATTCTTCTTAAAATAATTTAAAGTTATTTACTTTATAAGTTATTACTGCAAATTTTAGTAACTGCTTACTAAAATGTTTGCGCCATGTTTTTTTTTGTAGTGGGTCAATAACCTAGAGGTTGATAGCAGATATAATTCGTGGCCTTCTAGTCTACAAGAGTTGCTGCGACCCACCTTTCCTGGTGTTATCCGGCAGATCAGGAAAAACTTACATAACATGGTAAGTAAAACTTACTATTGTCTGACTGTGAACTCTGTTTCTCCCTTGATCTCTCCCCTATTTTTTTGTCATATGTAGAATGTTCACTTTTTTACTAGCTGTTTCCTCCCACCACTGCCACCACCAAATAAATATGCTCCGTACTCAAACCAAAAGTGTTTTGGAATGTGTGGACGATTCATAGGACCCTGAGATGGGCAGCAGCATTACAGCCCTTCCCGTGTGTGAGAAAATTCTCCTCATGCTTAATACAAAGGCGTAGACCAGGAATGTTCAACCTTTTGTTTTCCCTGGGCCGCATCGAGTAAAAGAGAATTGTCTTGGGTCACACATTATAAAGTTTAGAAAAATGAGAACAATATAAAAACTAGTGGGAAATTTGACCTTGTCCCTAAAACTGATCTATCAGTGTTTGGTTTGATGGAAGTGGTCACAATTCTTAGTGAGTTCTCAAAGTGCTTGACAGAAACGTTTGTTCAAATTTTGCTTTTTGTGTGCTACATAATTGAGAACAGCTGCTCACAGATGTAGGTCCTGCCAAACGGCAATGTCATGAGTAAGGCCTGATTGTGAAGTTCAAAAGTGGAACTATGCATGGGATCACAAAGAAAATAAATGTTAAAAAACATGATGTTAAAAGATTTTTGGGTCCATGTTACTGGCTGTCCTGGGCCACCTGCAGCCCACAGATCACAGGTTGAACATGTCTGTCTTAGACTATGTCATTCTAGTTTTCTTATTGGTTTGCCTTTTTTTTTTAATGACTTTATTTTTTTAGAGGCATTTTAATTTTAAGGTAGTTTTCTTCTTTTACTTAGAAGGTACGTATCACTACTGTTTTTCTTTAATATCTTGATTCCTAAAATTTAGTGATTCAAGTCTTTTCTAAGTTCCTACTTCTTACTCTGTCTTTCCCTGCTGGAGAGAGAGAGAGTGAAAGAAGGTTTTTGGCTGGCCTTTTCCTCCCCTTCTTTCTCTTTGCTCACCCAGCTGCCAGGGAGATGGAGCAGGTTAGTGCCAGGGTTGACTTCCTCCGCACTTGCGGGGGAAACTGCTTTCTGTGCTTTTCTCACTCTTGAAACTACTTTTTTCTTTCCCAGACGTATTGCCATATGTATGATCTTTATTAAGTGAGACAGTATGTGTAAGTTGTTTAGCATGCAGTGAGTGCTCATGTGCTCCCTTATTACTGTGGGCTAAGAGCTGGGCTCTAGATGACTTCTTAATTCCTAGATCCTCAGAAATGAATACACAAAGGGAGAATCTCCACTCTTTAAGGTGGAAGAGTTGCTAAAACTTGATTTTTGTTTGGTGTAGTAGAAGAATAGGTGTTGGCAACCTGGAATACAGTTTCCGTGTTATCAGCATAATAAGCCCATTAGAAAATTAACTAGCACTGTGGTACCACGTTCTTGGAACATAGAGGGGATAATTGCTTTTTGTATAATTCCTCTTCTATGTGGTTTAATAGGAGCTGGAAAAAGGTTGTTTTCATGTGCAAAGGCTAATGACATTTCTGTTGGTCCAGGAACATTTGCATAAATGTTATTTCATGCGTTCTTTTCCATTTCCTCCACAGGTTTTCATAGTTGATCCTGCCCATGAGAACACAGCAGAGTTGATTAACACAGCTGAGATGTTCCTCAGTAATCACATACCACTAAGGTAACACTGGTGTTGATTTGATGATATATGTAATTTAGCTGAGGTTTTGTTTGTCATCCTTTTTTTTTTGGGAAGCAAAAGGATATTTATAGTAAGTGCTTAATAAGTGACCAACATTATTGGGATGATAAAAGATGTGTAAGATAAAGTCTCCTCCTACGGAGAAGACTCCCTCATTATAGACAAGTCTCAAAAACAAGAAGAAATTAAAGAATAATAAAAATAGTACAAAGCCACATATATTCCAGACTACATATACAGTGGGGACATTTGGAGAAGGGAAAGATGAACACCAACTGATGTAATTTGTGGCGAATGAGTAGAGTGTAGATCGTGGCAGGGAATGCCACGTTAGATACTCCAAGTGATGGATACGAAAGGCACCAAGAAGCACACTCTCCATTAGGGAGAAGTGCGGCATGTGTGGGCATGTGAGGAACTGGATCATTGAGGTCCTAAACACTGCTCAAAGTTGGATCCTTGGGCATTGCTGTGATTATTGATGAGGGGAATGATATGGGCCAGTGAGTGTGAGAGCATCTCAAAGACCAGCAAGGAGGCTAGACCTGTGACCCAGGGGGAACATAAGAAAGACATCTCCAGGAGGGGCAGAAAGGAAAAAACAATGTGTTCCAACAGGTGAATGCATTGTAGTTGGCCACAGATTGGTGTAGCATGTTGGTGACAAATCAAGGAGAAATGCAGTTTAAAGTGTAGGGGACTGAACATGCTGGTGTGCTGACAGAGACAGGTGAATAACAAGCTCAGATTAGACCCCGTTGCGTTCCATTTGATACCACAGTCTTAAAGGGTAGAATTCACTCCATAGGGAGATGGGGTCATTTGTCCTGAGAGACAGAAGCAAAGAGAATTTGTATAAGGCTACAAACTTTGAGATGAAAGTAAGAGAAGTTGATGGAGCTTATGTTGTAATGTCTGCTTTTTCTTTTTCTCTTTTTTTAAAGTGCAAATCTGGTGCTACTGAATTGTGGGATAATTAATAGTGGGGCTTGTTAATGGCAGTTTTATCTTTCAGTCAATATGAAACCCGTATCTTTTGGGAATTAGAATTTAATTCTCAGAAGATTACCACAATTGAATTATTAATGAATAGCCTGAGTATAAGTAGTTTGTGGTCTCAGCTTGCTTCCCAATGGAAGGAAATTTTTCTAGGTGGGTGTTCACATCACAAAACCTATTTCCACTTTCAGCAGAGATATAGAACTTTGCCAGTAACTTTTGCCCGACTATCAAGGACTGAATGTGTACACAATCTTTTGTAGGTACTGACAGACACATTTATTTCACTTGTGTTGCCAAATCTACCAACAAGGTACTGAATGGCTGAATTTCCATTGTTTCTTTCTTTTTCTTTTTCTTTTCTTTTCTTTTTTTTTTTTTAAGGTCAAGGACTCACTCTGTCACCCAGGCTGGAGTGCAGTGGCATGCTCATGGCTACCACAGCCTCAACCTGCTGGGCTCAGGTGATCCTTCTGCCTCAGCCTTCCAAGTAACTGGAACCACAGGCACGTGCCACCATGACTGGCTAATTTTTGTGTGTGTTGTAGAGACGAGGCCTCACCAAGGTGTCCAGGCTGGTCTTGAAACCCTGAACTCAGGCAATCCTCTCGCCTCTGCCTCCCAAAGTGCTGGGATTATATGTGTGAGTCGCTGGACCTGCCTCTACTTTTCCTTTCAAAACCAATTTTTTTTTTTTTTTTTTTTTTTTGAGTCGGAGTCTCACTCTGTCACCCAGACTGGAGTGCAGTGGCCGCTCCCGGCCACCGCAGCCTCGACCTGCTGGGTTCCGGCGATCCTTCCGCCTCAGCCTTCCGAGTAGCCGGAATTACAGGCATGCGCTACCACGCCCGGCTGATTTTCTGATTTATTGTAGAGATGAGGTCTCACTGCCCAGGCAGGTCTCGAACCCTCGGGCTCAGCCAATCCACTCACTTCAGCCTCCCAAAGGCGCGGGATTACAGGCTGAGCCACCGAGCCCGGCTCAAAACCAATTTTTTAAAACTTACGTGTAAGTGGTAAGATATTTTCACTTACATTCTGAATAATTCTGGTAATTTTACATATTGATGAAATTTGAATTCTTAGAAACCGTGAAAACAAACAACTCTTTGGATAATACATATTACTGTGTGTTCCATGACCTGCACTGAGCTAAATGTTATGAATGATATTTAAGCCATATTCCTATGTTTATGGAAAAAGTCTTCTATATACTTTCAGACAATTTAGGAAGATAGCTGATGAAATGCTAGGTTATGTCCTACTAGTTATAAGTACTTTAGAATTTCAGGGAATGAAAAAACATTGGGATATATGGGAAGCAGAGAGGTTTTATGGAGAAGTTCGATTTCTGGTAGACTTTGAAGAACATAGAGAGTTTTGATTGCTAAAGGCAGAGATTTTTATTTTAAATGACATTTTTCTTATAAAATGAATATATCTGGTTGGATAGAGAAATACATTACTGGATTACAACCAGAGCTATGTTTTGATTAAAAGAGAAATCTAAGAGCATAGAAGTAGTCAACTCTGAGCATTTATTGAATTGTATTAAGGGACAGGAAGAGAGAATGTGGTCTTTGGACTGCAGAGGGCATGAAAAGAAGGTGGCACTTGAACTTCAGGCAACAGAGAGTTGTGGTGAATGGCTGGTGGGGAGACCCAGGCAGACAGGCCATTCTTGTCCTCTTTGGGTAAGCTGATGTGGTCCAACACTAAGGTGTTGACCAGAGGCTGCAGAGAGGAGGGCACACAGCTGAGAGACTTTCTAATGGTACTTGATGAGGAATTGGGCTCTGGAGAAGCAGGACTGTGAAGGCTTAGCTAACAGAAAAACTCTGATGCTTTTTCTAGAAATTGGAAACTGGGGAAGGGGTCATTAGTTTGTGAGGAAGTACAGTTCTGATGATTTAATTAGGTTTGAACTCTTGTGTTTGCATAAGAATATGTAGGTCTTTTCTGCCCATAGTCTATCATTTTATTTCTGTCATAAGTATGATTTTTAAAATACAAAGATGATTTTTACCTAAAAAGAAATCCTCTACCCAATCCCATTCGTATACATACACACTTTACACACATCTCCCAAGAGATAACTGGTATGAACAATTTGATGTTTGATTTGTATCTGCTTACATTTTCTTCTTCTTTTTTAGAGTGTCCCCTCTTTTAAAATTTTTATTTATTTATTTGAGTAGGAGTCTCACTTCGTCACCCAGGCTGAGTGCAGTAGCACGCTCACAGCCACCACAGGGGCTCAGGTGATCCTTGTACCTCAGCCTTCCAAGGAACTGGAATCACAGGTGCATACCACCATGCCCAACTTTTTTTTTTTTTTTTTTTTTTTATTGTATAGATGAGGTCTTACCATGTTATCCAGACTGGTCTCGAACCCCTGAACTCAGGCAAGCCTCTCACCTCCGCCTCCCAAAGTGCTGGGATTACAGGCTCAAGCCACTGTGCCCGGTGTCCCCTCTTTTTTAAAAATTGATAGACTGTAGGTTTTTTAGAGCTATGTTGAGTATTAGCTCATATTGATATATTATTAACTAAACTATAGTTTGCATTAAGATTCATTGTGTTGCACACGCTAAGGATTTTGACAAATATGTCAAGTATTCATATAATATAGTTGAGTGCAGATTAGGTTCACTGTCCTAAAAATCCCCTGTGCTCCGCAGATTTGTCCCTTCTTCCTTTTCTCTCAATCTCTGCCAGCCACTGATCTATTTACTGTCTTCCTAGTTTTGCCTTTTCCATAATGTTATATAGTTGCAATTATACAGTACATAGCGTTTTCAGATTGGCTTCTTTCACTTAGTGTGCATTTAAGGGTCCTCTGTATATTTCCGTGGCTTGATAGTACATTTTGTCAAAGAATAATATTCCATTATATGGATGTGCCTCCATTTATTTGTCCATTCACTTGTTAAAGACATCCTAGTAGCCTCCAAGTTTTGGCACTTGTGAATAAAGCGCTATAAACATCCAGGTGCAGGCTTTTGTGTGGGAATGTCTTCAGCTACTTTGAGTAAATACCAAGGAGCATGATTGCTGTGTCTTGTGGGATGAACATGCTTAGTTTTGTAAGAAACTGCCAAACTGTTTCAGTGTGGCTGTACCAGTTTGCATTCCTGGCGGCTTGAGTGCGAATTCCTGTTGTCTACATCCTTATCAATGCTGAGTGTTGCCAGTGTTTTCGATTTTGGCCATTATGGTTTTAATTTGCAGTTCCTTCATTACTTTTGTGTGTGTGTGTGTGCACATGCATGCATGTGCACGCCTGTGTCAGGTTCTCACTTTGTCACCTAGGTTGGAGGGCAGTTGCATGATCAGAGCTCACCACAGCCTTGACCTCTTGGGTTTAGACCATCCTTCCACTTCAACCTCCCGAGTAACTGGGGCTACAGACACACACCACCATGCCTGACCTATCCTTTTGAATTTTGGAGAGATGAGGTTTCACTATGTTGCCCAGACTGATCTCGAACTCCTGGGCTCAAAAAATCCTCCTGGCCCGGCCTCCCAAAGTGCTAGGATTACAGGCGTGAGCCACTACACCTGACCCAATCCCATAATGACTTATGATGTTCATCACCTACCAATTTACTATCTGTATATCTTGTTTGGTGAAGTGTTTGTTTAGATCTTTTACCCATTTCAAAACTTGGTTATTTGTTTTCTTATTGTTGAGTTTTAAGAGTTCTTTGTATCTTTCTTATACCAGTCCTTTATCAGATGAATGTTTTGCAGATATTTTCTGCAAGTCTATAGCTTGTCCTTTTATTCTCTTAATAGTGTCTTTCACAAGCAGAAGTTTTTAATTTTAATGAAGTCCAACTTACCAGTTTTGTCTTTTATGGATCGTGCTTTTGGATCTAACATGTCTTTGCCAAACCCAAGATCACCTAAATTGTCTTCTCTAGACAAAAAGAATAGAATTCTTCTAGAAATTTTATTATTTTGTGTGTTATGGTTAAGTCTACGGTCCATTTTGAGTTAATTTTTTGAAGGGTGCAATCTATATCTAGATTCATTATTTTGCGTGTGGATGTCCAGTTCTTCCAGCACCATTTATTGAAAAGACTATTCTTCGTCCATTGAATTGCTTTTGCCCCACTGGCTGGTGCAAGTCTTTTTTTGCCAGCCAGTCTATAGCTATATAATGATGTCTCTTTGTGATTTATTTATTTTAAATTTTAAAATTTGTTTGTTTTGTTTTGTTTTGTTTTTTTGTTTGTTTTTTTGAGTTGGAGTCTCACTCTGTCGCCCATACTGGAGTGCAGTGGCCGCTCCCGGCCACCGCGGCCTCAACCTGATGGGCTCCGGCAATCCTTCCGCCTCAGCCTTCCAACTAGCTGGAACTATAGGCACACGCTACCACACCCGTACTAACTTTTTGATTTATTGTAGAGATGAAGTCTCACCAAGTTGCCCAGGTGGGTCTCGAACCCACGGGCTCAGGCAATTCACTCACCTCAGTCTCCCAAGGCGTGGGATTACAGGCTGAGCCACCGACCCCGACTCTGTTTCCTTTTCTTTTCTTTTTTTTAGTTGGAGTCTCACTCTGTCACCCAGACTGGAGTGCAGTGGCCACTCCCAGCCACCGCAGCCTCGACCTACTGGGCTCTGGCGATCCTTCCGCCTCAGCCTTCCAAGTAGCCGGAATTACAGGCATGCACTACCACGCCCAGCTGATTTTTTTTGATTTATTGTAGAGATGAGGTCTCGCTGCCCAGGTGGGTCTCGAACCCGCGGGCTCAGGCAATCCACTCACCTCAGCCTCCCAAAGGCACAGGATTACAGGCTGAGCCACCGAGGCCGGCTAAATTTTAAAATTTAATAACCTAATTTAATAAACTTTAATCTTTTTTTTTTTTTGAGTTGAAGTCTCACTCTGTCACCCAGGCTGGAGTTCTGTGGCACACTCACGTTGACCTGCTGGGCTCAGGCGATCCTTCCGCTTCAGCCTTCCAAGTAGCTGGAACTACAGGCACGCACTACCATGCCTAGCTAATTTTTTTTTTCTTAATTGTAGAGACAAGGTCTTGCTATGTTGCCCGGGCTGGTCTTGAACCCTCAGGCTCAGGCAGTCTATTCACCTTGGCCTCCCAAAGTCCTGGGATCGCAGGCTGAGCCACCAAGCTTGGCCAAACTTTAATCTTGTTATAGCTTTTTGCTACAGAACAATTACAAATATTTTTCTGCTTTCCTTTTACTTATAATTTTCATATTGCCTGTGTTAAATCTCAAAGTCTTCCTTTTCTGCTTACTTTTGCATTCTGAAAATTATTTCTTCTAATTTTTGTTTAAAAGCAGAATCTCCTTCTAAAAATTATGGCAATGCTCTTCATGTCAGTAAAGGAATCTTTCGTGATACAGAGCGTTAACAGTAGAAAAGTTCAAGCCACATTTGAGAACCTGCTTTCTAATTTGTAAGTGGGGTGTGTGTGCCTTTGCCAGCCATGTTAGGGAGTGTGGATTTCACGAAGTGTGGTTTTCACATGAGGATGTATTTCCTCAATTAGCCACAACAGATGAGGGGAGTACAAAGAGGCCATTTCCTTTTATTGGTTGCATTCTATGAGATGATTTTCTTCTTTTTCTTCCCCCTGCAGAATTGGTTTTATCTTTGTGGTTAATGACTCTGAAGATGTCGATGGGATGCAAGATGCTGGAGTGGCTGTTCTTAGAGCGTATAATTATGTTGCCCAAGAAGTGGATGAATATCATGCCTTCCAAACTCTAACACATGTATGTCTTTGTTCGAATGACTAAACCTAACAATCTAAAGCACAGTATGTGGTCAGAGGGTTCTGTGTATCCATAAAGGGAAAAAGCAAATTCTTCACACAAAGTCTGTGTGTTTTATATTTCAGGGTTGCCTTTTCATTGATTTACAAAGTAATGATAGATTGCTGTGACTTCAGCTAAGATTTCTTAGATGGACTAATGTAGCTTAATCTTCTGCCTTTGATGATTTCATATCACTAACATTAGCCTTTTGGCAAATGTGATGTTCTCTACTTTTTTGAAAAAGTGTTTACTTTTTTAATATGATTTTATGATTAGGATTTAGTTTAATATTCAAATCATAAAATTCTTGACTAGCAGTCTGTGTTTTTTCATTTTTAATGGAAACTTTGTAATGCCCTAATTTGTGTGTGTGTGTGTGTATGTATATATATATATATTTACAAGGCATATACTTGTTCACATTCAGAGAATTATCATTGTTTTCTTGTATTTTTTTTCCTGTTTTTGACTATAAACGGTTTATACTCAAAACTAAGTAATAGTTCTTTTCTTTACGGATTAATGGTAACTGTTTTGTTTTTTTTTAAATCATGTTTAACCAGGTGTGAGGACGCATACCTGTAATGTCAGCTATTTAATAGGCTGAGGTGGGAGGATCACTTGTGTCCAAGAATTTGAGACCACCATGGGCAACATAGTGAGACCCTGTATGTCTCAAAAGTTAAAAATAAAAAAGAGCCAGGCTCAGTGACTCAGGCTGTAATCCCGTGCCTTTGGGAGGCTGAGGTGAGTGGATTGCCTGAGTCCGCGGGTTCGAGACCCCACTGGGCAACTTGGCATGTCCTCATCTCTACAATAAATCAAAAATTAGCCGGGTGTGGTAGCGTGCGCCTGTAGTTCCAGCTACTTGGAAGGCTGAGGCGGAAGGATCGCCGGAGCCCAGCAGATCGAGGCTGCAGTGGCTGGGAGTGGCCACTGCACTCCAGTCTGGGCGACAGAGTGAGAATCCAACTCAAAATAAATGAATAAATAAATAAAATTTAAAAAATTAAAAAATAAAGAGGCTGGGCGCAGTGGCTCAAGCCTGTAATCTCAGCACTTCGGGAGGTCGAGAAGAGGGGATTACCTGATTCCACAGGTTCAAGAACAGCCTGGGCAACTTGGTGAGACCTTATCTCCACAATAAATAAAAAAAAAAAGCCAGGCGTGGTAGTGTATGCGTGTAGTTCCGGGTACTTGGAGGGCTGACGTGGAAGGATCGCCTGAGCCCAGTGGGCCTACACTGGAGTAGCTGTGTGCATGCCACTGCACTCCTACCTGGGCGGCAGAGTGAGACTCCAACTCAAAAAAATAAAAATAAATAAAAATAAAAAAGAAAGTAAAAGAGAAAACGTTATGTTTGAAGTAATTGATTTTGACCACTTTTACTTCTAAACCTGATGTTAGCCTGCTGTTTATTATTATCTTAGTGTTCTGTTTATTGTTTAGAGATTTGTGCAGAGCATTTATTGTTAGTAGAAATGTTCTAACATTTATTGAAGGCCCTTTATGTGCCATGGCTGTAACTAACTATTGGGGCACAGAGAATTAAGACCACCCCTGTCCACAAAGACCTTACCACCTAGTGGGGGGTCATATAATAACAGATGATATCATACAATGTGGAGAGCACAACTCTGTGTGGCTGCATGAGGACCTCACTCCTCCCGGGGATGGTCATGGGCATTTTCGTGGCGTGACAGGTGGTCCCAGCTGGGTCTGGGCGGAAAAATGGGAATCATTTGAACAAGGCAGCAAATGAGGGCTGTGATTCCAAGTTAGTAGTGTGGTTCGAGTAGAGAGTGTCAGAGCAAAATGGAGGAGGGGCCTGTGTCCTTGTAGGCCATTGTAGGCTAGGCAGCCAGGGTGTTCAGAGCTTGGGAGTCATTCTTGAATTTAAGAAATCAATCTGCTACCGTGGAGATGGAGCTGATGAAGGGTAAAGACAGTGGCAGGGATGCTAGTTGATGAGCTGTTGCTGTGCTCTCCATGAGAAGGGATGGGGAAGGTAGTTAGCAGCAGGGCTATGGAGAATGAAGCAGGTTCAAAAGAAATCACTCAGAATAAGAAATATTGTGAAGCCTACTTATTAAAGTTTTTTTTAACCTCAGATATGTCTATGAAGAAAAGGATATATGGGTTTTTTATTACAAAAGTAGTATTACTATATATGTGCACTTTAAACAAATGCAAATATTAACGCCATCTTAAAATCTCTCTGTCTCACTCTTCTTCCTTCCCTAATCTTTCTTAAAGGTGGGCATAATTAAAAGGTTGTATTATATCCTTCTAGATATTTGACTATACATATAGAGATACCGTTTTGTTGTTACGTCTTTTTGGTCTGTTAAAAATGGATTATGTCATATATATTTTGCAACTCCCCTCCCTAAAACATCATGGACATGAGTTTTTATTTCAAAGATTACATATATATATATATTCCAATTTTTCTTAATGTATTTTTGCATTTGAGACTTAATGTTACTATGAACTGATTGAATTGTCTTAAGCATATTTAGTTTCTAAAAGAAGGCATCTTTTTTGTTTTTGTTTTGAGGTAGAGCCTCACTCTGTTGCCCAGACTGGAGTACAGTGGCACGGTCAAGGCTCGCTGCGGCATCAAACTCCTTGGGTCCCACTTCGGCCCCCTGAGCATCTGGGACTACAGGCACATGTCACCATGCCCAGCTAGTTTTTAAAGCTTTTGTAGAGGGGTCTCACTATGTCACCCTGGCTGGTCTTGGGCTCCTAGGTCAAGCAATCCTCCCACCGCCTCGGCCTCCCAAAGTGCTGTGGTTCTGGGTATGCCACTGGGCCTGATCCTAAGAAGGCATCTTAATGAGGTATACAGAAAAGGAAAGTTTGCTAACATGTCTCGACTTGACCTTTCAGAAAAATAGTCATGGTTTTCTCTGTATTCAGAAATTTTTTATAATGAACATTTTGAAATTTGAATTTAAAAGTATAGTTGGTTACCTGGTCGTATTTCTTCAGATCTATAACAAGGTGAGGACTGGAGAAAAAGTGAAAGTTGAACATGTGGTCAGTGTCCTGGAGAAGAAATATCCATATGTAGCAGTGAACAGCATTTTGGGCATTGACTCTGCTTACGATCAAAATCGGAAGGTAAGACATTCTCTGGCTCTTCTTATTCAACTTCAACACTGTACTGTCCTTACTCCTGCTTTTGGGGAGTTTTTTTCCTAATGGTGGTGGTCATTAAAGTGTTTTACAACTTCCCATTTGAAAATTTAGAAACCAGATCATTTTTCAGCATTTGAAAAAGTTTATATTTCAGTTTTGTTTTGTGAAGATCATGGATTTTTAACTTGCATATTACCTATTAAATTTAAAATTTCTTTTTCATAGTGCAGTGGTAGTACGTGTATGAAATTTGTTCTGGATAAAATCTATTGGATGTATATAGAACCCAGGGTATGTTATACAACTTAATATATGTTGTATTGGCTATGTTTAAAGTGTGTTAAACTGAATGACACCATGTAATAATAAGGCTATAGTAAGAGGAAATTAAAAGTTTTAAATTTATGATAAATTATTTTTCCAGTGAGGCAGTAAATATAGTAAAGGGCCTTTACCTTATTGGAAGCACAAGTTGGTCAACTTACTAAAAATGCATGTTAAGGCAAGAATCAAAATACACTTCTGAAATATTCTGATTAAAAGCAAGTAAGATGTATTTACTTAACAACTTTTTGGCAGGGTTGGAGGAAGGGTTTTCGGTTTTTTTTTCCAAATGAAGGTGAGGCCTTTGGTTTCTCTGGAGATCTGAGCTGTCATTTTTTTATACAACATCCTCGGAATGAATTGTTTGTAAGTTTCCTTTCATCCGAATACACAGTCTTTCTGGACTTTCATAATCTCCTTCCCAGGTTTTTTATAGTTGTCTGACCCACACCCGATTCTCCATGAATTGGTTTTAGCATCTTGCCTTTTGGAGTGTTCTGTTCGTTCCATTTGTTTTTATGGGAAGAATAGCTTTTCATTTTTGTACTCATATTTTACTGGTTTACGTAATATTATACTCTTTCACTAACAAAAATAGTTGGTTATGGAACAGGCACTGGCGATCCTTGGTAAGCCTGTAGAGAACTGAGGGGATCAGAGGTGTGTGGGCATTCTAGTTCCTGTGTCCGAAATGCTGCCTTTTACTTGCTGAAATGCATCTCAGTGTGGCTTACGTGTAATACTGAATAAAGAATACTTAACACTTCTCACAATTTGTAGACGGTCTATAAGGTCAGATGCTTTTTAGTCATTGCAGGCCGGGTACAGTGGCTCACGCCTGTAGTCCCAACACTTTGGGAGGCAGAAGTAGGAGGATCGTTTGGGCCCAGGAGTTTGAGACCAGCCTGGGCAATATAGCAGAACCTTGTTTCTACCAAAAGAAAAAATTTACCTGGATGTGGTGGTATGTACCTGTAGTTCCAGCTATTCAGGTGGTTGAGCCAGGAGAATTGCTTGAGCCCTGGAGTTGGTGCCTGTGGTGACCCATGATTACCACTGCACTCCAGCCTGGGCAACAGAGTGAGATCCTGACTCAAAAAAAAAAAAGAAAGTGCAGCAAGAGATAGTAGCAAGTTAAACCTTTGAATTCTACTGTGCATGCATAATGGTGCTTTTGCCAGCTGCTTAAGAGGATTAAAGTAATGGTGAGATATACAGATTTAAAGCTATGTGATCATAAGACTTGAGGTAATTAAGCACAAAATCACAGATCACAAAACAGCAGCAACCAAAGTATGTGGGTGTTCTAGAGAGTAGCTCACCAGTGTATGTAAGTGTTCAGCATACTTTATTTTTTTATTTTATTTTTATTTTTTGAGTTGGAGTCTCACTCTGTCGCCTAAACGGAGTGCAGTGCCGCTTCCGGCCACCGCAGCCTCGACCTGCTGGGCTCCGGCGATCCTTCCGCCTCAGCCTTTCAATTAGCTGGAACTACAGGCGCACGCTACCACACCTGGCTCATTTTTTTGGATTCATTGTAGAGAGGAGGTCTCGCCAAGTTGCCCAGGTGGGTCTCGAACCCGCGAACTCAGGCAATCCACTCACCTCAGCCTCCCAAGGCGCGGGATTACAGGCTGAGCCACGGAGCCCGGCTTAGCATACTTTAAAGCTGGTATTTGTTAACTGGGTAAATTAGTTAATTGAGGTTGATTAAGAGATTTGCTACTGTAAGTTGATCCAGGTGGTAGAGGGACTAAACCAAACATTTTTATCAAGAACAAAACACAAGAGTTTAGCAACTTGGAGACATCTCTGAACTCCTTTGGAGTGAGGAATAAAGTTCTAACTTAAAAACATAGTAGTATTGGTTAACTGTGCCAGCCCCAATACGAGAAGGCTGAGCAAGATGTGGTGTCTGTACGTAGGCGGTTCCCACAGGCTAGCTGGGGGAGACCCATGGATGAGAGTGGTGTGGTTCGGGTGATGGTGAGGTTCTGAGTGCGTGTGGTGGTTGCACCTTGTACACGGAGGCTCAGTGTAATGGTGAACATTCTGCTGGTTTGGGACAAGGTGATTGTGGAGGGCTTCCAGGAGGTGGTGACAGCTCCCTACCTTGGGAATTCAAGACTGCAGAGGGACAAAGGCTTATTATATATGTATATGTATAAATTGATACTGAGTACAAGACAAATGAAATACTGACTCAATGCCAGTACTTTTAGAAAAGTAAACTTATACCAGGAGCTAGAAGGTCTGAAAGGATGCCAGCTTGCCTCCCTCCTTTTTCTATCCTATTTCTGGTTCTGTGCTTTCGTGTTAAATCTGCTTGTTTTAAGGCATGTCAAGTCAGGCTTAGATTTGATGAGATCTACTCAGTGTAACCTAGGAATGGTATCATTATAATACTACAGCCTTCTGTTCAGTCACTTTTTCTGGATTTTAAAATAAAATGATATTGATACAGGCACCTCGTAATGTTTTGCTTCTAGATGACACAAACCGCAAGAATCGTACTCTGCAGTAAAGAGTAAATGAAATGAAAGGAGGACCACTTAGTGAATACCAAAGTTTTGAGGGAATTCTTGGAATTTTTTCATATTTTCCACTTTGAAAATGTTTAACTCTGATATTCCTTTATCCATTTGAAAAAAAGTACGAGTAACCTTTCATTGTGAATGATTGCTGCATCAAAAGTATTAGCTTGAAAAATGTTGCATAGAGTAGACGAGTTGGGGAAAGGGGTGTTTTTTACATGCTTTTGTGTGTTAAAATCTCGATTTGGCTGAAGACTCGAATGAGAGCTCACAGGCTGAGCCCTCCAGTAGTTTTGCAGGCTTGGCCATTTTCCTCAGCTGTGCTGATTACAGCCCATTTAAGCTGTTTGATTTTCTAGCTGTTTGAGCAGAAGTACTCTCAAAGCAAGTATGTGGAAAGGATCCCAAGAGTCCTAAGAATCTAATGACTAATAAGATTTTAAAAATTATAGTAGCGTTCACCCCCATACAAAAAAGGCCAAAGGAATGGATTATTTTTAGGAAAATAGCTGCTTTTAGTAAGTGTCATTGCACTTACAAATATCTGTTCCTTTTGTTACAAATCTGAAGTTATGATATCTTTTACATCTAATATCTGAAAAAAAGTAACTATTTCTAAAAGTAGGCAACGCAATTAAAGTAGAAATTTTAAACTGAAGAGAATATAGTCTGATAGGTATATATTTATGTCTTTCAAAGCCAGTAAGATAATGGCATTAGGAAAAGTCATAACTTACACATACAATCATTTTGCATTTGGCATGTTATAACTGATTCTTTATTAATATTAATTGTAATTTGTGAGTGACATAGTATAAGACTGCCTGAAATTAATGTTTGTTAAGTATCATTAATTATCATTTTTAGATATCTGTTGGTAATTTGTACATGTGACTTTTGAATTTGACTCTTTGATAATTGGACTGTATTCTGTTATTTGGTCTTGTAAACTATTTACAAGTGGTTAAAAAAGAGGCAGGTATGCGGTCAAAACAGCCTCCTCTCACTTCTGACTTTTACTCTATTAACATTTCCAGGATAAACCAGTGTTACTTATTTCTTATTGTCACAATGTGGGCTTTCAGTTGTGTTGTGTTTTAATTTGGGGGGGTGAGTTTTCAAAGCTCAAGTTAGATTAAAATTGAGTTTTTATGGACTTCTGTGCTATAGTTGAGATTTCAAAGAACAGAATTAATGTGGTAAGAGCTTTAGGAGTTTATGTTTTAAAAATTTAAGCAATGGCGTAGAAGAATGACTGAAACCAGCCTAGAAGGCCTTTTTGGTTGTGTCCATCAGTTAAGTCCGTACCATCATTTATTACTGTGGCTAGATCTGATTAAAAACTAAACAGTCTCAGATCATCAGGTATTTGTTTCTCATAAAGTACATGCTACCTTAAAAACAACAACAACAGAAAGAAACTAAAAAGTCTGTTACTAATGACTGGTATTTGTTACCCAATTTAAGTACTTTTATACTTGTGTTATCTAAAAGTGATTAGAAATAATTAAATACTGTTTCCAGAAAATATCCATTGCAAGGTATTTAGTAAGCATTTAAAAAATAACTGTCTTCTGGGGAAAGTAGCTGACCACATGCAGATACCTATCAGCATACACAAAAATCAACTCTAAATGAATCAAAGACCTAAAAGTAAAACCTCAAACTATAAGAATGTAGAAAATGGTCAGGCTCAGTGACCAGCCTATAATTCCAGTACTTTGGGAGGCTGAGGTGAGTGGATTGCCTGAGCCCGCGAGTTTGAGACCAGCCCAGGCAACTTGATGACACCTCCTCTCTACAATAAATAAATTAAATTAGCCAGGCGTGGTAGTGCACTAATTTAATTTATTTATCGTACTTCCGGCTACTTGGAAGGCTGAGGCAGAAGGATCACCAGAGCCCAGTAGGTTGATGCTGGGGTGGCCCCGAGTATGCCACTGCGCTCTAGCCTGGGTGACAGAGTGAGACTCCAACTCAAAAAAAAAAAAAGAAAACGCAGGAGACACCCTGATGGAAATTTAAGTTGACCTTCTCTTCCTGATCAAGTCCCCAAGTGTCCATGCCATAAGAGGTAAGATAGATAAGTGGGACCTCATCAAACTGAAAAGCTTCTGCAAAGCTGAAGAAATCATCAAGAGAGTGGGGAGATAGCCCACAGAATGGGAAAAAATATTTTCCAACTTTATAGCTGACAAAGGCTTAACATCTAGGATCTACAAGGAACTCAAACATGCTGAAAAGGGAAAAAAACAGCTCTATTAAAAGAGGACAGAACCGGGCTTGGTGGCTCAGCCTGTAATCCCGCGTCTTTGGGAGGCTAAGGTGAGTGGATTGCCTGAGTCCACGGGTTCGAGACCCGCCTGGGCAGGCGAGACCTCATCTCTACAATAAATCAAAAAAAATTAGCCGGGCGTGGTAGCGCGCACCTGTCGTTCCAGCTACTTTTAAGGCTGAGGTGGAAGGATTGCCAGAGCCCAGCAGGTCGAGGCTGCAGTGGCCAAGAGTGGCCACTGCACTCCAGTCTGGGCGACAGAGTGAGACTCCAACTCAAAAAAAAAGTGAACAGAAGATATGAATAGACACTTCTCAAAAGAAGACATATGAGCAGTCAACAGATACATGAAAAAAATACTCAGCCTCACTAGTCATCAAACAAATGCAAATTAAAACTACACCGAGAAGTCTCTTAACTCCAACCAGGATGGCCTTCATCAGTAACTCAAAAAACAGATGCTGGAGAGGATGCAGGGTAAAGAGAACGCTTCTACACGGTTGGTGGGGAGTGTAAACTAGTACAACCTCTGTGGAAAACAGTGTGGCGATTCCTAAAAGATCTTAAAATCGACCTCCCATATGACCCAGCAATCTCTCTTCTGAGAATATGCCTAGAGGAACTCAAATCATTCTATAAAGAAGATACCTGTTCTATGGCTGTTTATTGCAGCACTATTTACAATAGCAAAAATATTGAACCAACCATGCTGCCCATTGGAAGTAGACTGGATTAAAAAAAAGTGGTACATATACACAATGGAATATTATGCATCCATAAAGAAGGACAAAATTATGAACTTTGCAGCAACTTGGGATGGATTTAGAGTCTATGATACTCAGTGGTCTATCACAGAAACAAAGAACTGAGTACTGCATGTTCTCATAAGCAGACCCTGAACAATTATAATACTATAAGAAAGGGATTGGCAGTAGTGGGAAACTGCCGGGGGGGGGCACACACTTCCATCAATAAGGGCACTGATCTCAAACCAGGTGAAGTGGGGGCCAAAGTGAGGCCCAAACTTTACCTGTACAATGACCATTTGTATACCCAACCTTGAATTATGCCCTACATCTTCAAAATTAAAAAATATTAAAAATAAATAAATAAAAAGTAACTGTCTTTACATTTTGGATGTAATATGATATTTACTCTGAATAGCTACTCTGAGGGAAGAGTTCCTGTGTCAAGGTCAGGAAAAGTATCCCTTTCAGATGCATTTGTCATCTTGCTGCCCTAACATTTCCCTGTCAACAAACCGTTTGTTTTGAGAAGAGAAAAGATTAGGCTTAGTATATCTTAGAGCAATTTTTGAGCACTATTCCCCCAAAACTTTGTTTTGCTTTCTACAGGTGTAATTTCTTTGGTAATGACATATGTGCCATTATTTAGAATTGGGTGTAAATATTTTATCTCAGGATTGTTGCCCCAAAGCACTAATAACTTGTAGTAGTCTGTAGCTGTGTAGCCTAATATGGTAGCCCTAGCCACATGTGGAATTTTTAATGGAAATTAACCAAAACCAAAAATTTAGTTAATTAGTCATAGTAGCCAGTTTTCAGGTATTTATTAGCTACATGTGGTTAGTGGCTACTGTGTTGGATAGCACAGATAGACTCTTTTTGTTGTTGGAGAAAGTTCTGCTGTGTAGTGCTGACTGTGGTACATGTCTTTTAGTTTTAGTAGCCTCTGCTACACACACACACACGCACACACACACACACACACTCTTCCTAATTGCAAACCTTTGTAGTTTTATAAAAACTCAGCCATTCAGTCTCAAATTTATCTAGTAGGATATTAGCTATGATGTCACTTTTCATTTTTAAAAAATAATCTTTAGTTTTCTTCTTTACCATATTTCTATTGATTTTTTTGTTTTGTTTTGTTTTTAGAGGATTAATGTGCGAAAATATGCTTGGTCTGTTTGTCTCATGAAGGATAAATGTAAGCTGTTCTTGTGGTTCCTTGTGTTTCAGGAAGCAAGAGGCTACTATGCGCAGACTGGAGTTGGCCCCCTGCCTGTTGTTCTGTTCAATGGAATGCCCTTTGAAAAGGAACAGCTGGATCCTGACGAGCTGGAAACTATCACAATGCACAAAATCCTGGAAACCACAAGCGTCTTCCAAAGGGCAGTGTACTTGGTGAGTTGCATGCCAAGGCTGATTTTGAAAGAGAGAGAGCAGCTTGCTTAGATTTCTGTAGCCTCCGTAGTGGGCAATAGCATCCTTTGAGCATTATTTTCTGTGTCCTATAAGTAATTGGCTTACAGATGCTTAGCAGGTCTTGCTATAATGAAAATGTGCATACAGCTGTACATTGTAACTGAAACTGCTAATTTTATTGGTCGCAAGGCTAAATTTAAAAAAAATTGTAAGTAGTTCTAAGAAATATTTATTCTATTTGACTTTGGAAAGACTCAAATATTATTTTTTATTTACATACATAAATATTGATATATAATGATTGGTGAGACATCCTTTAAACCATAATACTCAGCCTTTTAAAGTGTACAATTCAGTGGTTTTTACTCTGTACATACAGTTGTATAGCTACCACCTCTAATCTCAGGACATTATCATCACACCCAAAAGAAACCCCATATCCAGTAGCAGTTACTCCTCATTTTGTGTGAATTTGCCCTGCCTCTAATCTCTGGCAACCATGAAGCTACTTTCTGTCTGTACTTACTTCTGGATTTGCCTGTTTTAGACATTTCAAAGAAATAGAATTTGCTGAGATCAGGCTGCAATCGGACAGGTATCATATTGCTCAGAACCTCAACTCTCTAGTCATGTGGTTGGTCTTTCTAGTGTGGTCAGTCCCCAACCTGAGCCATTTTGTTAGTGCACACTATTTAGGGGCCCTCTATGTATCACCTCATAGGATAGACCATCAGATGTGATCTAAGGGGTTCACCATGAATAACAAAGGCACTCTTAACACTGGATTTAGAAGTTGCCTCCTAGGAACCAGGGATAAAGGCCAGCAAAATTATTTATTACATACTGTCTCTTTGTCTCCTCTTCTTCTAAAAATATGCACATATTGATACTCTGTCATGCCCCATAGGTCTCTTTATTTATGTTCCTCACACTGAATAATCACAACTCATTCAACTTCAAGTTCACCAGTTCTTTCTTCTGAATCTGCTATTGAGACCCTCTAGTGAATGTTTCATTTCAGTTATTAGATTTTTAAACTCCATATGTTTTATTTGATTCTTTTTTATAATGTTTTTATTGCTTGATCTTATTTGTTAAGACGAACGCCAGACTTTCAAGTTTTTTTTACTTCTTTGCATATATTTAACTCTTTAGTAGGCTTATTTAAATTTTTAGTAGGCTTTCTCAGGAATAATACGTAGTTGCAAACAGTGTCTAATTGGAATTATTTAGACTTGAATGTGTATGTTTGATTTACATCTTTCTCTCTGTTTTTTTTTTTTTTTTGAGTTGGAGTCTCACTCTGTCACCTGGGCTGGAGTACAGTGGCATGCTCACAGCCATTACAGCTTTGGCCTACTGGGCTCAGGCCATCCTTCCGCCTCAGCCTTCCAAGTAGCTGGAACCACAGGCGTACAGCTATTTTTTTTTTTAAATTTATTGTAGAGATGAGGTCTTGCCAAGTTTCCCAGCTGATCTCGAACCCCTGAGCTCAGGCAATTCTCTTGCCTCTGCCTCCCAAAGTGCTGGAACTGCAGGCATGAACCACTGTGCCTAACCTACATCTTTTCCTTGAAAATGACTTTATACTTTTGTATTAAACATTTTAAGTATAGTAAATCTGCAGATTTTCACTTTTACTGATACTTGACTCTGAGGTCATTGTCAACTATTTCTATGTAATATGAGATGTGCAGAAGGGGGAAGAATACATAATGAGTGATTTTCCTCCCCCCAGTGTAATTCTGGCTCTGGAGACTTAGGGTTACTTGGTTGCTTGAGATCAAAAAAAGCTCGGAGTGATTTCTATTACAGAGCATATTAACTCCTTGAGAGAAGACCTTTGGCTTTCTCCTTTAGAAAGAAGCTAATGATGAGTAGATCTCAGGATGGTTTTCTGCTTATGTTAATGTGTAACTAACTTATAGAGCTTGTCTTTTTCTGGGGAAGCGCAGTCGTGTGTGGAAAGACCACATACACATGGATTTGCTTTTCACATTCACTTTGCATGAGCTCTGTGACTTTGAGTAAGTTATTTAACCTTTCTGTGCCTCTACTTCTTCATCATTTAAAATGAATATCAGGCCTGGTGTACTGGCTCACACCTGTAAGCCCAGCGCTGAGGTGGGAGGACAACTTGAGGCCAGAAGTTTAAGGCCAACGTGGAACATAGTGAGACCCTCATCTTTACAAACCATTTCTTAAAAAATTAGCCAGACATTGTGGTGAGCACCTGTAGTCCTAGCTATCATAGAAGCTGAGGTAGGAGAATTACTTGAATCCTGGAGTTCAAGGTTATAGTGAGCTATGATAGCGCCGATAACATCTGCCTCATATTTTTGATAGTGTTAGAGATACTCGATGTAAAGGACTACTTGGTAGAGACAGGGACCTATAATATGGTAACTTCTGTCCTTAGTTCCAACACACAAAAGCTATTATAAAAATAATTCTTTGGTTTCTTAGGAATTGCTATTGATCAAATGTGCTTTTTTTTTTTCCCTGTAGGGTGAACTGTCCCATGATCAAGATGTGGTAGAGTATATTATGAATCAGCCAAATGTTGTTCCACGAATCAATTCTAGGATTTTGACAGCTGAGCGAGATTACCTGGATTTAACAGCAAGTAGTAAGGAGCATTTCAGGAACATCTTTTTATTTGTTGGTGCTTCAGTGTCTTTGTATTAATTGGATTGTAATGTTCAGAAGATTGCCCAAGACTGTGACACAATTTTATGTTTAAAACTTATTGTACCTTGACTTCATAATATGAGCTTCTAAATTCACAAAAGTTTACTCCATAGAAGAATAAGTTTTCCTTGGTAAAACCTTGTAAACTTTGAAAAATAATTGCCACTTGAATGCCAGCTAAACAGGCAATAGATGATAAGACCATTCTTATCATATGGATTGTTGACTTCCTTATAGTCATAAAGCAGTTGTCTTTTCTTCACCTCATTCTAGAATCAGCTGGCAGTATATCAACAAATATCTCAGCACATTCATTCGGAGAACCTGAGATTGCTTTTTTTTTTTTTTTTTGAGTTGGAGTTTCACTCTGACACCCAGACTAGAGTACAGGTGCAGTGGCCGCTCCCGGCCACCGCAGCCTCGACCTGCTGGGCTCCGGCGATCTTTCCGCCTCAGCCTTCCAAGTAGCTGGAACTACAGGCACGCGCTACCACACCCGGCTGATTTTTGATTTATTGTAGAGATGAGGTCTCGCTAAGTTGCCCAGGCGGGTCTCGAACCCGCGGGCTCAGGCGATCCTTTTTTTTTTTTTTTTGAGTTGGAGCCTTACTCTGTCACCCAAACTGGAGTGCAGTAGCCGATTCCAGCCACCGCAGCCTCGAGCCGCTGGGCTCCGGCGATCCTTTCGCCTCAGCCTTCCAAGTAGCTGGAACTACAGGTGCGCGCTATCACGCCTGGCTAATTTTTTATTTATTGTAGAGATAAGGTCTTGCCAAGTTGCCCAGGCGGGTCTCGAACCCGCAGGCTCAGGCAATCCACTCACCTCAACCTCCCAAAATGCTGGGATTACAGGCTGAGACACTGAGCCTGGCTAAGATTGCTTTTTTTAAAAATAGCAGCTTTATTGAGATATAATGTACATGCCATAAAACTCAACCTTTTAAAGTATACAGTTCAGTGACTTATAGTATATTCTCATCACCACTGTCTAATTTTAGAACATTGTCATCAGCCCAGAAAGAGCCCATGTACCTGTCAGTAGTCAATCTCTATTCCTCCTCTCCCCTATCCCCTGGAAACCACGAATCTACTTTCTGTTTCTATGGATTTGCCTATTCAGGACATTTCATATAATTGAAAGTCTTTTGTGCTTGACTTCTTCCATTTAGCATGTTTTTAAGCTTCATCCATGTTATGTATATCAGTATTTCATTACTTTTTACAATCCATTGCATGGATGGTCCACATGTGTCTTTTCCTCAGTTGATGGACATTTGGATGTTTGCCACTAGAATACCTTATAAGAGCTAAATATATTAAGCCCAGATGTAATTTGTTCCTTGTGCTTTCTTTGAGGCTCTGAAGGCCACTACAGCAAACACCTAGAAATAAGGTGGAACTGTTTTCTCTTGCTGGTGAAATCTTACTAGGGAAGGAAAAAATGTGTAACAAAGTCATAAGCAACTACATTACAACCTGGTGGTGATGGCACCATTGCCCAGGTGTCTTTGGCCTTGGTTGTCACAGAACCTTTTTAGAAGGATACTCATTTTTACAAGCATGGTGCTGTCTCTCTTCCCCCACGTGATATCATGGACTATGTCTGACTTAGTTACTGTTGCTTTCCTTTTAGTAGACTATTGACCAGATAAAGTGGAAGGATAGATGGATGAGCAGGTGCACAGACCAATGGCTGGGTGGGTGGGCAAGCAAGTTGTGCTTGGCAGACAGTGATGAAAAGAGTGATATTTGCACTGTGGTATAATAATACTTAAGACTGGGGAGGTTGCTGGAGACCGTTTTATAACTAGAAAGAAATTAGTAGGTAGTTTAGAACAAGACAATGACTTGATGAAACGGGAATTTTAGGAAGAATAATCTGAGGGGAAGTGATTAATAAGAGGTTGCCCTTGGGCACTCATCGGAGAAGGTACCTATCTAGAAAGAGTAAAAATGATCTTTTATCTTCATTAGGGTTTCAAGAGATATTATCTTTGTTAGACTTGAAATACAGATACCAGAGTTTTCCTATGTATTTTTTCCTTGTCACTCATCCCTCCCCATAGGATAGGGAAGAGCTTACTCTGGTGGATAGACAGAGAAGGGAGAGATGAGTTAGGGGTGTCACTGTAGGAGATTGTTTTCTAGGTATGAGGTGACAAGAGTGGGAATAGGATGAATTTCAGCCAATAAGTTGACACGTACATATGTGAAGCCTTGGTAGATATGTACATTGCTCATCAATATTGTGTCTCTGAAATGGGATGGGTGGAGCAGAGTGCATGGTGAGAACCTGTTCAATAAGCTTGGAATTTACTATACTTTGCTCATCCGTTTTTGTTGTTCTTATAGTCAAATGAGGTTATGCGTTGAATATTGATGTTAGATTGAGCTGAGGCATATTGGTTATAAACCTGTTTTCATTTTTCCCCCAGATAACTTTTTTGTGGATGATTATGCTAGATTTACTGTTTTGGATTCTCAAGGCAAGACTGCTGCTATAGCCAATAGTATGAACTATCTGACAAAGAAAGGTAATTCATTTGTGGCTTATCTTGGATTCAGCTTTTTTTTCTTTTTAGTATTTGTAAAAGTAATTTATCTTGATGTCTGTTGGGGAAAGAGAGACTATAGTTTTAAAAAATTATTTCTTATGCTTTAAGTGCAAAAAAACTTTTAAAAATTTAATTATTTATGTATGCTTAAAAATTCAAATGTTGTCCTTATAACCTTTATATTAGCTATTAATATCAAAAGGAAAAATATTTCGTGATTCAAAATGGAAAATCATTTATGATGTAAAAATGGGTTAATGGATTGAAAATTGGTTTGATTTGCCTCTTCAGTGATAATATAGGGTTAATTTTATTTTAGGGTTTGTAAGATAAGTTGGTTTTAGAAAGCCTGTGTAGTTTTTAAAGCAAAGTTTACATGGAGTTAGTTAGGCTAAGATTGTGTAAAATCATGTTCTTTCCATGGCAGATTATTTTCCCTTCTGGTCACACTTAATTACCTTTACAAAAAAGCACTGGCAGTTATTTAAGGCAGCTGTTTTTACCACTGCTGTGGTTTTCTCCCAGAGAGGATTTCTGGTTTCTCAGATATATGTAAGTTGTTTCTGAGGAGCACTGGAGCAGGGCTATAGCACTGCAGGGGCGAAGCATCAGGAAGACACACCGGTCGCGTTGTCGTTACTCAAGCTTTTTATCCTTCTTGTAGTCATTGCTTACAGAAATGACATCTTCTTTTCTGTGCTTTTTTCCCTTTGCCTTTGTCCAGGTATGTCCTCCAGGGAAATCTATGGTAATTAAAAACTTCAGAACCTTCTATTCTTAATTCTTTTAGTGGTTTCAGAGACCATCATAATTCACAATTTATTGGCACTTTTATTGTGATGTTTCTGATACCTGTGGGTAACAACAGACTATATCAGTGTAAATACATTTTGTACAAATGTTTGTAAAGCCGGACATGGTGGCTCCCTCCTGTAATTCCAGCACTGAAGTGGGAGGATCACTGGAACCCAGCAGTTTGAGACCAGCCTAGGAAACCTAGTGAGATCTCGTGTCTACAAAAATTTAAAAATTAGCCGGGCGTGGTGGCACACGCCTGTTATCCCAGCTCTTTGGGACAACAGAGAGCTGACGTGGAAGGATCTGAGCCCAGGATATCGAGGCTGTGGCGAGCTGTGATTGTGCCACTGCACTTCAACCTGGATGAGACAGTGAGACTCTGACTCAAAAACCAAAACAAAACAAAACAAATTAATATGATTAATGAAAGGCTATAATGTTACCCACATGTTCATAGACTTTTATTTTACATGCTAACAATTACCTAGACCTTAGTAAAATTAATCAGTGCATGTTCCTAGTTTCTAATTAAATTACACAGAAGTTTAGTAGAGGTTTCACTACTTTTCTTTTTATTGTGATTAAATTTTTCACTTCATATTTTTTGCATGGTTTTTAGAAATTATTGGGTTTAATGACAATGTTGAAACACAGAGTGTGCTTTATTCCTCTAACTCAATTGTTGATTTTGTTTTTCTATAGATGATTCTTTTATTAGGCCGGTAACTTTTTGGATTGTTGGGGATTTTGATAGCCCTTCTGGACGGCAGTTATTGTATGATGCTATTAAACATCAGGCAAGTATCTGCAACTGCATTGTATATTTTTGTTTGGGCTGTTATTGTCCTAAGGGATTGTTCAATGGGAGTTGGGAGTCCTGCTTTCTCAGTGCTTGAGGGAAAAGAGCATGGTTTCTTCAGAGGTCTGCCAGCTTGTAAGAAAAGAGATCAAAGAGTGTAGTACCCTGGATTTATTTTAGGGAATAGACTTTTTCAGAGGAAAAAAACCAAGGAGAGCCTCCTTATAGACATGCTTTTATTGCGTGACTGTTCGTATTCTTGTAGAGGTCCTGCAGCAATCGTGTGGTTTTCTGTGTGGGAGAGTCAGAGTCCTTGCACTGAGAGCAGTCTGGATGGGCGGGCAGTCGCACACTGGGACGGCAGTGTGTGTACAGTAGTGGATCCTGGTGCACAGAGAGACACACACATTGGTGCCCTGAAAGGTGTGTTGCACGAGAAGAGCATGGCGATGGCAAGTGGTTGAGAAGACACTGGTTCTTCTAGAGAGTTTCATTGTCAGAGGAGGAGATGTCAACTTTCTTTTTCCTGAGCTTTTTCAGTTCAGATCTGTGTCCAAATTTCACAACCCTCTGTGGCCCCTCTCCACCCTGTGCCCCTTTCCATGCCTGGGAAGATTTACTGGAAGAAGGAAAACCAGGTGGTTTCAGTTTCACTGAAGTGCTGAATGCCTTTATTGTCCAAAGGAGCGAAAAGATGCAGTGCTAAATTCAAAGTTAAACCAGGGCAATTCTAGTGAAGAGGAGCAGTTAATTAAACGTGAAAGGCGGTCCAACACAAATGAATAATTAAATGCTCAGATGGTAGTGGGGGTGAGAGAACAGGGAAAGAGTCAACTTTTTAAGATAAACATTTTGTTTTTGAGTTGGAGTCTCACTCTGTCGCCCAGGCTGGAGTGCAGTGGCATGCTTACAGCCGTCCCAGTGTCGACCTGCTGAGCTCCAGCGATCCTTCCGCCTCAGCCTTCCAAGTAGCTGGAACTACTGGTGTGTGCTACCTTGCCCGGCTAATTTTTTGTTTATTGTAGAGACATCTTGCCAAGTAGCCTGGGCTGGTTGCGAACCTGCGGGCTCAGGCAGTCCACTTGCCTTGGCCTCCCAAAATGTTAGGATTACAGGCTGAGCCATAAAATAAACATTTTAATTGAAGTAAAATATAGGTTCATAAGAATTCTAGGCTACAGTGTCACAAAGTGAGTACCACCACCATTGTGACCACCACCCAGTTTAAGAAACTGAGAATTACCAAATTCCCAAAAGTCCTCCCCACTTGTGTCCAGTTACTGCTTTCTCTCTCCTCTGTCTTCTCATATCAGAATAGGTTTGCCTGTCTTTTCCTTTATTTAAAGGAAATCTTACAGTATGTATGTGTTTGCGTTTGGTTTCTTTGCTCAACATTTTATGACCATGTTACAAATGGTAGGTGACTCTTTTTCATTGTGTAGTATTATATCATATGATTGTACCACAAAGTTTTGCTTGTCTAACCTGTTTGAAGGGCAGTTGTGTCGTTTTTAGTTTGGGGCTGTGTTGAAGAATGCGGCTACAAATATGCTCATTTTGTGTCTTTTGATATACATAAATGTACATTTCTGTTGCTTATGTTCTTGATACAGCCCTTTTTTTTTGGTTTTGTGGGTCCCAGGTATATTCTCTCACTTGGATTCCTGTCTTCACCCAGGGAGAGATTCATTTTTGCTAGGAATCTGTAAAGGTCGTGTGAATAAAGAAGGATTTGAGGAGAGCACTGAAGAGTGGTTGGAACTTAAGGAAATAAAGGCGAATGTAGTTGGGGCTGGCGTGCCAGTGTGGGGCATGATGTGTCAGAAGAGTGCCAATTGGGAGTGAAGTTAGGACTCTGATGGTTTGTAATGTATGCCACATCTGCAGGGATGATAGTAAACGAAGTTGGAAAAGTAGACTGGGGCCAATTCAT